>OX439038.1:58692220-59256375 GCA_949317995.1 Acholoe squamosa | reverse complement strand
ACAATTCTAAATCTTCTTTTAAAAAATTAAATTCAGGATCAGAAGAAGTATCTTGAGAAACGCTTCGTTTAGGTTTAACAGATTTAGATTTTCTCTTTTTTCTTTCTATGTCTAAAGATTTCGAATCATTATCCTCATTTTCACTAGAATCTGACAAATTCTCTTCACTGAAAACATTATCAGAAGCTGGTAATATTTTTTTATTCTTTTTTCTTTTCTTAGTCTCTACATATTCTTTCACTTCCTCGTTCTCAGAATCAAAAAAAAATAGAAACAGGTTTGCTTCTCATATTTTCAGAAGGAAAAAAATCTACACTTTGATTTTTTGTGTGAAAAGTTATATTAAGATTCAAAACTTCTGAAATACATTCTAACAATACACTATGAGAAGAAATAAGGTCTAAAAGAATTTTTTCTTTCTCTTGATTTATACAAAATTCATACTCTTTTTTGTAGGCTTCTTCTTTTTTTAACAGAGACAAAAGAAAAAACCAAGTCTCATCTTTCATTAGATCAAATATTTTCTCTTTTGATATAAAAGACTCTTGCTTCTTCCTTTTAATATATTTTAAAATGTAATACAAACAATGTTTCTCTTTAAGCTTAATTTCATTCCAGTAAACTCTGTTAAATTCATTATTTTGACTTAAAATAAAAAATATTGTTAAAAGAATTTCTGAAATCAATTTAATTTCTTTCATTTTTATTATCTGACTTTTCCTTTATTATTTCGTCTAACACAAGTTTTATCTCAGAACATAAAAATAAAAAAATATTACAATCTTTAGTTATACAATTCCCTTTGAAATTATAACCTAAAGTAAAAGTAATATCTTTATTTGAAATTCTTATGACAGAAACATTGTTCACATTATAATCTTTTAATCCTTCATAATTTACCCAAACAGATTCATATGTGTTAGACTCCTTTAATTTATATGAATATTTGTCTTTAAAATGAAATCGTATTTTTAAAAGAAATTCTATGACTTTAATATTGTTATTTTTTATGTCAATTTCTACACTTATTTGGATATTTAATAATGATACTTTAATTTTATTGTAATTTATTAAAGAAAAATGATTCCAAAAGTTTGAACAAAAAAAGGAAATAAACTTTTTAATGTTGCTTACAATAAAGTTAAAATCATTTCTTAAAAATATATAACAACACCCATTTTTGGTAAATTTTAAAGAAAAATCTTTTTTTAAAATAACAATAGAACCTCTATATTTAGAAATTTTCCCCTGCAGCTGATATAAATTCTCTATGTCTAACTTAGCACAAGGGTACGTTCTAGCTATTAAAACAATATTATTAGTGTAATACTGAATTGACATAAGAATTAAAACCAAAAAATATGCAAACCAATTAGATAACACCGAAAGAATGATATATTATACCATAATAGAAGCAAGCCAGCTATATAATTTATTGAATAACTAAATAAACAAGACAACTGAAGCACGTTAACTGAATGACTGATACAAGCTAACTAAATAAAAGCAAGTAAGCAAATAAATAAAATAAAATAATAACCTTATCCAAATTTAATCAGCAATCTTGATGTTGCTAGCAGATCCTCGTCCTAAATGAACTGTGAATAACCTTGTTGATACAGTAAACTGTAAACGACCTCGATGTTAGAGCAAACTGCAGACGACCTTGATGTTACACAGACTAAACGACCTTGATGCTGCTGAGTCCTTAATCAAAAATAAGAAGACAGCACAAGACGTCTATCTGAAAAGAAAAAAGACACTTAATTTCTTTAAATTATCAGCATTTTATCATTTCATATATAATCAGTTTCATGTCATCATCTAATTATCGTTATTTTTTCAATATGATATATATAAATTAATCAGTTTCATATCTTCATCTTGTTATTATTTTAATCAGTTTCATATCTTCATCTTGTTATTATAAAACATTATAAATAGTAATTATAATGTTTTTTCAATATAATCTTTTAATAATAATCTCATTTAGATTAAATTTTACATTATAAACTCATTTAGATTAAATTTTAATGTAAAATATAAATAACAATTCGTCTTATCTATGACTAAAATCCAAAACAAAAGAAATTTACCTTTGCTTTTTACAGTAAAACTTTCTGACTCAAGTTCAGTAAGATCACTCTCGGATTGAGTTTGGATTAAGTATTGATCTGAAAAATAACATTTCATAAAATCTTTAATATATAACTCGAGTTCAGCAAGGTCATTCTTAAATTATTGAGTAAAGTATTAACCTGAAAAAATAAATTTTTATTGAGAAGATTAAAACTAAATCTTCTTAAACTTAAAACATTATTATTAGAACTTGGTTTTATATTCAAATAAAAAAGTATTTTTCTTTTTTATTTAGTAACAAAGAATAGGTTAATAAATTTACCTCTGTGTACGTAGAAAATATCACGGAACAGATAATTAATTATCAATCTCGTACGGGTCAATAATCTCTGACACGCCTGTATATTTTGCCTTGCTAGTTGTCCTCCTCTATGTTCCTCGTAGTTAGACACAGAGTTTCCTCCACTCATGATACACTAAAACAAAAAAAATAGGAATTCTTTAAAGTAAACTAAGCTCATTAAAGTTCATTTACTAAGTATATTTACTATGGCTGATTTATAGGAAGAGCGCCATTGTGATGTGATATTTATTGACGTTTCAAACATCAACATCGTTAATTGAACAGGGTCTATTTTTTTAAAAGCAGTAAGTAAAAGCATTCAGTTTTTCACTACAGTTTTCGCACAAACACACCAAATAACTATATTTAGTTTGTGACTGTAGTTTTTACTCGAACACTATAAAATAATTTATTTTTACTCTAACGCATAAAAAAACTTGAAACTATAGTTTCTTCTTCAACGCATAAAATTTGAAGTTTGACATTTTAGTTTTTACTCGAAAGCGTTAAGTTAAAAAAGGTCTAACTATATAAATCACCTACCTTACAGTTTTCCTTTTCCTAGGTTCGTTATAAGCTGTAGCGTTTTACATGCTCCTCTCCTGTTCTGCTTTTATCTGAAAAGAAAAATTTAATTCATTATTAAATATCCACTCGAACACAACTAATTTCAATATTCAGTTTATTGCTACAGTTTTCACTTGAACGCATCAGTTCAGTTTATTACTACAGTTTTCACTCGAACGCATCAGTTCAGTTTATTACTACAGTTTTCACTCGAACGCATCAGACAATTTCCACTCGAACGCATCAGGCAATTTCCACTCGAATGCTTTTACTTAAATGATCTAACACACCTTCAACAAAAGCAATAAGATATTATTTCAATCTCTATTCGAACGCAACAACCTTCCAGCTCATAACCTTATTTTTCACTTGAACGCGAAACATAAAATTACTTAGTATGTTAGTTTTTTCCTCGAACACAATAAGTCATTACGCATGCGTCACTCTGTTATAACAAAATGGCTGACTATACCTTCCGCTTTAGGTAAAACCATCTTTAGCAGCAGTGTTTTCTCCGAGAAATCATACTTTTAAGCCCTATCTAGACCTTTCTGATTTATTGTCTTATTCTATGAAAAACATAAAGAATACCATACTTTTGTATATCAAAAATATGCCATAGTTCTAGAGAAAAATGTATTTTCCGAACGCATATTCCGCAATCGAAAACAAAATACTTCTTACAAAAATTTACCTAGCCTTATGTTTCTTAGTTAATCCGTTAGATGTCTCTTTCTGTTTCTACCGTGTCTAATGAAATACTTTTGGTTCCTCTACTCCTGTCGTGTCTCATCAAATGTTTATGGTTCCGCTATGTGTTTCTTTCTACCCGATGAGGGTTCAAGGGCAGTACCGCTTTATCAAGGATGAGGGTTAAATTGCACATAAATTTGAAAGACATTTAAAAGAAATCATCTGAATTTAAGGAAAATTTATTTCAAATGAAAACTCTAGTGAAAGCCGAGAAGAGAATCTCAGGAAAATGAAATATTTATAAGGTGGTATAACGTCCGTCCCCCTCCTGATCTCGGACCACCATATAGTGATCCGCAGTAAAAAACAATCATAGAATATAAATGTGACACACAGACCCTTTGGTTAAGCGCTGATAAGCTAGTGAAAGCCGAGAAGAGAATCTCAGGGAAATGAAATATTTATAAGGTGGTATAACGTCCGTCCCCCTCCTGATCTCGGACCACCATATAATGATCCATAGAATATAAATATGACACACAAGCCCTTTGGTTAAGTGCTGATAGGCAACATTAAAAAACTTATGAGCACTATTGAATCATTAGGCACAGTTCAGACCGAAATATAGGTAGATACACACGCAAACCAACAGAAAAAAACTGAATTGGTCAAACCTATATTTCATACATAAAAGATGAAAATAAAAATTTATAATTATAATGCACGATTAGAATGATTATATGCTGGTTTTTAAGGTGGTTAAGCTACAATAAATTATAGTGAGAAATATTTTGGTGGTCCGAGACTTTACGGCTAGGTAAAAAATTTGAAAACTACTAGATCATACAGGAACCAAAATGATTAACTTGAACTTCCGGGTTAATTTCGCCAGAAGCTTCTTCTGCAAAATATAATATTCTAAGACCTAACGTAGGATTTACAGCTTCAAAAGCGGAAAATCATGTCAAGAAGCAAGGATTATTTTCTTTTAGGACCTAAAAGATGCCTAAGTTTCAGCGAAATCCTCTCATACCATCGACAAGCTGAACTACTTCGCTGTTATCTAGTCATGGAAACTCGAAACGGGTACTTATCTATTTTATCTAAGAAGACTATGACTCACCCTACTTTTAGTTAAAGGCTCATTGTCAGTCTTTTCTCATTCACTCGTATTAATACCTTTTTCTACAGCTAAACTAGTTAGGTTAAAGAAAGATCTAGGTTATTCTCTAGTTCTTCGTCATCTAGCTCACAGTGAAGATGTGGACTTATTTCCTAATATTCGTTCTTGTCCCTGCTTGTCTAGGAGTGGGAACAAAAGAAAATTGTTCATGCTCTTTCTTAGAGGATAGCATTATTTCCTGCCAGAGTCCTAATCTAACATGTTGGATTCAAATGGAACTGACACACAAAACTTTAATCACTTCAGAAATCAGGACACAAAGTAACGACCAAACGCAGGAAATACAGTATGGAAGAAACCGATTCCCTTTCTTAGAGCAAGTTTCCTCGAAAGTTGCTCTCTATTCTTGTGAAGCAGGGACATGCAGGTAATTTAAAAGGATTTATTATCCTATTTTACTGAATAGTAATTCGTCGAAATTTTTACTCTTACACTCTAAAATAATATTTCTTAACCAAAAATACTAATCTCAGAGCAATTTTCTGTTAGGCCAATAGAACTCATATTATAGTTTACCGTCCACCGCCCGCATACATTTAAAGGGCCGGATGAGAAAATTTCATTATTCATTATCTAAAAAAATATTGTAGAATTTTTCAAAAATGTATTTAGACATGGTAGGAATGAGCAAAGGAGGGCATATTTGGTATCAAATTAAAGCTTACAATGCCAGGAATGTCAATAACATGGTGGCATATACAACCTGAAGATTTCAAGGCAGTGCTACCTATATAATGAATAATGAAAAAATGCCTCATCAATTTTCAAAACGGCTCGGACAGTAAACTGTAACCTGAGTTCCTATGGCCTTATTAGTGCTCACATGTAAATTCCTAATTTTTTTCTCTGCTAGCTAAAAAAATAAATATGTATTCAGCTTTAGACCATGCTAAAAGTAGTGCTATTGAAAATATGAGATCATAGACTAGAATCTTTAATTCGACGCTGTCCCAGGGCTTTTGACAGGGCTGCGCAGTGCGCAATACACGCATTTAATGCCTAAATGTCGCATTTAAATGGCTAGAATGGCCATTCATTTACAGAATGGCGCATTGTATTTGCTAAAAAGTGTGCAATTGGCGCATTGCAAAAAATCCTGTCAAAAGCCCTGCAGTGTCCTGGCACCGTGCCAAATCTGATACAATAAAAGAGATCGTAGTTCAAATCTGTTATAACACATTGTCTATACTGTCAAATGTTTCAAAAATAATTCTGTTATAACACTGATAAAGTTAACGTCCTATTTTAACAGGAAAACTCATGTCTACCTTCCAACAGAAGGAAAATATATCCGTCTCACAGAATATCATCTGATGAAAGCAAAATCAACCACAACAAAAACTTCTACTCTGTCTACTATAATCTATAAGTCTACTACCACCTACAAACCTACTGTCTACAAGCCTACTTCCACCTTCAAGCCTAGTACCTATATCCCTACTTCGATCATGTATAGACGCACCATCTATATCCCTGCTTCCACTCCTGCTGCCTATACATCTACTGTCATTGAAAAAGAGGCTACTTCAAGGTATTTCTATATTTTTACTAATTATTATAACACTTTAATTTGTTTTATATAAACTACGACTTGTACGAAAATGCCAACGACGTCAAAATATTTTCTATATATCTTTTTAAGTCACTGAAGAGACTTTATAACCTTAAAAATGTCTTAAGAAATCCTGAATCCAAAACCATATAAACGTTGTTATATTTTCTTTAACTCTGTTCTAGTTTTTGAAAAGACATAATAACCTTATATTTTCAGAAATATCTTAACAAAAATTACCTAACATACATTAATATAATATAACCTTTCTTTTCAGAGAAAAACTTACCTTGATTAAGACGTCTGAACAGCAAACCACAACTGCTCCTCAAGAAAGAGACTATCAATATGAGGATACTATGACAACGTCTTCACTGTCTGGAGAAGGATTTCATCTGGAAGATCAGCCCAACACTCCTGCTTCTTATATACCAAACCATGAGGAGCTGTCAACCTTAAGCCCCGCCTTGAAGAGCAGCTCTCCCCTTTCAGCTGTACCAAGAGAGCACAAACTGACGACTTTAAGCCACGCCTTAAGGAGCAGCTCTTCCCTCTCACATACAGTAACAGATCAGAAAATGTCAACTTCAAGCCCCTCCTTGATGAATAGCACAAGAGAGTCTCTTCCAAACGATTCTGTTAACTCTTCAACGGCATCTTCATCTTTTATTGTGTCTGTATCATTTGGTGTAATCATTCCTTTACTTATGATAACAAGCATTGTCATAATATTAAAGGCTAGAAAAAAAAGAAACAGATCTCCTATATATAGACCAACTTCAGGCCAAGCTAGCACAAGCAGAGAAATTTTTGAGTTAATACCTCTACGTTCAAACATACCATAATGTCTTGCATATTAAAGACATTCCCTACTGCGACTTATGTTTCCTCAAGTTGAAGGGTATATTTACTGAAAAAACAGCATAAAGATTATAGGTGCTTCTTATATACTCACTTTAATCCAAAAACATTCTCCTGAGATCTGTATGTGAGATGGAAAAATGACATGAGACATGATAATATCCTAAATTCGTCATATGACACTTAGATTAGTGTCAAAGACATGAAATAATAGTAATTTAACGACATATAACATGGAAAAATAACATGAGACATGATCTTATCCTACAGGGATGTAAGTCTTCAGGATTTATCAGGATTTCCTGATTTCTGAAAATTTTGAATGCCATCTACTTTCCTTATACAAGTGGTAAAGAGAGACTTTTGGAAAAATAGATGGCTTTTATATCAAGTAAATGTATGGCTTCCTGATTTTTGCCCATGCCTGACTTACATCCCTAATCCTAAGTTCGTCATATGACACTCAGATAAATGTTAAAGACCACTGCGTCTTATAATATTTCCTCAAGTTGAAGGGTATATTTACTGAAAAAACAGCATTAAAATTATAAATGCTTCTTATATACGCGCTGACTTTTATACACTGGAGATTAAGGTAGTAATTCTGTTTATCCAAGAAAACATTCATATTTTATAGCTACGCTTGTTAATAATTATGAATCACTTAACCAAAATTCATATATTTCATCATGTACGGTTATATAACCTGACATATGTATCTTGGCTATAAGGTATATACTAGCCTTCCATGTGGCTTTTAAAAGAACACTATTCATTATGCAATACGCTATTCTATTGAAATCTGTATGAGAAAACAATAAACAATTACTCTATTATTGAAAATCTTTTAATTATTGGAATAATCAAACTAAAGAACTAAGTACGTATGTACTGATGCATAATTTATGTCCTTGTTTTGTTCAGAACGTTATCTGGAAGACATGATTAATATCCTTGTTTTGCTCAAGACATTATCTGAACACAGTATTCTCTGGGAAAGTTGTGACATTTTGACCCTGGGTCTTTAGCTCTATAAGAAGTAATATAGTGAAAAATCCATCTTTAATCTTCTAAATACAAGACTCATAATTTTTTTTTCTGTTCAAAAATCACTTTTTTTTAACTTCAAGCATCGTCAACTTTAAAAAACTTATAAAAAATATATGAATTAAGAAAATTATCTTGAGATAATGATTACAATAATAACATTTATCTTAATATATATAGGATAAGACCTAAAGTGGTTAAGGGTGGGAAAGCTTCCAGTCTTCACCCTTTAAGACTAGCAATATAAAACTGTGTTTAATGCGCAATTCATAAGAAAACAGTGGAAAATAAAAATAAATAGCAAAAATAGAAATAAAAAGCTGACATACCATCTGTCATAAAATGTTTAATTAAAAACTTCGATAAAATTTCATTAAAATTTCTCTCTAGCACTTTATTAATTATGATAGTATCGTAACATTCAACAAGTACAAAACATAAGCGAACCTTAAAGGATTTCCTACCACATAGGAGACAAACACGTCTGTAACCAACATAAGAGTGCATAATACTCAATATTCATACGAAATGTTTTATTTTCAATTATGATACGCAGTACATAAAAAAATACTATGATAATATTCTCTCTTAAAAAATAAATAAAAAAGTGAAATAAAAAATAAATAAGACTTTATCAATGTAATATCATAATCTACAGCAAGAAATACAATAATCCATTTACAGTATTTAAAGGGTGAAGAAAAATATATTGCTTTGTCCTAAGAAAAGATTTTTCCTATAACAGAGAATAAACACCAGCTCAGCTAGTCTACCATAATACCTTACGTATAAGACGCATCTCAAAACTCAACTATACGTGAGATGTTATAATATGATCAAAAAAAATCCTATGAGGTCAACATTTTACTTCATTAAGAGTTAATAACCACGTAATACGATACTAAATCAACAGGTGG
Source organism: Acholoe squamosa (assembly GCA_949317995.1). Taxonomy (NCBI): domain Eukaryota; kingdom Metazoa; phylum Annelida; class Polychaeta; order Phyllodocida; family Polynoidae; genus Acholoe; species Acholoe squamosa. The sequence continues at coordinate 59,247,133 of OX439038.1, read as the reverse complement.
CAGCACTATTCTCTTTTTACATAAAGCTACGTATTAGAACACCACTGTCCTATAAAAATATGATGTTATATAAAGAAATATATCGATACAATATAAATCTTTTATACAATAAACTATAGCCTATACCAATAAAACATTAGGTAATATTTATTTATAACACGTCATCTCTCAAAACATTTATCAATGTAGCACACCCATAATCATAACACTCGTACATGAACATATAGAAATAAATTCATGCATGTATCATACTAATATAACTCAAGTCTAGGCTAACATTAGCTTAAGAGTTCGTAGATCTTCTATTTGGAATTTTTGAAGGTCTGGTCTCTCCAGACCAATATTTAATCCAAAAACATTCTCCTGAGATCTGCATTATACTTCTTCAATCCAACTTACTGGTATAATCCCAAAAAATCCTGAGAGGTCTACATAATACTTCATTAAACGTCATCAAACAGTCTCGATTTATCAATAAAATGATATTCATCAGCGCCATATATAATACTCTACTATATCAACAGGTGGCAGGACTATATACTATTTGAGAGTTTACAGCATAACGAAACTCAGGGTAAGGAAGGTGGGGGGTGTGTGTAATTGATCCCTAATGCTCTCATATTGTATAATTTGGTTAAAACGAAATTCTTTTATAACTAAAATTACACACTTTGTTATAACAAAATTTACTACAGTAATTTAACAACATACAACCTGATGACAAGGACATGGAAAAATGACATGAGACATGATCATATCCTAAATTCGCCATGTGACACTCAGATCAGTGACAAAGACATGGGATAATAGTAATTTGACATGTGACATGGAACCTAGTGTCAAGGACATGGAGAAAAATGACATGAGACATGATCATATCCTAAATTCGCCATGTGACACTCAGATCAGTGACAAAGACATGGGATAATAGTAATTTGACATGTGACATGGAACCTAGTGACAAGGACATGGAGAAAAATGACATGAAACATGATCATATCCTAAATTCGCCATGTGACACTCAGATCAGTGACAAAGACATGGGATAATAGTAATTTGACATGTGACATGGATCCTAGTGACATAAAACATGATCATATCCTAAATTCGCCATGTGACACTCAGATCAGTGACAAAGACATGGGATAATAGTAATTTGACAAGTGACATGGAACCTAGTGTCAAGGTCATGGAGAAAAATGACATGAGACATGATCATATCCTAAATTCGCTAACTGACACTCAGATCAGTGTCAAAGACATGGGATAATAGTAATTTGACATGTGACATGGAACCTAGTGTCAAGGACATGGAGAAAAATGACATGAGACATGATCATATCCTAAATTCGCCGTGTGACACTCAGATCAGTGACAAAGACATGGGATAATAGTAATTTGACATGTGACATGGAACCTAGTGTCAAGGTCATGGAGAAAAATGACATGAGACATGATCATATCCTAAATTCGTCATGTGACACTCAGATCAGTGTCAAAGACATGGGATAATAGTAATTTGACATGTGACATGGATCCTAGTGACATAAAACATGATCATATCCTAAATTCGCCATGTGACACTCAGATCAGTGACAAAGACATGGGATAATAGTAATTTGACAAGTGACATGGAACCTAGTGTCAAGGTCATGGAGAAAAATGACATGAGACATGATCATATCCTAAATTCGCTAACTGACACTCAGATCAGTGACAAAGACATGGGATAATAGTAATTTGACATGTGACATGGAACCTAGTGTCAAGGACATGGAGAAAAATGACATGAGACATGATCATATCCTAAATTCGCCGTGTGACACTCAGATCAGTGTCAAAGACATGGGATAATAGTAATTTGACATGTGACATGGAACCTAGTGTCAAGGACATGGAGAAAAATGACATGAGACATGATCATATCCTAAATTCGCCATGTGACACTCAGATCAGTGACAAAGACATGGGATAATAGTAATTTGACATGTGACATGGAACCTAGTGTCAAGGACATGGAGAAAAAGGACATGAGACATGATCATATCCTAAATTCGCCGTGTGACACTCAGATCAGTGACAAAGACATGGGATAATAGTAATTTGACATGTGACATGGAACCTAGTGACATGAGACATGATCATATCCTAAATTCGCCGTGTGACACTCAGATCAGTGTCAAAGACATGGGATAATAGTAATTTGACATGTGACATGGAACCTAGTGTCAAGGACATGGAGAAAAATGACATGAGACATGATCATATCCTAAATTCTCCGTGTGACACTCAGATCAGTGACAAAGACATAGGATAATAGTAATTTGACATGTGACATGGAACCTAGTGTCAAGGACATGGAGAAAAAGGACATAGAGACATGATCATATCCTAAATTCGCCGTGTGACACGCAGATCAGTGTCAAAGACATGGGATAATAGTAATTTAACAACATGTGACATGGAACCTAGTGTCAAGGACATGGAGAAAAATGACATGAGACATGATCTTATCCTAAATTCGTCATATGACACGCAGATTAGTGTCAAAAAGATGGGAAAAGCTATGTACATAAATTATTTAGTTCCACATAACCTAGAACAGGACAAAGATAGTTCATATTATTCTCGGTAGAGGGAAACCCGAGAATGCGTTCTGCGTTCTAAATACGATGAAATCTAACGTCTCAGTTGTAAACTATGAGCAAATATTCTTTATTGATATCAATAAAATATATCAAACAATGAAAAGAAAGAGCTCTATACATAATTCATTCAAACTGATCAAGAAATTATAAAGAAAAGAGCATTATACATGTAATAATTTAGTTCCACATAACCTACATCATGCTAGAAATAGTTCATATTATTCTCGGTAGAGGGGGACAAAAAATCCGCGTTTTGAATAAAAATCTATCGTTTCAATTTAAACTACCGCTGTAAATTCCTCTAATAACTCAGCAAATGTTCTTTGCTGATATCAATGAAACATATCAAAAAATAGAGGAGAAAAAACTCTGTCCCTAAATCACTCAAACTGATGAAAAAAATCTATATCCTCTTAAACTGAATGTCTATTTGTTCATAGACTTAAAGGTGTAACACCACATTTATGATTTCACTGCTGAGGTGGAGTATATAAGGAACGCAATGTCTGGGGTTAATTGGAGAGGTCCGGCCCTCATGTCACGAACCTCCTTGTCTGTAGCTCCAGGTGCTAGCTTCAGTGCGTAAAATATCTCGACTGTTCTTCCGACCTTGTCGACTAAGAACGGGTGATGCTCCCATTGTTGGTTGAAGCATGAACGGGTGATGCTCCCATTGTTGGTTGAAGCATGAACAGGTGATGCTCCCACTGTTGGTTGAAGCGTGTCTGCTCCCATCAGTTGGTAGAAGCAACCATACATAATGGTCCTCCTGTTTCAGTAACGCTCACCGTTCCTTAGAGCACTGATCTGGAATTGAACGTGTTCCACAATCCTTCAATCCTCCTTCAATCCTCCTTCAATCCTTCAATCCTCCTTCAATCCTCCTTCAATCCTTCAATCCTCCTTCAATCCTTCAATCCTCCTTCAATCCTTGGTGCACTTAGTTCATTCCTCTGTACCGAAAGCTCAGCTAAGAACCGTGTGACATGAGAACCACTTGACCTCTCTTTTGTATTTAAAATTTATGATATGATTACTATTTCCAAAAATAATCCTAATATCCAAAATAATAGGTATTTTCTGGATATTCAAAAAATATAGGTCTTCTTTGGATATTTTTTTTAGAAATATCCAAAGAAGACCTATATATATACTACTGATATACTACAATGTGCAATAATATGCCTGCTAGATCAATTTACTTTTCTTGTTCAGAGAAGTTTTGATAGTGGTGGTTTTCCTGTCAAATGGGCTTCTGCATTAGTCAAGCCATTACCCAAAGACGGAGATTTATCTCAAGTTAAGAATTGGAGGCCTATTTCGCTATTGCCAATGCCCTCAAAAATTATTGAAAAAATAATGTATTATCATTTAAGTTGTGCCATGAAAGATCACAATAATTTTTCAGATGAGCAATATGGTTACAAGAAAGGTAGTGGTACAGGTGATGCCACCTTTGACTTTGTTAATGATCTATATGAGTATCGTAATGATGGTTTAATAACAGGGGCCCTATTTATTGACTTTACTAAAGCGTTTGACAGTGTAATTCATGTTAGACTTCTGGAAAAAATTAGCAAATTAGGTTTCAGCAAAAATAACTTTCTCTGGTTTAATAGTTATCTAAAAAACTGCAAACAAAGTACTAGTTATGGCAATAATGTCTCTCAAGAATCTGAAATCAAATATGGTGTCCCACAAGGGTCTGTTTTAGGCCCCCTGTTGTTTGTTTTATACATAGATGATGTGATTAAAGAGTTGAACGAGTGCAAAATTAAAATGTATGCAGATGACATTGTTTTATATTATGCAGCGAAAACACCCCAAGATGTAATGAGAGTGTTAAATGAGGATCGTGAACGCTTTAAGACATGGGTATCTCACAACAGGTTGACTGTTAATCCAAAGAAAACAAAATTTATGTGGTTTTGTAGTGCTCACAAATTGAAAAATTGTCCAGATACAGATATTGTAATAAATGGTACCAGAGTAGAAACTCTAAGTTTTTTCCCCTACCTAGGAGTTACAGTGGACAGTAAGTTAAGTTTTGACAAACAAATTAAGCTTATTAAAAGAAACATTTGTAATAAATTATTTAGATTTGCTAAATTAAGGAAATATCTCACACAAGAAGAAAGCATAAAAATATATTGTTGTACCATCCGGCCGATTATTGAATATTGCTCTTTTATAAGTACTAGTTGTAATGAGGAAGGTTTAAAGGCATTACAACGTTTACAGAATAGAGCTTTGAGAATTTGCCTTAGATGTAATATTGTTAAATATAGTGTTAATGAGTTACATGTCATCTGTAAAGTGGAAAAATTAGAACAAAGATTTGATATGTTACTTTTAAGTTTGATGTATAAGAAATCCAAAGATCAGATAAATCATGGTCATGCATATGATACAAGATCGCAAAATAAGATATGTTTTAAATTGCCAAGAAGTATATCTCGCCATTACAAAAGATCGCCATGGTACAGGGGTGTAGTCCTCTGGGACCTACTATCTGAGGAGGTTCAGAGGGCTACCACAAAAGTTAAATTTAAGAATGAGGTTAAAAAGTTAAAAAATCTCAGATCAAGGCTAAAGGTTGGATATAACTAAGGAACAAAGGTTGATGGAGACGGTGTAGTCACCGCGCCGCTCCAAGTATTATTTATGTGATCAGTATATTTTCATCATCATATAATATTATATCATTGTATTTTGTGTTTCTTGTGTCATATCGATATATATCTCAACAAATATTATGTGATTGATTTGATACACTTGCCTGCTTCCTTACTGTTATTGTACATAATGACATATGTTTGATTATGTGGAGTCTATATTTACTTCAACTGTTTGGTATCTGTTTGAAATATAAATAAAAATGGTCGGCTCTATAGCGTTACATAAATGAACCTGACAGTTCATTAACGCAATGAGCTAGTCCAGAAAAAAAAAAAAAAAAAATGTCTTTGACCCACTGGATAGTCAGGTTGATTGTCTCTGGGGACCGGGTGATTGTACCGGGAAGGTGGCTTGTTATCGTGGGCGAGCGACTTGTTTACTTGGGTATTCCGCTCTACTGGAGGCAATTTTTTACACAAGTTGGGTAAATCAAACATACCTGAGCTGGTTTCAAGGCCGGATTGGCCTGCGGAGAGTCCAATAACACTAGAATCAGGCCCTAAAGCATTGTTTACGGCCGAAAGCCGGCTTTCCAGAAGTACAGGGCGGCCATTTTGGACTCCGCAGTTAAGGTTAGAGCTGGCTTGTGATTGGCCAGTCTGGAGGACTGGTGCGTTCGAGTCACCACTTTCGTTCCTTACCACATCCAACTCTGAGGGATCCAGACCCATATGACTAGCAGTAAGAGAAAAAGATTGGGACTCGAACGCACCCATGGCTCCATGCCAAGCACATACCCCATCGTTAAATTGGCGGATAGATCTGTTATTTTCAGCCCGCAGGCTGGCCAACTCTAGTTCCAACTCTTTGCGTTTACACATTTCATCAATTTTTGATTTCCTGGCCTTTTCAAGTTCAATCTGATGCAATAAATCATTTTGTGTAGAATCCTCCCCAAGGCTGCCAAGCTCACCATGTTGACCGTCCTTCCCCTGGGGCGGCCGGTCACTCTGCCTGGCCTCCGTGGCCTCCTGCTCGTCATGCTCGGCTGAATCCACGGAACCAGGTAATTTTTCCGAATCCTCCGGAGAATAACGTTTCCCCGGATTGGTCACCCCACAATTCGGGCACTTGGCCGCGTTACCATGGTAGGAAGTATCACAGGCCACGCATTTAGTCATGATGACTGGGAATTTGAAAAAGAAAATCTCCAATGTGAGACCGGTGGTCCTTCCTGGGGCTAGGCAATATGGCCGACTACAAAGGCCACCAGTGAAGGAACCTGTTACATAACACCTGAATGGAAGTGGTGACATCTGGTAATACATTGGGAACTGCTACTGCCCATTTATCACCACTTATATGCGCGCATATAAGTAGCTTAATAAGTGTCGGTATTGAATAAGATGCGGGGATAGAGCCAGGTTGAAATCTATGTGCGCCCTTATACAGGCCACTGCAACATGAAAATAGCTGGCATGAAATGAAAGTGCTACTATAGTACAGCTATATATAGATCTGTGCTCAATTCAAGCTAGAAATTGTACTGCTTGTCCCATTTCCACAATATTTGAGGAAATAAGACATAGGTTTTTGATATAGAATCACAGCGTATACTGTTAACCTAAAGGTCGAATCCCACGTGGAGATCTACCCATCATATTGATTTCACAACCTTCCTACCCCTGGCCCCTATTCAAGGGAGGCTCTTATTCAAGGCCCGGCCCCAAACTGATATGAAGCCTGCTGCTGATGGGATGTTGGGACTGGAACCCCATACATATGAGAAGTAGTCGGGTTGCCATATACCATAGGTGTAGGTGGGAACTTTAGCCTGCCATCTGGTGCCCTAAATTGACCCACACCAGGCCAATTGACAGTCTGACTAACAGGTGTGACAGGTGGGGAATAAGGTGTGCCATCTCTGTAGAACAGCTGAGGAACAGTGTTTCCCATGGAAGGTTGGGATGGAAACAAACCCTGAGTAGCATTAGGACTACCAGAACTGTCAATACCACTAGAAATGCCTGAAGCATTGTTTTTAGGAGCTACACCACCATTTCTCCATTGTTTCCACAGTTTCTCCATTGTTTCTGCTTGTCCCATTTCCACAATATTTGAGGAAATAAGACATAGGTTTTTGATATAGAATCACAGCGTATACTGTTAACCTAAAGGTCGAATCCCACGTGGAGATCTACCCATCATATTGATTTCACAACCTTCCTACCCCTGGCCCCTATTCAAGGGAGGCTCTTATTCAAGGCCCGGCCCCTATATGCCATATTACGGTACATGCCACAATTATATCCGCAGGACGCAACTTGCTACATTGGTCTATGCCCTGGGGGCATGCAGTGCCTTCAATTTGTTGCTAGGACAAGCGGTTACCTAGCAATGGGCACTTTGACCTAGCAACAGGTCCTTTCTGAGACATTTATCAATAAGGTTTCTGATGGCATCTAGCTTCCTAAAATTGACCAAAGGAAAACACTAAAGCTTTTGATTAGTTGCTAGGACATGCAGGTACTCTTTGCCTAGCAACAGACCCTTTTGCTTTCAGAAATGAGCTACACTCGGAAATGAGTCAACAATAAGTAAGCGACTATGTACCTAGATATGATACTGTGAAGGTCAGTACACTAATTCAGAGTGGTAGCTGCCCCCCCCTCTCCCCAAAAAAAAGAAACTAAGGAATAATCAGAAGCTCTGTATTTTTTTGCTAGGACACACAGTTACCTAGCAACATGCCTAGCAACAGGCTGCAACAGGCCCTTTCCAATACATTGATCTTATGAATGTTCTAATGATAACTATACCCCTAAAATGGACCCATGGAAGTGTTGAGACTTTCCATTTATTGTGAACCTACCTAGCAACAGCTCCTTTTGTCTAGCAACAGGCCCTTCCTGTGACAGGAAAAGAGCTACGCTTGGGATGAGCTAAGGAGTTCACAGTATGGAAACAACTTCTAATTGGTATGATGATACACTGATATAAGTTGACATTTTATCAGAGATAAATTGTCATTACTAAATACTTTGGATGAATAAGGATACCCCACATAAGGTGCGGACTATAATTATTTCTAAAGATAGATTCCTAGTGTCACTTGTGGGACTGACTGCTAAAGTTGGATGTGTGCTACCCTCTCATCCCCAATTGTAAATTGGCTATAAATAACTCTGTAATGGCTGCAGTATAACCCTCATAGGCTGTTTAACTGTATAACTGTTTTTTCTCTATATATAACAAAGAGAACTTGCTTAAAATATGACCCCAAAATTGGCTCATAATATTATTTCCTCAAAGTCTACTCCAAGCTCATGACTGAGGTTGGCTTATAACCAAGGTTTTATGGTAAATCCCCCTGACAATGGCCTGATATTTTAAGAAAGATGATGCTCAGTATATCCTGCTTACACCACAAACACTGGTACAGATTATTAAGCAGTGGTAACTGCAAAGTTGTTCTTTGCACTCCACTGACCCTTTTATGACATTCCCTGAACTGTAATTCCACAGACAGCGTCTTGAATAGGGACTCCCCTGACCTTTGAATGCTTCAAGATTTTGCATCTACATATTGGGAGACACTGATGAGGACTAGCCCACTGAGAATAATTGAAACCAAGGAATAATTGAAACCATGATTAGTTACCAGTGATACCACAAAGGCCCTAAAATGCATATGAAGTCACTCCACCATCAAGAGCAAAAGTTACCATTATTGTGTAATATTAATCTGTACATATATACCTGTAAATATCAGAAATGTATATATCATTCACAGTTACCTACTAGAAAATCATTTCTCTATGCTCTCCCTGTATAAAGACATGATTGTGATAGAAGGCATGCAAATCCAGAGGTCAAGGCCAGAGGTACATAGCAACACTTCTATGTGATCTGTACCTGTTAACTCTATGTTATTTTCTATATTGGAAGTCCAATTCCAACAGGAGTATAACCAATTACCTATCTGACCTCTGCTTGTGAATGCTCAATGATTAGGGAAGGATGTGTGCGAAGGATGTACCCTGAAAGAGCCCATACTTGCATATCTTATCATTTATTTATAACCTTATTATATGATCATTGGACAGGGACATGGCATGCTAATGCTTTATGTGGGCCTTAACAACTGTTGTGTCCATATGAATGTAATTAAATAAATATTGTAAGTGATTGCACCTATAAGGTTACACTTATTTATCTTGGTAATAAATACCCTGTTACACTATGACTAAACCACAGTAAAACTTTGCTACTCAGAGCATCGTTATAATGAGCACTTATTTAGAATGAACATATTTGAGTGGCTTTATATATTTTCATATATTTCTATAGTTATTCAAATCTATTAGACAGAGGGAGTATGAGACATATATACTGGGTTAGAACAAGGTAATTATATAAGCCCCTTTCAGCACAAAAGTTTTTTTCATAGGTATTTTGTGCAGCCAACAACCTCTGAACTGCTATATAGGTGGTGATGCATGGCCTAAGGATGTGTTAGGAACCCTCTGATCACCCCCTCCCCACTTCACACCCTTTTAAGTCTTGTAGGTGGTGCAGTATAGGTGTTTGATAGCAAGCCCTATGTTCCCTTTGAATGGCCATAGGTTGTTTTGTGGAGCATAGAGAGGGTTTATAGAGAGCCCTATATACCCCTACCTTGATGCTGTCTGCCCACAAATCCTCAACTTCAGGTCACTTTATTATAATGAGGTCATTGCACATGTTCAAGGCACCTCATAGTAACCAGGTTTTACTGTATAGCAAGACCTCATATGAGTTTTATCAAATCTTAACATAATACTATTAACTCTCACCTCATGAGCAACCCTCCAATATGACTATCTCATTAGTACAGGTAAATCTGGACCCAGTCTGTGCTTACAAATCATCATGTTGTATAAGAAAGCCTGTTGATATGTCTATTTACTACTTCGAGGGACATTTACACACAGAGCCGGTTACTGCTTCCTCAGATTTGAAATAATTATAATGAAAGGAAAATTATCTGAAAACTTAAGTCAGATTTATTGCAATGCATAGAGGCAGTAGTGAATCCTATCTATGTGAATAGGGAACCAAAGAATTAAAGGGTTGAGGATGTTAGGGTCAACATCTATCAATGCATGTTTCCAAATATGGTCCCTAGAACTGATTGCTAGACAAATGGGTAGATGGAAATGGATTGATGCCATTAGCAGCCCTAGGATAAAGTATACACTAATCCTCAGAGTGTTCCTTATTTTAATCACTTTACAATATAGGAGATTTTTGAGTTATCAAACGCAGGAGAACTTGGCAGTGCAAGGGAAGATGGCGTTTCAACTTGTCAGTAAAAATTCTATTTCTTCTGCATCTTCTAGCCTGGAAAATAATGTCATGAAATATCATTTTCTGCTGAACATCATAATATGCAAGTGTTTCCATACTGTCCATTTTCTTTAAAGTTGCCATTGCTAGGTGATGCTTATCCTAGCAGCAAATGACAAGTTTCTGCATGTCCATTTTAGGGGACAGGTAGTATCACAATGTGACTTTAAATTAGCATATGGGCCTTCTCAGTATCATATTCAGATTTTCAAGTTTCCTTACTGTTGATTCCTTTACTCATTCCAAGTGTAGCTCATTTCTTATAGCAAAAAGGGCCTGTTGCTAGGCAAAAGCTGCTTGTCCTAGCAACAAATCACTAGCTTTAGCATGTTCCTTAGGTCCATTTTAGGGGAGCTGATTGCAATTTAGGCACTCTAAATTAGTGTATGGACCTTCTCAGTATCATATCAATACAAAGTTGTTTCATTACTGTTGACTCCTTAACTCATTCCAAGTATAGTTTATTTCTTACAGTCAAAAAGGCCTGTTGCTAGGCAAAAGTTAGATGTGTGTCCTAGCAACAAATGGAAAGCTTCAGCATCTTCCTTTGGTCCATTTTAGGGGGCTAGATACCATCAGGAACTTTATTGATAAATGTCTTTAAAAAGGGCCTGTTGCTAGGTAAAAGTAGCCATTGCTAGGTAACCGCTTGTCCTAGCAACAAAAAGAACACATCAGTTTTTTCCTTGGGTCCATTTTAGGGGGGTAGGTACAATCCGAATTTCTATAACATCAATATTAATGTTATGACAGATGGATTTCTATGTTTTCCTACCCTAAAAAGCGACCTCTAATTTGAAGAGATGATTGCATAAAAGTGCAGATTTCTAGGTGCCTGCACGAGCATTCACACCCACAACGTCACTTTTCCATATCCAGACACATCAGATGAGATAAAAAAACATGTTGTAGCTTTCAGTAATTCTTAGAATTAACCCATTAAGGCCTGATGTTGAGAATACTCAACATCCATGTAGGGGCGGATGTTGAGTATTTTCAACACCATGAAGGGGCTGATGTTGAGTATAATCGACATAGATATATTATATGGCAGCCATGTTTGGAAATTTGAGATAGACTTAAGTGTTTTGCTATTTTTGGTATGATGATGCTTATTACCTTTTTTGGGGCTGAGGAATTCGAATCTGAGAAGTTTACAGTGATGGAGACATTGTACAATGGTTGAAAATGATATCAAAGTCATGGACAGTGTATTATACCTTGCACCCTCCCGCCCCCTGGTAAATGTACTGCTCAAAATTCAGTCCCCTAGCCTTCCAAAATACTCTCATAGCCAGCCCTTAATGGGTTAAACTCCTAAAATAAGGCCCTTTTTGAGCATCTGCTTTTCCTCTATTAAAGGATGTTTCACAGTTAATACCAGACACAGAACTTAAACCTGTTCTCATAGGCAAATGTAGGTTCCTGTGTATGCCTAGGCCTCTGCATCGATTCCCCCAGGGCATCAATGCCCTGTTCTCATAGGCAAATGTAGGTTCCTGTGTATGCCTAGGCCTCTGCATCGATTCCCCCAGGGCATCAATGCCCCCTGGGCATTGATGCCTAAGACTAAGGTAATTGATTACACATTGATTTGGCTTAAATGCCATCCAAAATTGTCTTTTCATATGAATATTCAGTATATTATGGTATGCCATTCTAAGGATTTCACTATAAAACCACAATGGACTATATTATCTTCATATAATTATGTTTTGACTCCACATACAATTCATCAGGATATCTTAGTGCAAAGACAACAGAATCATTATGATCATGAATGAGTCTTTGGAAGACCCATCAAGCCCTTGATAGAGTCACAATCTTCAAACATATATTACCTCTGATAGTTCAGGAACTGCAGTGGTATGCCTGTTTATTTTCTCTATTCCCACATAATAGGTGTCTAAGATACCTCTGCTACTCTCATTTGCACCATTAAGATAGATTGTAGTTTCACAGATTTCTCATAATGAAAATAATGAAATATACTTGCATTTTGATAACATGGTGCATAAAACAAAGTGAAAGCTCTTTGGATTTTGTGACAGTTTGTTCTGTTTAGGGTTTATGCCATTGTAGAAAGTCTCAAAGTTTTTGTTGCCCTTCTTCGCCAGATTGATGAGATAACTATCGAAGGCAGCATTGTCCCCTCTCTGGGCCTGGATATATGTACGGGCTCCTGAGAGGTAGTTTTCTGCTGAGGTCAGGGATTTAAACTTGTTCGCCAAGTTGTCATTGAAAATATGTGCCAAGTGTGATGGGGAGAGGGCACAGTAATTCATCCTGGTAATCATGCTTGAACATGAATATTATGTAATCTGCTGCCTGATGTGCCTGGTTCCTAGCAGCAGTAGCCTCTTACTGCGCCTGCACATGTCCTTCTCAGCTGGGTGCGCAGGATGCTCTCACCTAGTCACGTGGGGGAGAAAACATAGGTTAGCTTGGTTGGAGTAACAAATTTGAGTTTGAGCTGATTAATTGCTGATTGAGCGGCTTTGGAATTCACTAAATTCACGGGGGCACTAGCGAGGGTGTTAAGCAATACTAGATAGCCTGGGTGGACATGAGTGATCTTAATCCTGATGTCTCTTGTCACCTCGATATGGTGAATTTCATGGGCCGCTGCCACCATTATGTCGTCTTGTGCCTTGCCTAAGGTGAGTACCGCTTGATCTGCCAGGTTGTCCGTGAAGAGGTGAATCTCATGGCAAGGACTGCGTTAATGGCCTCTGCTTGACGCTTACTGTAGCGCTGTATGAAAGTCCCTGGGTAGCGGAGGTTGTAATATGTCTTTGCTGCAGGGCTTATTCCAGCTCCAATGCGATGGTCTGCATGGCACTGCATGGTTATCACAGGGCACTCCGGGGTGATTAACCTACGGCCATTTGCCTGCTTGGCATAGAGGAGGAACCAACTTACATCCCTTTGGAATCCTGCATCACGGTGAATGGTGGCGACAGGTGGGGTACCGCTTAGGGTGGCCAATATTCTTGACATATACCTGCAGGCTGGAGGGCTGGGGGGATGGGGCCAATGAAAGTGAGCTTTCCCACCCCCTGCTGTATTTGCTTCCTGGTTGTCATGGTAACTTGGGCCCAGAAAACACATTCTTGTCTAACCTCAGCAAGCTTGGGTGGGGTGATAGTGAGGATCATGTGCTCTGCATTCACATCTATCCCAAGGCACTCCAGTGCTCTAGTGGGTTTGACTGTTTTGTCCGGGGCGGCGACCATGCTGAGTTCTTGGCAGAGGTGCTCAAACTCCATGACTTCCACTTCCAATGAAGCCAGGCCTATAAAGTCGTCGACATAGGCTCACACCTTGTACCCTTACCTTTTTTCCATTATGTCACACATGGCTTGTGAGACCCTCTGCTGCGCTGATCCTGATGAATGGGCTCCAAAAGATAGGCAAATGTCTATGTATTTGTTGCCCCGATGCTGGATGCCCAGTAGCGGATAATCCAATGGGCATACCCGCAGCTGGCGATAGGCGCGACTGAGGTCCATTTTATAAAGCCACCATGCACCATTCATGCGAGTTACATCACGGGCTACACCCTCGACAGTCGGGAGGGTGTAAGCTTTGGGGCGTCCTTGGAACAAGTTGCACCCTATACCATCGCTAACACTACTGCCGGCTGGGTAAGAGAAGTCAATGATTATATGTTGGGCGGGTTTCATGCCGCCAGGTGTCTACACTAAGTCTTTCTTACCTCTAGTCATCATTGGGGATGTTTGAATCCATGGGGTGAATGGGAGTGCCGAGAAGGGGCCCGCCATTGCTTGGAGATCTAGCTCTCTTTTAATGAACTTGTCTACCTTCTCCAGATGAATAAGAGCTGACGTGTGGTTCTTGGGTGATGAGGTAGGGGGCACACCCACAACGTCACTTTTCCATATCCAGACACATCAGATGAGATAAAAAAACATGTTGTAGCTTTCAGTAATTCTTAGAATTAAACTCCTAAAATAAGGCCCTTTTTGAGCATCTGCTGCTCCTCTATTAAAGGATGTTTCACAGTTAATACCAGACACAGAACTTAAACCTGTTCTCATAGGCAAATGTGAAATGATCTGCGAAAATGGGGCTTAGTGCAGGGGGTCTTAAGACCCCTTTTCCCAGTTCATGTCACAAATGTAGGTTCCTGTGTATGCCTAGGCCTCTGCATCGATTCCCCCAGGGCATCAATGCCCCCTGGGTATTGATGCCTAAGACTAAGGTAATTGATTACACATTGTTTTGGCTTAAATGCCATCCAAAATTGTCTTTTCATATGAATATTCAGTATATTATGGTATGTCATTCTAAGGATTTCACTATAAATCCACAATGGACTATATTATCTTCATATATGTTTTGACTCCACATACAATTCATCAGGATATCAGGACAACAGAGTCATTATGATCATGAATGAGTCTTTGGAAGACCCATCAAGCCCTTGATAGAGTCACAATCTTCAAACATATATTACCTCTGATAGTTCAGGAACTGCAGTGGTATGCCTGTTTATTTTCTCTATTCCCACATAATAGGTTTGGTCTATGTCATTGTAGAAAGTCTCAAAGTTTTTGTTGCCCTTCTTCGCCAGATCGATGAAATAACTGTCGAAGGCGGCATTGTCCCCTCCCTGGGCCTGGATATATGTACGGGCTCCTGAGAGGTAGTTTTCTGCTGAGGTCAGGGATTTAAACTTGTTCGCCAAGTTGTCATTGAAAATATGTGCCAAGTGTTATGGGGAGAGGGCACAGTAATTCATCCTGGTAATCATGCTCGAACATGAATGTTATGTAATCTGCTGCCTGACGTGCCTGGTTCGTAGCAACAGTAGCCTCTTACTGCACCTACGCATGTCCTTCTCAGCTGTGTGCGCAGGATGCTCTCACCTAGTCACGTGGGGGAGAAAACATAGGTTAGGTTGGTTGGAGTAACAAATTTGAGTTTGAGCTGATTAATTGCTGATTGAGCGGCTTTGGAATTCACTAAATTGACGGGGGCACTAGCGAGGGTGTTAAGCAACACTAGATAGCCTGGGTGGACATGAGTGATCTTAATCCTGATGTCTCTTGTCACCTCGATATAGTGAATTTCATGGGCCGCTGCCACCATTATGTCGTCTTGTGCCTTGCCTGAGGTGAGTACCGTTTGAGCCGCCAGGTTGTCCGTGAAGAGGTGAATCTCATGGCAAGAACTGCGTTAATGGCCTCTGCTTGACGCTTACTGTAGCCCTGTATGAAAGTCCCTGGGTAGCGGAGGTTGTAAATTATGTCTTTGCTGCAGGGCTTATTCCAACTCCAACGCGATGGTCTGCATGGCACTGCATGGTTATCACAGGGCACTCCGAGGTGATTAACCTGCGGCCATTTGCCTGCTTGGCATAGAGGAGGAACCAACTTACATCCCTCTGAAATCCTGCATCACGGTGAATGGTGGTGGTAGGTGGGGTACCGCATAGGGTAGCCAATATTCTTGACATATACCTGCAGGCTGGGGGGCTGGGGCCAATGAAAGTGAGCTTTCCCACTAGCCGCTGTATTTGCTTCCTGGTTGTCATGGTAACTTGGGCCCAAAACACACATTCCTGTCTAACCTTGGCAAGCTTGGGTGGGGCGATAGTGAGGATCATGTCCTTTGCATTCACATCTATCCCAAGCCACTCCAGTGCTCTAGTGGGTTTGACTGTTTTGTCCGGGGCGGTGACCATGTTCTTGGCAGAGGTGCTCAAACTCCATGGCTTCCACTTCCAATGAGGCCAGGCCTATAAAGTCGTCGACATAGGCTCACACCTTGTACCCGTACCTTTTTTCCATTATGTCACACATGGCTTGTGAGACCTTCTGCTGCGCTGATCCTGATGAACGGGCTCCAAAAGAGGGTGTAAGCTTTGGGGGGTCCTTGGAAGAAGTTGCACCCTATACCATCGCTAACACTACTGCCGGCTTGGTAAGAGAAGTCGATGATTATACGTTGGGCGGGTTTCATGCCGCCAGGTGTCTACACTAAGTCTTTCTTATCTCTAGTCATCATTTGGGATGTTTGAGTCCATGGGGCGAATGGGGGTGCCGAGAAGGGGCCCGCCATTGCTTGGAGGTCTAGCTCTCTTTTAATGAACATGTCTACCTACTCCAGATGAATAAGAGCTGACGTGTGGTTCTTGGGTGATGAGGTAGGGGGCACATCTGCAGTGTAGGAAGCCGGCCAGTCATACCTCAGATAGTCCACAATTTCTGCATCTGGGTGGCCTATCATTGCCAACTACCAAGAATCGCAATTTACTTGCGAAGGGATGGGGATGCGGGCCCGCACATAATGTCAGCCGCCTCATCATAGGCCGCATCAGTGGGGCAAGGCCAATGGGCATCTATGGCCGGTTTATACTGATGTGGTGTTAGTGGACGGGCATTGGGGGCAACTGGGTCCATGTCCCACTCCCTTTTGAGGTGCATTAGCAGCTAACCTTCTTCCAGTACCAGGTCTTGGGGTGCCATGGCATCCGAGATCGAGGTCTCCTCCATGATGTAGGCCTGATGCGATTGGGTATGCCCGTCTTGAGAGGTGTCTGCGGACACAATGTCAAATAAAAGTGAGTGTCCACTGTCCAGCTCGCTGTCTGTTCGATTTACTATGCTGGGGCCGATTGGGCTGCTGGTACAAAGGGGGCAGCCAATACCGGGGGGGGCCTGTGTGGCGACAACCCGGGGGGGCAATGGGTGCTGGTATGTTGGCGGAGGCAGGGCTTGGTTGGGGCTGGCGGCGAGGGTCGCTGCCCGCACTCTGCCCATGCTCCGCTGTGACATGTGCATCGCAATGGCGCACGTGGCTGAGATGTTGTTTATTTATGCCACATGAGACGAAGAGGCGGGGCCTAATGTACTGACGTTGTGCCGCCTCGTGGTCACTTGTTTGTAAACAGCGTGCACGTGGCTGCCAGTCGTGTCCATGTGGGAGTCCAGCGTAGGGTGCTCTGTCGGGGTGAGTGGGGTTCGCTAGCCATCCATGGCCCCTGTCACTGCGATGAGCAACCCAGTCTACCCCTACTGCTGCTGCTGCTGATGCTGGAAGGGGGGTGGGGGTCAATAGTAATTCCCAAACTCCAGGTTGTGTTTAGGAGGCTGGTACTTCGATCTGCAGTGCAATGCGGGGTGTTGCTTTGACTCTTGCCTGTTATTAAAATAGTCACGGCAGATGTGTATGTATTTATACCCATTTACCATGTGATGGCTGTGCTCGGGGCACTGCTCAATCTGGTATGTGGTCCATGGAGGGCTCTTACTGAGTAATTGTCATTACGGCACTTGTTATTGTTTCCACGGCCATTCTGGCGAGCGGCCTCCGCTGCCTTGATAGTACAGTCCGAGTTATACACAATCTTATTTCTCATCTTGTTGATTTCATAAGTGGAGAGCCATGTCATGTCTTCAGATGGGTCGGCTATCTTTGAGCAGACTCTTTCTGAGAAAATTCCTGACAATCTCATATTGGTCTTCAATAAATCTGTCTAAGTGAACCTGCATTGCACTCTGAATGTCTTCGTCCGGTTGCTGTCGGATCATTTTCTTAAAGCCGACGATGTACTCGGGCCACCTTAGCTCGTGTTGTCTTTACACCACACAAGGCTTTCGGGTAGCGGTTTTCTTATATTTTGCAGTGCATTGTGGGTGGGGGTGACCTCGAACACTAACTACACAACCTCAGCTGGTTCCCTCCACCCCTCTCCACCCCAGACAGGTCTGGCTAGGTACCAGTCCTTTACTACACCTGGGAGCTGAGTAAGTTGACTCAGGGATCAACATTGACCCACATGGGACAGACCAATAGGGGATGGCCTTACAAACCAGCATTGATCCCTCGGCCGTACTCCGAACGCACCGCTTAGGGCACCTCCTTATAGCTTCTGAGCCAAGGCGTCTTGACTGTCAGCTGGGTTGCTAAGGGCTACACTAGGACGCCTGCCTATGTGGTTGGGGTGCTGGTAGCTCGGTGTGTCACTGGTAGGTTGGGTGGGAGGGTGCTGAGTGGAGGGGGCAGGCACCCTGCCATGATCAGGGGTCAATGATTTTAAATAATAACTCCTATAGACTATTTCTTCTAATAACTTCCCTAGCTAATACATAGATTTTGCACAATGAATGTATGCAACACTGATTGTATCATTCTACTACAAAAGGAAGACAATTGTGTTTCACAGCTCGTGCCGATCATACTTATTCATCTTTGTTGTTATTGTATTAAAGTTGGCATATCCGCTAAAAATAGAGATTTAAAAAATTGTGGAAACTTGTCTTAATAGTTTGTAAATGCTCATATCTTGTGCTATCCATATGTTGTTCCAATCACTGCTTGCCCAAAGTGCCTCAAAATGATGTGTCTAACCACAACACAATAGACTTCCCTGGATGGCCCTTGCCATTCCTGCTCACCGCAGTACCATCTGTTGCCTAGTCTGGCAGGCTTTGAGTAGTGTTAAGGTGGGTCGCTACCATTGAAATTAGGCCTACTGCCCAGGTCCCTGCGCATGTAGGGTAACTCGATCATCAGAATGGGACCATTTTTAGTGTGCACAAACCTATATGACCCCTGAATCCCCACAAAACATTTAAGATAATTTTGTGACATTTTGAAATTTCGGCATATTTATATCTAGATTTTTTTCATCATCCTCTAACTTTCTTTTGTACCTCATAATTATGGTATCGAACAGTAGTCATACTCACTGTTCGGGGGTATTGGTACTTAGGGAGTTGCCGGCATATTCGCGCAGGCCCAAGTGTCCCTGTCTTCTCCCTCACTAGGATCAATATCCCCACATTGTCATGCCAATGCTGTAGAAGTGGTAGGCTATTCACAGTGACCGAGGGCATATAATGGAGCAATTTTTTGCCAAGGATGTGTTTAATTTACCCATCATGCAGTGCTTTGAATTTGAATTTTTGTCAGTTATTCTGATACTTTTTTATTTTATATGGCCAAAACTCCAAAATTATACACCGGACCCCATATCAAAATTACTTTCTTTTAAAGCCAAATTATGAAAGTTTAAGAAAAATTTAGTGGTTGGTAATATTAATTTTATTTATTTTTATTTTATTATGAAATAATAGAAGATTTACCCTTCTCTTTTCCAGAATGCCATGTTATGGAGTTAAAATAAAAAATTCTTAATAAATAAGGATATCAGACCGTTTGCCATGCAAGGTTTCATATCCCTATTAAATAGTTAAATGACAGAAAAAAATTCTCAAATCTGAGACACATTTTCTCTAATTTCTAGGTGAAGATTAAAATACTTTTATTTTTCAAAAATCTGTAGAAAAAAAAGTAGCTTGGGAACCCCTAATTTTCTTTTCATATTCTTATTCTAGATGATCTTTTGTATCTCTGGGAGAAAAATGAAGAAAATTTAGGATCTTTGATTCAATAGTAGCGACCCACCTTAAGTCATGGAGACTAAAGGTCTTTCACACTCTATGGTTAAGTACACCTTGAAGAGTCTAGACTGTCTTGCCACCGCACACACTTACACTTTCTCAGGCTTGAAATAAAGCCAGATTTTACTTTTGCAAGATAAATTAATAAAGTTGAAATCACTCACAAATGGAAAGCATCATCTGAAAAAAATGACATTTTAGACGATCGATCATTGTGGGAAACTGGCACCACTTATATATTTTCTTCTTTTAAACTATAAAGACGTGTATCATGATTATAATTCAGATCTGGATGTGGGATATTGCTTTATTCTGGCTCAGATTATGAAAATGTAACTATAGCAGGTCGTTTTGGTAAATTCAAAGCATAATAAAACCTTTTATGCTATCAATAAATTTAAAGTTTGCCCTATCTCTCTAAGTGCACACATCCCCTTTCATAATCAAACCATTATAACAGTACAATCCGCTTTTGAAATCATGGAAAATGGGCTGTACTTGATAGCAAGTACTGTAAATCCTCGCGTATAAGATGCGGCTTATAGACCAGAATTACATCATCTGCGTCCTATAGAACCTAGCCCAAGTCTGGGTTCGTCCTATAGGCAAGGGTTATACACTATAGAACAGTACTAAAATTAATGACCAAAATGTGTGTCCTATATGATCGAGCCTAGTTCAGTGTGCGTCCTATATGCAAGGTGCGTCCTATACGCGAGGGTTTACGGTAAATTTATTTGTTACAAATTCCCCCATGATCAGAGTTCAGCTATGGACAAACTAAACCGTAAACATTGAATTTTCTTTCACTTTTGAGATGCAGATGTATAGACAATCTTATATTAAAAAAATGATGCAATTCTGGATGTGGGAACTAAAGATGTTCGTGACACTTTAAGATTGGCTAATCATCCACAGCACAGAGACCCCATCTGTAGGAAACCAGACACACATGCTTTATTGGCGTTATTACTAGGATTGGAATGAATACAGGAAATGGGGTTTCTTGGTTTTGAGGCAGAAATACTTCATATAATCATTAGATATTAAATTTTTAGCACATGGTTTCGAATGTGGTCTAGATGGCGATTAAAGACTACCAACTTGAATGGTAGTAATCCAGCAGCATACCAACACCGTAACAGTACACTACTGCTACCTAGTCGTAGAATCAGAAACCTTTTTTGGTCTCAGATGGCATTCATGCAACCTGATACCAGGTGTCACTACCTCACTCGTAGTAACGCTAGTACTTAACGCTGGGACTAGTTTGGGGATTCATGCTGAGAGGTGCTGTTACCTGTTGAACCGGTACCGGGGCGTTCGGGCAGCGGTTTTCTAACCATATACAGTACATTCATGGCGTTTGTGGTATGGCCGAGGGATCAATGCTGGTTTGTAAGGCCACCCCCTATTGGTCCTGCCCATGTGGGTCTGTCGAGGCGTTCGGAGTACGGCCGAGGGATCACTCGGTGCGTTCGGAGTACGGCCGAGGGATCAATGCTGTTTTGTAAGGCCACCCCCTATTGGTCCTACCCATGTGGGTCAATGTTGATCCCTGAGTCAACTTACTACACTCCCAAGCATAGTTAAGGATTGGTACCTAGCCACACCTGGCTGGGGTGGAAAGGGGTGGAGGGAACAAGCTAAGGGTTTGTAGTTAGCGTTCGAGGTCACCCCTACCCATAATGCACTGCATATGGTTAGAAAACCGCTGCCCGAATGCCTCGAGTGTTGATCCCTGAGTCAACTTACTACCCTCCCAAGCATAGTTAAGGACTGGTACCTAGCCAGACCTGGCTGGGGTGGAAGGGGGTGGAGGGAACCAGCTGAGGTGGGGTAGTTAGCGTTCGAGGTCACCCCTACCCATAATGCAATAGATATCCTTAGATAACCGATGCCCGAACGCCTCGATTATGGGTAGGGGTGACCTCGAACGCTAACTACACACCCTAAGCTGGTTGCCTCAACCCCCTTCCACCCCAGCCAGGTCTGGCTAGGTACCAGCCCTTAACTATGCTTGGGAGTGTAGTAAGTTGACTCAGGTATCATCATTGACCCACATGAGGAGGACCAATAGGGGGTGGCCTTACAAACCAGCATTGATCCCTCGGCCATACCGCGTAGTAAAGGACTGGTACCTAGCCAGACCTGGCTGGGGTGGAAGGGGGAGGAGGGAACCAGCTGAGGTGGGGTAGTTAGCGTTCAAGGTCACCCCTACCCATAATGCAATAGATATCGTTAGAAAACCGCTGCCCGAACGCCCCGTATGTAAATACTCTAACGAAATGGCTGACTACAAAATGTATTGGATGCACTTAAAAGGTGACGAGTGTTCACAGGGTTACAACTTGCATGTTCAATGCCTACTCCTATATTATAAATACTATCCTGATATGATATTCACTATTTCAATAATGACAATACTTCGATATTTTGGATATTGATGGCAAACCTAAGGCAAACAATATAATAAATAGGACAAAAGAAAACATGTGCCCACAGGAAACATTCATTTAGTAGTACCCTGCAGGGCATATACCCTTAGGCCATATCCGGTGACATTTCCCCCCATATCCTGGGGGAATAGTTTACTTGAACTGCACTAGATGGGAGTTTTAGATCTCCATCCAATCATAGTTTGTATAGCAAACATCTGTATAGGAGAGACAGCTAAACCATTGGGGTGATAAGTGCCCACTTATGAGTAAAGGTCGAAACAGGTGATGATTGACCAGTAACTTCTTAGAGTAAATGGTAAATTAACCCGGACGTCAGCTGATATTCAATATGGCCCACATGCTACAGCATTGCAAGCTTATGTTCTGTGAGATTCTGTCATGGATATTTAATGTTTCCACTTTGCATAGGATTTAGGGACATGAGCTTTACAAAAATTGGTGTATGATTTCATTTGTACAGATCCACACACATTATAAACAGCGAGATTTTGATGGACCCTTTGTAAGCCACCCCCCATATATGTGCACTGTTGTAGGCTGTATGCCTCCAATGGACGACTTTGTGAAGAGCCCAGATGTCTTTTGGGGAACTTGCAGTCAGGTCATGGCATGGTTAAACTGGTAAGTGGTGGCTTAATGGTTACATTATTGTATTAATCTATAAATTATGTAGGGTAGATATATTTCTATTCATATTGATTATACAGTGTTATAACACTGCTGGGCGAAGCCAGAGTGCATTATCCTGAATGCTGCTTTCTGATTGGCTGATTGACCGTGCATTATCTAGATGGATAATGCACTCCTAGCACAGGAGGTCAACTATACGGCCCCTCGATGTCTCAATACAGTCTAGAGCACTTCCACAGCCATGCCCCGTGCATTATTTCCTAATTAGTGTTATGAGGAACATAAACTCTTCACTTAGAATAGACCAACGCACCCTATTTCGCATAGGATAGTAGGAATCATGTATCGAAAATGATCGACTCACGGTATGGGATCGGAAATTGGTGAATTTACCCTAGTTTGAGTTTGACAAATTTTCATTTGCGTTCTCAACTGCTTGGTCTACCATAATGCAAATTCGGGATAAACTGGTGCCTACAGAAAATGCTACAAGTTTTAATATGCAGGTGAATGGTTTGACTAGAGGTATTATGATTATATAACATATTATGTATTCGGTAAGCTTAACGCAGCAACTAAACTAGCCCCTGCATGATCGTAATTATAGAACTATAACTATGATACTGATTAGTGATCAATGGTAAGTGACATTTGACATTATAAATAGTCTTGAAACACAACCGAATCATCCGAGGAACTTCTATATAGGCCCAGATATGGACATGTGATATGTATTCCATCTTTAATGTGGTAGGCCACTTTTGATGGGTAACAGAAGTCTAATGGCGAAGATGAATTGTTAGCATTCATGATTCATCTAAGAATACGCACATGGCCAACCTTTTGCACAGCAGCGCCACCTAGCCTTATGTGTAACAACACAGAGGGCACAGGAAGCGCAAGGATGTCGACTCCAGTGTATAGTGGTGGAAACGCCCACCCAGCGGCTGCTCTGAGGCCCGGGGTCTCAGGCTATATCAGGGGTGCGTCACACAAACATGGTCCTGGATTGGGCACTCCATCTGTCTCTTGTCATATAGAACTATAACTATGATACTGATTAGTGATCAATGGTAAGTGACATTTGACATTATAAATAGTCTTGAAACACAACCGAATCATCCGAGGAACTTCTATATAGGCCCAGATATGGACATGTGATATGTATTCCATCTTTAATGTGGTAGGCCACTTTTGATGGGTAACAGAAGTCTAATGGCGAAGATGAATTGTTAGCATTCATGATTCATCTAAGAATACGCACATGGCCAACCTTTTGCACAGCAGCGCCACCTAGCCTTATGTGTAACAACAGAGAGGGCACAGGAAGCGCAAGGATGTCGACTCCAGTGTATAGTGGTGGAAACGCCCACCCAGCGGCTGCTCTGAGGCCCGGGGTCTCAGGCTATATCAGGGGTGCGTCACACAAACATGGTCCTGGATTGGGCACTCCATCTGTCTCTTGTCATATAGACGAGACGAAACCATATAGACATAGGAGTACACTGTCTACTCCAAGCTGATCTAGTCAGTAGGACACTGGGCACCCACAGTCACACTCCCACAGGCCAACACGGACTGAAATAGAGCCTCATAGATCCTAGACCATTATATATACACCACCATGGCAGGACTCACCACAACCAGGTCTATGCACCTGCAGAGGCTTGTCCTTAGTAAGTAGCTGAACCTTAGCAGTGAGTGCATTATTGATTTGTTATTATCACAGCGTTATGCTTCTATAGCATATGGCAAGGCACACAGGAGTGCAGATGTGTCTATGTCACTGTGGAGGAAAGCATCACTGGTATTGCATGCAGCTACTTATATAGGTTATGTCACTCTACCATCTTTGTCTCTAATCTAGGTCTTCTATTTCATTGTGCAGAAATAATAATCCAAATGCCATTTGACCTTTTACTAGTTTTCTCTCTTTAATCAGTGTTTTCTGAACACCCTATGGGGTCTTCTATCTCCACTCCCAGTATATCATATCAATATCCTCAGCCCTCCCCCCTCGCCATATTATTATTTAAATGTATAAACAACCCAGTAAAAAGTAATGACCCACTCTTGGTAGCCCTAGTGCCCCGGTGGTGGACACTCCCCCAGATTTGAATACCCTGTCCGAACGCGATTTCAGGCGAAAGGGACTCTTTTGGGTCCTAGGGACGGGCCCTCGGGGATCCTTGGGCAATTTTGAAGGGAAATGGGTTTAGATTATACATGTATACTATTTCAATACGAACCCCTACCGTCTGCTGGTCTGGGGAAGGCATTTGTCTTTCTTTTCATGTGGGAGGTCACCCTTGATTAGGGTATATCAATCGGCATTTTCCCTCAAAGGAGGTCCCAAATTTTCTCCTCCGTGATTAGGGTACTGATCTCAAGGGCCTGTTAAGCACTGTTTACAGATGGTAATTATAGAAATGATGAGGTATGCCTCCCCCCACTCTGGGCCTTACTCCTTCCTGCTGTCACCGGATCCTGAGCAGGGGTTAAGTTCAGGGGGCGTGTCACACAGCTTTACTCTGTGCATCACTAAGTGGGCAGAATGAGGTCGACTCTGAGACGGCTATGCCCACCACTACCCTCATTGGTAATACATAGAAGTGTGCCACTAGAATAGTTTGATGTTATGCTCCTAAGTAATATCTATTGAATAGTGCGAGTATATCAATAGCATGGGCGTAGCAATGAGGGTGTACAGGGATGGGGTTGGACCCCGGATATGCTTGCTGCTACATGTATCATGGTTGTATAGCATGTATGCTAGACCCAGTAATAACATAGAAACATTATAACGATAATTTGCATGTATGGTTTCAGCCATAGGCCTACATAGGTACGTTCATTTAACCCACCATTAAATTTTCTCCGAAATACCCAATCATAGGTTCAAACCCATCACGACCAGCTAGGGGTGTAGACTATCTAGGACACAAACCTGTCATCTTTTACATTCCACTCCTATTCAGGAAGTTATAAGGGATACATATGCAATGATGTTCTATTGTCATGGTACGGATCAGTAGGGTTGAGTCTTTGCCAAGATAGGGATACCGTCCTACATGTAGTACACCTAATTGACTGATTAAGAAGGGGTCTATATCCAGAAGCAAAATTGATAGATATAGAAGTAAATAGTTGTAGCTTATAGTTTTAGGGCCCTGCCTGCCAAATATAATGCTAAGAAGTTCTCTTAGCCACTTCTATAACATCACACACAAATTCTGAGAAATTTGGAGATTTTGACCTTCACAGAGGGGGCAGACCGGGTATTGGCCTACTGTCCTTTATGTAGGACGGTGCTTATCTCTGGATCCGTAATAGGTAAAGCCCCAAAATCTTTTGTACAGCATAATTGGTCATATATAAGCCTATTTCTCAGGTTCCAGCACTCTCCAACAGGAATTGCCATTTCCATGGCAACCTGAAAATCAATATTTCATAGGACAGCAGTGGATTAGCCTACCGTCCTACATGTAGGACAGTAGGCAAACCTTGATATCTCCAGATGTGACATAGGTACAGCTCCAAACTATTTTACAGGGCACTTTTGATCATATATTGGCCTAGTTATCATTTTTCAGCACTCTGCACCCAAAATTGCCAGGTTAGCCTTATCTGGGTTAATTAACGGATAATGTTTACAGTGTTCAGTGTTGAGTAAATGTTGAGAGTTCACGATTCTCATGGCGGCATGCAGAGAGGCATCTCTGATATGAAACCTGTCGGAACCAGAAAGGCTTATCTTTATATCGTTAACAATCAACAGCTGCATTCTGATAAGGACTGCACAGATACCATGCCATCCTCCTACCATCTGGTCCTATTAGTATCATCTCCCATAACCCCTGAGTCAGTGTTGATGTCCTATTTCAAACACAATCAGACTGGTTGTCATTTAATATTATCATGTCACTATACATCACCTATTACATACGAATTATCAACGTTGCTTATGTTTATATGGTGGTGTTCAGTTTCTTTTCTATTATCATTACATTGTATACATGTTATTTCCCTTGTATACACCAGTATACATAGGTTTATGGTGGTATTTTGTGAAACCCATATCCTCCTCCCTAATGACTACCAATCAATCATAATGTAGATTCTAATCCAAATGGGCCATTTACAAAAGACTTCCCGTGATACCTGTGGTATAGGTATACTAAGGTAAACTAGAAGTTATAATCATGTGTGAGCCAGCAAGCAGAAATGGGGGTTCCTGCAGGATTTAGTACCTGATTTAGCCGCCAGGGGGCACCACTATGGGCTAGAATAAGAAAAATTTGCCTAAATTTGCTATAGGGTACTTTTTTTTGTAGAATTCAATGATTATTGATAAAATGTTCTATTTTGGGCCTAAAGGTTCCAAATCAGACATGTAAAAAGAATGTTTTTTGGGCCTAAATAGGCATTTTTGTTGATTTCTGTTGCCATGGAAACATGATTTCATTCTAAATATAAAAATCGATTATCCTATTTGAAGGAACCTCCCACAAGGTTCACTAGGGTGAAAACAGAATGAAAATATCATTTCTAGATCAAAAGTTATGGGCAAAATAATGAAAAATCATGCTCATTTAGCTAATTAGCATAATATATGCTAATTATTGATGTATCTCATGAGCATTTAGATATAGAGCTTATTGGCATTCAGGAAATGCTCATACCTACACATATTTAGCAAGCGATTCCTCCAAAACTAACAGGAGTATCTTCTCATGCAATATATCACTGAAAAGCTAGTGATCTGAATTTTAAAGTTGACGTTTAGCACAGAGCACCCTTTCTCCTTGCCTCTACACAAGTGTCTTTGCTCTTGTTCCTTCTCGATATCCCTGCCAGGGATCTATCTCCATCCACATGCAGAGGTGGGATACGAAGGTATGAAAGTATGATACCACATATGCACAGTCTTAATACTGAAAATCACCTATTGCAGTGAATGATGGTCATATCATTGAATGGCGTGACTTCTGGTGAAGTTTCTGTTTTATAATATTTCTTCTTGTTTCTTCATTAAGGTACTGGCCTGCGTCGCCATGTTTCCACAACAGCATCGTTGCAAAGCTCTTTACCAGAACCTCAGATGCCTGCGTGCGACTTCAAACCAATGGCATACAAGGTGAGAAATGGATTTAGTTATGTCTTATACAAACCAAGATATTCCTGTTCGTAAGACACTTAAAATCGCTTGCCATGGAAGTGGTTGTCCCCATGTCACATGTTGAACCTCCTAAAATGACCCATTGCTCATATCCCTTAGATTTGTCATGCAGAAGATCCTGACGATGTCATGTCATATGATGGATTTCAAAATCACGCTGATACCCTACCCTCCATGTTGTTATATAATGGTGGACAGGTATAGCCCCAGGCGGAATAAACCCTTGAACTATACACACATCTCTGTGTTGATCACTACAATATTGCCTCCTATGCCCACTCTAAACATACATAGGATATAATAAGTTACCAGGACATAAGCCTGTAACACAAGTGGAGAACCCGGCGTTCAATTGTAATTATGCTTAATTGATCTGCAGTATGTTATATTCATATCAAGGAATATATGTAAAAGACAATGCTTTGATTACTTTTATATATTTGGTATCAGGAACAATTGTGTTATACATATATATGTAAAGTAATATGTGTGACGGACCAACTAAGTGATAGCGTGAAGTTAGTCGCACATTATAAAAAAAAGAAAAGGTTGCGGAATGAAGTTGTGATAATAATGACTATTTATTTATGGCAAGGTAAAAGATGAGTATGCGGTAACAAAACCGAGAATAAAATTAAACCTGAAAAATACAAGACAAAAATAATGTCTTAGAGACTATTGGCAAGTCTATTATCATTACACAATAATAGAAAATTATTGTCATGAGGACATGCACAAGTCTACCTATATATACAATACATAAATTGTATAATGGACCTGTGCAAGTCTATTTCACACTTTAATACAAATATTCACACGCTCCTCCGAGTGGGTAAACTCTGTACTAGAGTAGACAGACTTTAACAGATCACATATGAAAAAAGCAACATTTGAGATGCTATAATCACATAGCAACTGATATATTCTACAGTATTAGTAGACTACTGTATGCAGTACCATCTGAGCTGTGCATCACAAAGGGGCCCTGTTTTGAGTAACACAATGGCCTACCCACCACAATAGCTTATTTTAGATCAGGGGTGATGGCAGTCAAACAGGGGCGTAGGAAAAGGGGGGCCAGGGGGGCCTGCCCCCCCCAATGATGAGGAGATTCCCTATATAAGCCTATATAAAAATATAGCAGGCCCCCCCAACCGAGACCCCCGGCCCCCCCACAATAAAAATGTGCTTCCTACGCCCCTGTCAAAGGCTTCTATTCTGGACTTTTAGGACATGTTACCTCACACGGCCTAGTTGACAGAGAATTTGGATTTGATAATATCCTCCATGATGGCTTCAGCTTCTTTGTTCCATTACTCATTTATGCTTTATATATGTGTATTTGCTCATACTGTACTAAGTGAAGTTGTTCTCACAAAGCATTATAGATATAAGTCAATGATATAATTTTAGGACTGTTGTAGGAAATATCAGGTTCCAATATATAAGTGATGAATAATTCCATAGGATAGTTTTGATTTATTGGAATGCATATCTCATTCATCTGAAAGACCCCCATGTCATGATAATATTACCTTCTTATATTTGAAATCACTAATTTCTTGTTTGGAAGTCCCATTTGGGCATAACTTTGATTAAACAAGAGAAAGATATAATTTCAGAATAGTGTCCTATAGCATAGCCAAGTAAACACAATTATTGACATGTATTAGACTTTATTATATATATGTGACCCATCAAGGGAGAACACCCCTCCGTGGGGGATTTTCAATTCCCCATTTGGCCACCAGGGGGCATTGAAGGGCAAAATTACTCTAAAATCATTATAAAAATACATTAAGCTATTTTTTTTATGCAGAATTCAATGGTTTCATTTAAAATGCACCATTTTCGGTAGAAATGGCCCATATTTGGATGGTAAAATGAACATTTTTCATGAGAAATCAACCTATATGCCTGTTCCTGGTTGACATGGCAACCATTCCAATAATCAATATTTTCAGATTTTTTTGCCAATTTTTGAGGATAGTCACCAAAAACCCAAAACTTAAAACAGAAATGGAAAATTCCTTCTAGATCAAAATCTATGATAAAAATCATCATATTATTATGTATTTTTTTTATGAAAAAGCCTGATTTGTTGTGTTTTTAGACATTGTCATGGTTTATAATGTGTTTAGAGCTTAATCATCAATTTCAGATGTGAATAACGACCTATGTTCAAAGAGGGGTTTCGACATAACTACTAGGAATTGTTCTACAGGAATATTTGACCCAATGATGTCTCATTTTAAAGATCTTGAGATGAACTTTGATAATGAATTTCCTTGCAGGGGGGTGTTTTTGCTTGCCTGGTCACACACACATATATATATATATATATATATATATATATATATATATATATATATATATTATAAATGTGTTGTGCATAGGTTGGTTTAATGGATACATAATGTGTTAGAAGTATGGTGTACTTGTCAAAATGTTATGGAATTCTAAGGTTGAAACATCAAATACTCTGTAAAACATCATTCTCCCGTGGTCAAATTCTCTTTTTTTTCTCTTTTTTTTTATGATAGGGGGAGAGGATGCTATTTAATGGTGGACAG
The DNA here is from genome assembly GCA_949317995.1 of Acholoe squamosa. NCBI lineage: Eukaryota > Metazoa > Annelida > Polychaeta > Phyllodocida > Polynoidae > Acholoe > Acholoe squamosa. The sequence continues at coordinate 59,216,200 of OX439038.1, read as the reverse complement.
CTATAGCCCCAGTAGGCCATGCAGGAGTGGCCAGTCACTGATATACACAGGTTTCATCAACCATAATACAGTAGGTGGCACTAGTGTCGACCTGACCATTTTGGCCCAGTTACAGGGGCACCACTGGAGGGGTGATTCTAAAGGAAAAGGGGGTGGTCAGAGTAGGGTTGTCACCTGTCATAACTGTGGTGGACACTGGAGGAGAGATAATAAACATCAAAGACATCACCCCCTACCCAGGCCTGAGATAACCATTTAACACACTCCTCCATGGTGAGATAATCTTTATTTAATTGGCTTAATGCCCCCAAGGGACCTGTCTTGTGGTTTGTTATGACCACCAACACAACCCCCATGCACCCCCTTCTGGCCCCTTTTCTGAGCTCTCGAAATTGGAGGGTCACTCATATTTATCTTAGTCTAGATAGATTTTGGCTAAAGACAATGCCCTAATATCGCAGGGATAGGTAGATGAACATTTTCCCTCTATGTAGCTGTAATTTTTAAGGTGAGGGGATATTTCTTCTACCAGATTAAGGCTCATCTCTGAGAGGTGTCTCTTTCTCCATACTGATTGCATAGGGTTATGGGGCTAGATGAGTGTCTAGCCCTCCTAGCTGGCTAACCTACAGGGGCTCCCCCTTGTGATTGTGACTAGTGAAACTGGTGTATACCTGGACACCCCTCTCTCTGTTACTCAGTCTACTATAAACCCTTCTACCTACCAGACCTGCCTCCTCCTACTCCTTCTAATATCTATAGGACAGACCATATTAATACATTTATCAATATGGGACATAAGCCTATTTATAACAATGTCACCATACTCAATGTCACTACTAATCTAAAATTCTAAATGGGCAGAGTCATATGGCCTACTAACGTGAAAGGCAATGGCAGTCAAGTTTATCAAAGGGGGGCAGAGATTGATCATTATGATACTTACCAAACTTATCAAACTGCATCATAGAGATTTTAATGACCTTATTTTCTGTCCCAATAGGGGCCTTCTTATGAGGAGACGCTGAAGATCCGGAAAGGGAAGCTGTCGCCTGCAATGTTTGCCTACTACAAGAAGCCAGTGCTCATACACCAAGGCCATATGCAGTGGTTGTTTGACCACTCTGGGCGGCGGTACCTGGACCTTTTTGCTGGTATAGTCACAGTCAGTGTGGGACACTGTCACCCGTGAGTACATTACCTCAAACTGACACATTTCAAAGGGAATCCTTTGTCATGTAATTTATAGGGGTACTTTCCGTTAATGAATCATAATGCTGGGAAATTTAAATCTAATTAAGGCATAGACGTAAACGACATAGGCCTACGTACATGATAGTGCATATCCATGACTTTTACTTAAGACATTCTTGAGGGGTGATTTTGGTTTCTAAATCCCCTGCCATAACCATGCTATTTGAGACATAGAAAGATAGCTCATGACCCTGAAGTAAACATATGAGTATAGTGGCCTACAGGGATCCTAATAGCTCTAAGTAGTCTACTTTGCTTCTCCTTGCTCTCAGTAAGGTGGGAGCAGCTCTGGACGAGCAGCTCAAGTCCCTATGGCACACCACCAACATTTACCTTCACCCACAAGTACATGCCTATGCAGAGAAACTCACAGACAAGATGCCCGGAAACCTCAAGGTATAATATATGGGATAGAATTAAGGAGCATAAAGCTTAAATTAATTATATTATGACAAATCTCACAATGATTTGATATGTTAAATTAATGGTCCAATAATTCTTCGGCATTTTCAGAATCATTATATCTATTGTATAGGCTTATGGTTAAACCAGACGTTCGACTCTATTTCCAGGTTGCTTACTTTGTAAATAGTGGATCCGAAGCTAACGACCTGGCTATATTCATGGCCAGATTACACACGGGGAACTACGATGTACTCTCCTTCAGGTAAATAAAGATTCCCTTAAAGTTAGAGAAAAGGGAAGCAAATTACTTATAAAGGACTGGATTCATGGAAAAAGATATATATGCATTGTAGCAAGTAGAAGTGGTTGATATGGAGATGGGTTTGTTACCAACTTGTAACCAGATGCCTTCATCTGGATCTTATTATTGTTGTTTTTCTTATCTCTCTGCTTTACGTCTAATCTTATTGATATCACTATCTTTGTCTTTTATTAGAAACGCCTACCATGGTATGAGTCCATATACCATGGGTCTTACAGCCCTAGGTAACTGGAGACACAAAGTTCCAATCACCTTTGGAATACAACAGGTATAAACAAGCCTTATCATAAAAAGAAACAATGCATATTGATTTCACCAACACAGAGCACACATAGGCCTAAAGGTTAACACTAGGAGACAGGCAATTTTAACACTTATGGGGGTATTCCACCAAAACCGGCAGAATTGTCGGCCCGATAGTGGGTTTTTGCTATCGGCGACGGTCGTCGGGCGCCTGTCGGGCCGACAATTTTGTCGGCCCGATAGTCAAATTTTATTGGGGACAGTGAAATCGGGTCTCAAAATCACCAAAAAATTCACTCTTCCACCGAGGACAAAATTGTCGGATTGTCATCGCCGACAGTCATCGCGGATGGTTCCACCCTCTTCCACCAGAGGCCTCTTCATCGGCGATGACCTAGTATCAACCATATGACCTACATACTGAGCAAATCCAAGATGGAGCCCACAGATGTGCTCGTGGTCGCTCACGCCACTTTAATGCTCATGAAACTGGATGAGGAAGATGCTGACATACTTCAGGGCAAGAAGAGGAAGCACAAGTACCATGTGGCTCCATACTTGAAGGACCGGACAGACAATCTGCAGCGAAACACCTTCACTAAACTGCACAGGGACCTACTGGAAGTAAGTACTACTCTGTCTTCTTTGTTTACTTGGGGGGGTAGGTGTCAAGGGGTACCGGTCTGTGGCTTCATGTTCCTCTGACAGGAGTAGAGCTCTATGGGGTGGTGGTATTTTCACTTATTTTAAAAAGATCAAGAGGAGAAGAGCAGCTCGTGGTCATAAAAAAACAGATGTGAGTCCTTATTTGTCCAAGATAAAATTTATCAGAGATAAAAATATTATAAAATAATTTCAGATGGACGAGGTGAATGAGTTTCGCCACACTCTGAGGATGGGCCCTGGAGAATACAAAGAGCTCCTGAGCAAGGTCTACCCCCTGATATACAGGCGTGACACAAACTTCAGAGAGTCTATTAAGCCAGAGGAACACCTAGACATAACCCTACGGTATTTGGCTTTAGGTGAGCTTTTGTTTTATTTTCTATAAAATGTATGATATATAAAAAGTATCCCGTGAAATTTTCAAAGGTAGAATATCAATGATAAAATGTGTGTTTTAAATATAGCATATTTTTTATTGGGATTTCAACTATCTGAGACACCTGACTTAATTTCCTTTTTATTTTGTAGGAGACAGCAGTCAAACTCTACACCACGGTCATTTAGTGGGGGGGTCAACAGTCTACCCTATAATAAGAGACACCTGCATTGCCCTGACTGCCGTTCTTAAAGATTTCTTGAAGGTTTGTTTCTTTGTTTTCTTTTCTATTTATCAAGTGTTTCAAATATAAAATCTTGGATTTCACCTAGCCGAAGGTCTTGTCTGGTACAAAAAAATCTGGGATATATACAAGAAACATATATTAAATAATTTACATCAATTATTATATGCTTTCCTTTCCTCCCTCCAGGTCCCACAAACCGAAGCGGAATGGAAGGAAATCGCAGATGGATTTTGGAAGGAGTGGCAAGTCCCTCACATGATCGGGGCAGTGGACGGGAAGCACATTCGTATTCGCCAACCCCGGAAGAGTGGAACCACCTTCTACAATTACAAGAAGTATTTTAGTGTAGTGTTAATGGCTGTCGTAGACGCCTACTACCGGTTCATATATGTAGACATAGGGTCAGAAGGCAAGGCAGGTGATTCCCGCATATGGAAGGAAGGGCCCCTCTACGCTGACCTTAATGACCCAACGAACCCTCTCAACATACCACCAGCGTCTAAGATAAATGGCATGCGGGACTTGCTACCTTACTTCATGGTAGGGGATGATGCGTTCTCACTAGCAACCAATCTCATGAAGCCGTATGCGGTAAAAGACCAGGGAGATGAGCAGATAGTGTACAACTACAGAGTATCTCAGGGCCGTCTCATGTCTGAGAATGCTTTCGGAATTTTTGCTACCAGATTCCGCCTCTTCCTGCGCACACAGGACATGGAACCGAAGGGAGTTAAAATGGTAACCATGGCAGCAGTTTCCCTGCACAACTTCCTTCGCACTCGAGCACCATCAGAGTACATCCCAGCAGGATCCGTCGACTATGAAGGGCCAGACCTCGAGGTCCATCCTGGACAGTGGCGGGATGAAGATCATGGCCTGGATGGCCTTGACAGGTCTCATCATGGGAGGAACATGCCTCAGAGTGCGAAAGCCATGCAGGAAAGCCTGTGCCGCTGGTTCAACTCCAGGCACGGTAAGGTACCATGGCAAGACAAGTACATGCGCAAAAGGCGGATGGAGGCTGTAGCAGAAGTTGAGGAAGAGGAGGATGACTAATAATCTCTGACAAAAAATGTCCAAGATAATTTTATTGGGGACAAACAAATCTGGGAAGAGGACTTTTGGGTTTATGAGCGACATGTATTGTTTCTGTTATATATATATGGAGATTATAAATGTTTTCAAATTCATTGAAGGGAAGAATTAATTATAAAAGTAGAAACCTCTTTTTATTGAACACACCACAGTGGATGAACTTTTAACTTTTATGATCTCTTTCAGACGAAGCAACTTTTAACTTGATATAAAACCATGTAGTAAACTAGAAATAAAGTCGTCTAGTCTGTTTCCATGATAACCAGAAGGCTTTTTACTTCTCCTTGAAATAAAAAAAAATATTTTCCTTTTCCATGAGGTAATCGCCTACTACAATAAAGTACAAAGCAGGTTATGCAAGCCTTGTCTTCAGTCCTTGATAGATAATAAGAGCGACAGCAACAACAATAGCAACAACAAATATTATCATACACTTCCCTCAATCTCTGCGATCCTGAAAAATTGTTGTCGGATATTGTTTTTTTATGCACTAGAACAGAACATATAGCAATCCTCAAGTTTTTTGAGTCAAGTGCACTAACAGTAAGAATATTGGTTGAGATCATCACTCGGATCCTATATAAAAAATGTCTGGGATATATAACTTTTAACTACAAATCTGGGATAATTCGTCGCGAGCAAAACAGTTTTTTATGTCTTTTATGGGACCCAGTCCCCATTCACAGCGTCTAAAGCCAAGCTGTGCACGTGTAGCTTAAACTTTTCTCGTACTCTCTGGTTCATTCTCTGACACTGGAACAAGATCATCTTACTCCAGTGGGAGTCCTCCGTCTCAGGTTCTGCCACAGGAGGAGGTGGAGGGGGCTGAGCATGGCGTGCTGCAGCAAGCTGGGTCAGCTCTACCACAGAGTTGGTGCACTTCTCAAAATATTGCTCTCGATTTTCAAGGACCTCGGCGACAGTCTTGTTTTTTTTCTCTCGGAGATGCTGAGGCTCCTTGTTCCTGAAATATTCATTGGAAACCTCCTCATTATTCACATAGAATTTATCTTTGTCAGCCAGGTAATCTGTCCTGTATGTCCTCCTGCCGTCAGAGGAGGAGGGTTGCTGTACCATCGAACTGCCTGTGCTGCCAGCCCTTCTGAGGGGGGGTTTAGTGGTAGTCTCAGGAGTTGGCTTTTTGGAAGAGCTTTTACCTGAACCTTTGCCCTTGCCAGAAGAGGGGGGGGTCTTAGATTTACCAATGTTCTGTTTGTTGGGAGAACTACGCGTCCTGGATGAAACAGCTTCTTCTTCGTATTCATCTGGGATTACATGAGCTTCCTCCAACCCTCCTTCATCAGGCTCCAAGTTTTCCTCCTCACTACGGCCCTTGTCCTGGTCCTCGTTGTCGACCTCCTGTTCTGGTGATTCCTCCTCTACCTGGGTTTGCTTGAAAAAACAAGAAAGGGGGAAAAGTAAATGAGCAGAGAACATAGCCTGGTAGTCTATTAATCAGGGTAATAGCAAGCAAAAATTATCCAAGATGCATTACTTTATAATTGTCGTTGATTGATTAATTGATCAAGGTAGCAGGCAAATAGATAATCAAATTTTATATTGGGGTATTTTGTTTGTGATTATTTTATTTGGGATTTCTTTTTTGGGGATTATTTAATTTCAGATAATTTTTTGTTGGGGATTATTTTATTTGGGATTTTTAATCCATTGCGAGCATCATTGGCCTTAAAAATCAAGAAAGGGGAGAACTTACCTTCCTGTAGTTAATTATGCTTGCTTCCTTCTTGCAATACGGATCCAAGAAGAAGCAAAGCCGCTTAATTAACTCTTTCTTGTATGGGAGCTTCCCGTCTGCTGCAGAAGAGCCCGACTTGACCTTGCCTGAGACTATTTTTTGATAGTCTGTCCTCAGCGAATTCATCCTTGTGTTCACAAAGAAGGCTGAAAAAAATAGAATTTTTTTTTATTTTCATAGTAATTCAGATTTGTTTTAAACACAAGAGCAAGTAGAAATGAAAGAAAGCTGTTTTAATAATCAGAATTATTTCTCTCTTTTTTATCTTGGATTTTTTCTGTTGTCTAGGACGATTTGAAATATGTGGGTCTAGGATAAAATATATTTTCTTGAAAATCTTGAATAAATTACCTGGTATCCCTAAGTCGTCGCCAATTTTTCCTAAGGCGGCCCACCTTGCTGTCGGGTCCTTATACAGCTTGTGATTTTTGTCATACAGGTATGGAACAGCCTCCCATAGCTCACACAACCTTTCCAACACCGCATTGTCTTTGAAGTACTGTCCGCCACTTCCAGGGGCATCTGGTCTGGACTTTAACTGACCTATAGTTTTTTTAGGAGTAACCTGGCTCTTTTTAACCTCACTAACAGTCTTCTTAGGAGTGACCTTGGTGACCTTGGCCTCCTCCTGGTTTCTTTTAGTCATGTCAAAGTTTGTGGGGGCTACAGGTCTTTTCTTTTTGGGTGGCTTTATGGTAGGGAGGGGATCGTCTTCTTCTTCTTCTTCGTCTTCATTGTCCACAGAAAATTCCTGTGAATCATAATCGGGGTCCATATACCAGGGATCATCCTCGTCGTGACCAATAATGATTTCTGTACCTGCAGAGGTAGGGGGGCTCTTAAAAGACTTGGCAGGACGAGGACTGCCTTCTTCCTCTTCATCTTCATTGTTTTCATCGTAATCGGGGATGAGTTTTCTCTTGGTCAGGCGGCTGCCACCCATACCTAGCCGTGAGTAGGGACCTTTGGAGTCAGAATAGCCTCCCCTGGAACGGGAGGAAGGTGTGCAACTTAGGTCTTGGGGCTCATCATTGTCGTCGTCTTCTTTGTACTCCTCCACTGCTCCAGATTTACTACCGGTAGTACGGTTGAGAAGACGTCGAGCAGATTCTTCATCTTCCTTTGTTATTTCAAGCCTAGGCCTACCTCTTGCCGTGAAACGTGTTCCCTGTCCCTTCCTCGAGGTATCCTCAGGCTGTTGGCCCTCATTCCCCTCGTCATTTGTTGTATTTACTGGTTTTCTTTGCGTCTTGCGCTTAGTTGCACGCCGTGGAGCCATCTTGGATGTTTTCCTCTAGTACGGCCGAAGTGCAGGTCACGTGATTTCCATGTGATCGGCGACGCGTACGCCCCCCTACCGCCTTCCCCGGAAACTAAAATTGCCGGGCCGACAAAAAATAGAAACGATTCCTGGCCGATTTTTTCTGTCTGAACAGAAAAAATCAGGTCCAAAGTGAAACCGTCGGCGATCATTCCCGATGCGTTCCCGACGTGATTCCGATGGTCTCCGATTTTTTTCACGACCTCTTCCACTGGACCCGATTCTTGGCCGATGATACCCGATTTCCACCCGATAAGGGTCCGATTATCTCCGATTCTCTATTTCTGTCGCCGATGCATCGGAAATGCATCGGAGATGGACTATTGGCCAAGAATCGGTTTCGGTGGAATACCCCCATTAAACTCATAGTGACCTTATGCGCTCTCTCAGCCCGACCCCCAGCGCAGGAATACTATATGAACACCCCTCACCCATTTAGGTGGAATCATCCTACCTTCCACCCCTATAATAATCAACTCTCCCAGGTATATAACCCCTGGTCCTACCATCCTCCCGCCAATTCTTACATAAATCATACACTCTTACAGTGTCCCACCACCTACCCCTTTACTCGACCTTTAAAATTATGATTTAAATTAATAGGGGTCATATTGTATATTCTCAATACATTCTTACTATGTCAATTTATGTGTGTTCATGTTCTATTATTTTAGGCGCGTTTGATACGGGGTCTCATCAATTTCAATTTTATTGTTGCTGTTAAACAAAAATAACAAATAAAAATCTATGTCTCCACACCGTTCTTACATTATCATTTCCTTGGGGTGGGGTTGAGTAGACGCATACGGAGTTATGATAGTATTGATCATAATGAACTTATTTCGCAAAATTTTTGGAATTATGGTTATAAAAAATGCAATCTGTCAAAGAGTCCCACCGAATGCATCATGATTTAAATTGACACATCTGTGCTATTTCCTTTCCCCTCAAAGACAATGAATCCTGATGTATATCGTGGACCATGGGGTGGTGCCAACTGCAGGGATTCTCCAATACAAACTGACAGGACATGTGACTGTACCGCAGGTGCGTGTAAGGCAGCTGACCAATATGCAGATCAATTACGTGACGTCATCATCCATGGCTTCCCTAATGGAGGCGTTGCTGGCTTCTTTGCAGAAAGTATTCAGGTAAAACTTGAGCCAACGTTTCTGTCAAGAGCTTTACTGGCCCAAAAGCATCTACCAACATTCCATGGCTGGATTATAGTAGGATTCTAAATATACCCAAAATCAATGGCTTTTTTTCTGCCGGTGGCAGTCAAGCCTATGCCAGATATTATTTTCAAAATTGTTAAAAGTGCATGAAAATGTTGAATACATACAACTCTACTGGATGACTAGCACCTCCAAACTGAAAGTTAATATGTAGAAATGCATTTATCTCATTACAGGGTGTTGGAGGAACTGTACAATACCCAAAAGGTTTCTTGAAGAAGGCATTTGATATGGTGCGCGAGAATGGAGGAGTCTGCATATCAGATGAGGTGAGTGGCATGAATAATACTAATTATCATTATATTAAAACCCTTAGGTCCTCTATCATTGTCTATGGTATACTGCCTGATAAGGGCATCTGTTATATGAGTGCACTTTACGCACCAATGACCCCGCTCTGTGCCTAAATTACATGTATTGATAAATTGTTTGGATAACAGGCTACCTGCATGCCTGTTATGAATAGCTGGCGCACAGCAGCCAAGTATTAGACTACAGAACAATGTACTACATTAATCACCATTGCCTGGTGTCAGTTCAATTCTTCAAGCATTGAAAAAAAAGATACAACAACCTTGAGACATGGTTAAACCGAATAAGTGTCTTCATGCATAATCTTTCTCAAAGTTACTATTCAGTTAGATCTGGACAAGTAGCACCTAAACTAAGGGGCCATCCACAAATGACGTCATGCTGGAGAGGGTAGGGGGGTCAGGCTCGGCGTGACTGAATTATTTTTCCATATATCTTCAGCATTGCAAATTTGGCAAAACAAAAAGTGACAAGGGGGGAGGAGGGGGGTCAAGAATGGTCAAATTTTGTGTGACATCATTTATGGATGGCCCCTAAGCTTAGGAACACATAATATGTGAACAGTTGCATTGCTATGTAGCAGCAAGCATATCCAGAGAGAATTCAGATGATCCATAGTTCTACTGTTTACAGTACTGTGTATCATTATCAATGGTACACTTTTGAGCAAACAGCAAAACCCCATCTTATCAGAATAATATACAGTTGTTGTCTGTATATACGAAATGTATGAAATATGATGTTCATTAATTTTTTCAAATTGTTCAGGCTGTATACATTATGCTGATATGTTTGTTCCCAGGTACAAACAGGATTTGGCCGTACAGGTGAACATTACTGGGGATTTGAAGGTCACGGAGTGATGCCTGATATAGGTGAGGCTTGTATGAATAGAAACCGACATTTACCACCACATAGAGGGGGGGGGGGCTAACTACTTTTAAAGGACAAAAGGAGGGAAGACGTCATAGTAAAATTGGGCTTGTGATTGGCTGGGCTGTGTTCAAGCCAATTAGATTCATATAGAAGGTGGCTGTCAGATGCCTGATCTTCAGTAAAATTTAAGATGTTCCAATTTACTTTAGTGAAAAAGCTCGGATCTATCAACCTCAAACAAATTTGAACGGGGCGTTTTCTTCATTTCTCTGTATAACTCAGTTTGCAATGTCCTGAATGCCCTACCATTTATTTTGCAGTAACCATGGCAAAGGGTATGGGAAATGGGTTCCCGATAGCTGCAGTTATAACCACCCCTGAGATTGCTGCCACCATGGGAAAGGCTTTGCACTTCAACACATTTGGAGGCAACCCCATGTCGTGCACCGTTGGCATGGCAGTGTTGGATGTAAGTGATGTATCTAAATGATAGTTACGAGATCCACCCCTACCACTAATTTAAAAAATTAAGAGGAGGGATTAGTATAGGGCTCTAGATATGCCAGAGCTGCAATATGTGACACCGGCAGCAGCAAAATACCGCGATCCTTTGAATCTTTTGTCAACTTGTGTTTATTTACATTTGTAGTTGAACTGAGAAACAGAAGCGATATTCAAATGCTCTGTATAATGTCAACAATAATAAAAAGCACAAAGGGAATTGTGTGCTGCATGTAACGCTGCGGCGGCTGTGCCGCAAGTGGAGCTTGGCTTTATACTCATGTTAATACTTGAATCATGTATTCCCTCTTTGAGTAATGAACACACTGAGTGCCTGGGTGTGTTCCATACCTCCACAATGGTAGAGATGAGGTAGAGAATACTGATAGGTCTTCAGCTTAAGTAATGAATTTCTAGATAATCGCCTAGTAAATTGAAATCTTAAAGGCAATAACACTGCTTTGATACGACTGTATGGAAGGGACCGTCAGGATAACAGCTGCTTAAGTGGTAGGAATGGATCTCCTAAATTATCCCTAATAGAATCTTGCCTTAAGATTTATGTTCCGAGTATCAGTGTATCCATCATATGGACATTTTATCTCTCTATACATGTAGAGAGTGGTGCTATCGTCTTCTACATACAACCAATTTCTCTTGTTATCTATTGATGTGCCTATCACATATTAAGTAGGGGGTGTTGTATGCCGAAGGAGGGCATAAGGAGATAAAGTACCACAATTGTCAGAGGTCAACAAGATTTCAAGCATTTAGATGTCTGCCTAAGGAGCAAGACATTATATAAAAACCATGCAACATCCTAATGATATGGATACAGAGGTGTAAAACAAGGGGTGGGATGAGGAGGTTCAGAGGAATACTCCCATCACACAAAAAGGATGAGGTGAAAACCATGTATCACTATGATAATATTTAATGCAATTTCCCAAATACCTTCCCTGAATGCAGCAATTCACCCTCCCGGGGTCCACAATACTTACACAAAGACATTGCTATATTATAAATCCTAAGTTTGTTCTTTTTTATGCCATTTTTGCATACAAGTCATGTTTTCTGCAAATATCCTTTGCTTAAATAGCAAGTTATTTCTTGCACCCAACCACTTGTAACAGACCATGCCTTTCTAGGTTTTGGTATGGTGGAAAAGAAGGCTGCGTTTCACTGCAGCCAGTGCTGCTCGAAATGGGGCCCTACCTAAACAACTTACTCCAAGTCGTCTTTACAATGTTTTCTCTGATTCCCCAGGCTCTGGAGGAGGACAAGTGCCAGGAGACATCGGGTGTAGTAGGTACATATTTCCTGGAGGAACTGGCCAAGTTGAGGGATGAGTTCTCCATTGTGGGAGATGTACGTGGTAAAGGTCTGATGATTGGTATGGAGATGGTGAGCGATAAGGTTAGTCAATGGATAGTAATTATTCAATCACCTCTATTCTTACCTAAAAAGAATTAATGTGTTGTAGATTTGCCAAATCCTTCAAATTAAAAATCTCTGGATAGCAGTACCTTTATGATAAGGAGCTTGTGTCTCATAGACAGTGTGTCATGACTACAAGTGGTTTCGGATGACATGAATCAACACAGATGATCATGAATTAATAGCAAAAGCATTATTGTGGAAAAGGTTTACTCCCAGCCTCCCCCAAACTTAACTTGGAACTTCCCAATTTTAACTTGTCTTGTTTTGTTAGACTCTGAATCCCATGTAATAGGATCTAAATCTCTTGATAATTATACATGGGGTAATTATAATCTTTGCTTTTTCTATATCCTGTACGCCTCTTAACTACCTAATGACCTACTCTAGGTCTACTCATGATGAGTATGGCTGTATGCTATGAGCCTCCTATGTTATCAATGTTATCACTTCTCTCCCTCACAGGCTACAAGAACACCACTACCTGCTGATGAGATGAACTCTATCTGGGAGGCTACTAAGGACATGGGTGTGCTCTTTGGCAAAGGCGGTCTTTATGGATCAGTAAGTTTGAATGTTCTTTTTGCTTTGCTTCAATGTACTTCCTGTCCATTAAACTCACCTTTAACATCGGCTGATCCAGGGATTTGAAAATGGAGGGGGAGGGAGGCGCCACCTGAAGATTTCTTCCCCAGATTTTTGTTCTAAGGCAAGTTTAACATTAGAAAAATGAAAATTAACGTCAAAAACGAGGGGGGGGGTTGTCCCATTGGGTCTTGAGTTAATGAAATATTTGATTACCTTTTATCTTTATCTTTATTATTTTACAGATATTCCGTATCAAACCACCAATGTGTATCACAAAGGAAGATGTGGACTTCGGAGTAGCAGTTATGAGGAAAGCTATTGCTGACCATCTCAACTCCAAGTGATAACTCAGCACCTACAGAATATTATTGTCCCACAAATGTACATCAAAATTTTGTTGCATTTTGGCCAATATTCAGCGGTCATAATACACATTCAAATAATTTTCACATGATTTCATTTGGAGATTTTCACTTTGAAGACTTTAACATAATAAGGCCCCTGATATGTATATACAGTGATAGGCAAAGATGACACACTAGGTTATGACGTTGAAGACGTAATACTGTCTGTGCACAATGGCCTTTTGTGATGTATTTTTTGGCATACTTCCTCAGAATAGAGGATTGGGGCTACAAAGAGGTGAGTGAATACCTTAGCAGCCACACCATACAAACACTTCATATGCAGCCTCAGTATATAGTTGGTGCTCCATCAGGTCAGTTTCCCAGAGGATAAGCATATCAGCTCTCTTATCTCATATCTGTTATCTACTTGCACGTGCCTTCCAAGTCCATAACATATTATTGTACTACATACTCAGTTATGCATTATGTATATGCCCTACCAAATATAGACTACATTATCCAAAAATGTGGTACCATGATGATTGATTTTCACGTCTTGGTTTTGGTGATGGGACTGCATAAGTTTATGCCTTGTCAATAGATTTGGGGAATGATTGCTAGGATCTATTTCACAATGAGCAACGACTACGTCTTATAGGAATTTATAGGATGGCCAATTGTACTAGGCAGTAAACGATTGACATTAAATTTTTGTCCAAGTGTCATCCTGCCCAACTGAATAACACAAAATGGTTTAGATGTCTTTACCAATTAGAGAGTTTAAGATTCGGAAACCTTGTACCTGTATGGGAACGGCAAGGGCTAGAAGTACAAGTTCCAGTACACGTTCAGGTAATGTGGTTAAGAATTCACTCTATATGTGGGCCATGTCTGTGCTAAAGTACACTGGTAACACTCAGTGTATATGTTAGGCTTCATTAAGTGCGTAATTACTGTGTGATACATTAAGCTTACTACCAATTAACACCTCAGAATGCTGTATATAAAGCTGACAATCATGTGTCTTCAGTGATTTCCTTTAAGGATTGATATAAGTAAAATGTAATTACATTCTGCCTAGAAGTTCTAGATGTACTTGTAGAGAGGGGTCTAGAAGTCCAAAACTTCTAGCCTACAAGTTGTGTACTGCTAGCTTGGGATTCCCCCCACATGACCTATGACGTCACACGTTGCAGTAGTGGTACACGTTAATATCTTAAACTCCCTAATTATCCCCAAGTACTTAGAGGTATAGTTGGTGCAGATGAATGCATGTTCCAAATGGTGGTTGTTTATTTACATTATCTAACCTACATATGAAATCATTATTTTAGTAAAGCTAGCTGACGGTAATCGGTCTTATAGGTCTGGGCCAATAAATGTGCATATTTAATACTGTTATGATCATCCAATAAGCGCATGTGAAAGCAGGAAGGTAGAGATCTTTACCTCCTTGAGGGAAGGTATTAGACTTGGGCATTCAGTTAAAGTGTTGCTCTCCAGGTGCAATAATCCACCATGAAAGGGACAAAAAAACCTTCTCAGGGTACCTTGTAGGTTACCAAGACAAATATTTTAGAAGACCTAAAGGCGTAGCATAGGTCTGATAGCAGATATGTATTGATATTACTTATTTTTTGTGTAATTGGAGATTCCTGATTACTTCCAAGTCGCTACATGTGCATTTACTCACAGATATTATTATTCTCTGTTATATCGTGTCCATTATCTTTCACATCAAGAGATTGTGAGAAAAGAAGTACAGATGTTGCACTAATCACAGAGTATACATAAACATATGTAGTGTCCGAGTCTCTCTTGTATTAATTACGCAATAGTACTGTATGCAGTGGCATGTGCTTTGTCAAAAGTTCAGGCACTCCCAAGAAGTGAGCAAGTGCACACTGAAATAATAGGGTCTTCAAATCAGGGGCGTAGGAAAAGGGGGGGAGGGGGGCCTGCCCCCCCCCATCATAAAGAAGGTGGGGCCTGAGTATATCTGTCCCCCCCCCTCCAAATTTGCCAAGAATTTAAAATAAATTGGATAAGAAGCTAAAACTTTCATCTCAAATTGGATTAATGTGGTAATGGGATAGGGAAAATAGGGGTGTGAGTTTCAAATTAGATCGAAAGTTCACTAGAAATTATCTTTCTATAGAAATTCTATACAGGTATGTATAGGCGTCATCACGCTTGAGCCGGCAATTTAAGGTAGTCATGGTGGGCCCCCAGCTGGCACCCCCCCCCAATGAAGATTTGCTTCCTACGCCTCTGCTGTCAGAGTGAGCCGAATAAAATAATTAAAGCAATACATGTTAGGATTAACTTGTAATAGCTGGCACAGGCTTAATTCGTACCATAGAAGGAAACTACATGATAGGCCTGCACAACATTGTTTGTTAGAATTTTCTATTTTGGGAAAACAAAGTTGACACAATCTGTGAAAATAGACCTATCGTAGGATACCCTCGGGTCCCTTCTATTAGGTGTGACCATCATAAATAGTTATGTCTAAAAGATCACGAATGGGCATCCGATTTATTCAGCTGGTTCCATCCTTTAGCACCAGAGAGAAGCACCGTTAATGGGGAAATCACCACGGACGTCAGCGGGGAAGTCAGGCTAGAGGCTGAAATATCCTGGTGTAGTGACTTTTACTTAATTTTGCTCATCTTGCTAATCATATGTTATACTTAATTGGAGCATATAATATCACTCAGTGCAATATCCGCCGGTAGGATCTCCCATCAAACATTTATTAATGATAGAAAGAAACCATATGTCTTTGGGTTTTGGGGTAAGAGTATATCAGCTAGGTATTGATAACACTGCATGCCTATAATGCACTTCCCCCATGCACTGATAGCTGTATTATAGCTGGTACCCAATCCTTTATTTTATCAACGAAACACAAGGGAATAGCCCTACCCTAAGCTTCATTTTCCATAATGCTCATCATAAATAATTAAGTTTCTGCTGCAGCAGTCATCGATCACAATTTACATTATATAATTGCAGTTGCTTAAAATACCAGTCATCCGTTAAAAGGTTTAAGGATAGATCAGAAAATGAGCCAATGCTACTATTAGTAAGGACCTGCTAATGTCTGTTCCTTCCCAGTCTCGCCCGGTCGGGATTCTAGGGAATACCTCTCTCGTGTATGGGGATGATGGTCCCCATTTTCTGGGGAAGATTACTACACGAGGTACCTGCCTACAAATAAGCACTACAGCAACCAGCGGAAAAAATTTCTTTTACCCATAAACGCTGGTCGCCAGAGACGACTCACGCTAGTGGTCAAGCTGGGGCCAGATTGGTTCCTTCCTATGCAATCTAGGTCACTGTAGCTCCATGTCTTTCATGAATATCAAATGAGGCCTAAGGCAAGGCTGTATCATAGATCCATCATATAACTAACATCTGAAAACAATTATTTCTTTCATCCACGCTGATTGTGCTTAATATACTCTAGACCCTTGGGCCCACAAATGCAATTTAGTGGTTCCAAGATGATAATCTAATTTTATAGCTATAGCCCGAGCTCCACTACGCAAAACACTGCGTTCTTTTAGATTATTTGTTCTGTTTGGCGTTCTGAAAAGTTTCCTGCACTTTGCCCGACTCTGTTGCCATTCCAGAAACCTGGGTTAAATGTAGTAGGTATGCTCATTCGCTTCAATATGCAACCCAAGTTTCTACTGTGAGATCTGATCATTTACCATACACTGCAATATTGTCTACAAAAATCGTACACAAAATCCAATTGTGTCCTATTGTACACTTTGTTTGCCACATTAGCTTGCAATTTCAATACAAAAGAAAATGACCTGGCAATTTGAAAAGCGCCTGTATACCTGTCTCATAGGTTCTACCATAATACCCTGCGTATAAGGTCTGGCTTATATGCTAGAACGGCCCCCCATAGTGCACCTTATAGAATCAGCCAAAGTTAGGGCTACACCTTTAAAGAGAGGGTATTATACAATAGATTACTCCTAAACCGGGGTATTGTGGTAGACTGCAAGGCTCAGAGGTCATATTTGGAAGAAGGTGTGGGCTCTGGAAAGTGCAATAGTGAGTCAAAACCCTTGAAATTTGCAGTATAAGCAAGGCTTTCCATCTGCAAGAATTCGGAACTTCTCAAATTGCAGAATCTTTTGAGGGATTGATCTCACTGTGGGATTCGACCCATACAATTTGAACGTCCCCCATCCGTTTATATTGGAAGTTCTCCCTCCAATTTAAACTGCACACCAGTACATGTAATAACTGAACCAGGTATAAAAAAATAAGATATTAGAGCACAATGTCTGTTACAAAATAAAAAGGCGGTGGTAAATGAATTCTGTGACTATTGGAAAGGCCAGAGTAGCTTGTTGGAGTCTAGTGTGTGTTCAACTCACCAGGTGGGGCAACAATGACAGGTCTTAGCTACGCACACGGTTGTACCATTCCATCTAGATCAACATAATGTTATTCTGCCAATACAGGGTGATAAAATAATTATGATAGGCTGAGACCAGATTTCTGCTGAAATCTGGCTAGCATGTTCAAAGTTCTTTTTAATTTTGTAACAAACGTTTTTTTTCCCTTGTCATGGGGCAAGGCCTGTTAATGAGAAGCCATTTGGCGCTTCATGACTGCACTGCAACCATGATCACTTCCATATCTATGGGTACTTTGGAAATCCTACATTTGATATAGATCAGTGATTGAACCCTCAACCATGTAGATCTGACTTGCTTACTTACTCAAGCCATCCTATTTCGCAGAGCCTTAGGCTGTATGCTTATCGTCCCCTCTTGTATGATATGCATAACAAAGGTCTAGAGCTTCCTTTATAGCTGGGGAGCCAGCCAGCTCAAATATCAACATTTCAAAATTTGCTGGTGTTGAGAGCAGCACAAGTTATGAGACATGCATCTGGGCAATATGAGGGTGCTGATTACGAATCTGAGGTGTGTATCTTCATATATAGGTCGGAACAAGGTAAAATATAAGGTCAAAGGTCACAATCTTGTTTTTAATATAGAACAGAGAGAGGGCTTTATTCCACTCCTTATTGCACTGTGGATTCCCCATTCATATGTATCCTAGGTTGATTAGAACCCATTGTCAATGCATTGTGACATTTGACATTATATTTGACCTTCTTCCAACCTAGATATGAAGATGCACACCTCAGATTCGTAATCAGCACTATCGAATTACCCAGATCCAGCTCTGATACCTTGTGCCAATCTCAGCACCAGCACTTTGGCAGATCCAGGAGCTGGCTCCCCAACTATTAGAGTTGGCTGCACCTAGCCCTTCCACTGGTTGTTATCTCCTAACATTGCCATAGTTTTAGCATGGGCAGCCACATTTTATGGCTCACCATTTAGAGCAGGGTTTACTGTAGCAACAAGCAGGGTACCATCAATTCACTCTATCCCCAGGACAAAAGGACCTACCTAAAGTGATCCCACTTGGATCATGGTCCCAGGTTATCTAAATAATATCCACCATGGCCAAAGCCGCCTCTGTATCCAGGCTCATGCATTTTTAGGATCAGCAGCTGGAGCTATCTGTAACCATTGAAAATGCTGGTTTGCAGGAAACGGCTGGAGGCTTTGGGCATATCAATAGCCTTTTCCTTAGCAATAGTACTTTGTAAGGGAAGGATTGATTAAACAAAGGGGACCTTGCAGACGGAGGACCATAAATTAAACATTAGGCAGTTTCCCAGAGAGGATGATGGGGATGTATTTCAGCACATTAGCGATCAAGCATCTCAGATCAAGCAGAGTGATCGATTACACCTGAATGTATTAGCAACAGCTTCTCACTCGGACAGAAGCAGAGATTGAAGCTAAGCCATTATTGTATATATGGGGTAATTATTAATATGATCTTCATTCACACGATACTATTGATGTTAACTTTAGCAATTAGAAACTTTGCAGCTCAAATACATTTAAAAGGCAATACCAAATTGTCATTTGTTGCCCAAAATACTCTGCTGTACTCACTGGTTTGTAATCATTCAATCCGTATTAACAAATATAGGATCAGGCACATTATACAACTAAACTACTATACTCGATGTGCATACTTCATGACAGTGATTGAGGCACCTGATAAACAGATCGTAGTACTACCTGTGGCACGAGCTAGAAACTAGTCTGCAACGGATTCTCAGTGTTGTTCTCTCTATTACCTTACCAGGGTGTGACACTCCCCAAAGTCCCTGGTCTCCCCCGCATCAACACAACTTTGCCTATGCATTATCCCTAGGTATCCAACATCTCACCATAACACTCTTAGACTGAGCTACATTATAGGGTACACTTAATGATTGGTTCTATGTAGGCCACTGCAGACAAGCAATCCAATCAATTACATTGGCCTTTGGATAAGTGTCTGCCATACTAGGGGTTTTCTAACTACCTGTACAACATAGCATTGAAGGGTAAGAGGGTAGGGTGGTTTTTATTGTTTTTTTTTGTTATTTCTCATAACACGTTTATTACAATGATTTTCAATGACAATATGTCCAGACAGCACAGATCTAACTAGGCACAGACTCAGGTTAGGCTGGACTGGTCTTGGGTTTCTCTGCAAAAATAAGGCAGGCTAGAGAGTTTGGGTATTTACAGTGTGAAATGATATTTACAAGAAGTGTGTTTTTGGATTGATTTTAAAGAGTCCAGATTGAGCTGGCTCACCTAATAGATGTAATACAACAGGATCACAGATTGCTTGCGGATGTAATATAAGACGGTGCAGCATAATGGGTTGACATGGTGAGGAATACTATAAGAATAGGTAGTCATATATATATATATATATATATATATATATATATATATATATATATATATATATATATATATAAATTTAGTTTCTTTTCTTTTTCTTTGCTCTGGGCTTTTTCAGGAAAGTTCCAAGATGTATTTTTAGCTGCAGCTTAAAACTAGTCTTAGTAGAACATGAGCGCACATGGGGTGGAAGCTTTTTCCAGTTTCGAGCTACCCTATAATAAGGGCTTTTCTTATAAAATTCAGTTTTGGGGCATACAAGAGGAAAAACCGGGAGGAAGTTATTTCTAGTTCTAAGGGCTGGATGTGAAAGGAGCTTCTTTGAGCGAGTATAAAAAAGTGAGGTTAACATTTCCTCTCTCCTAAGGGCTGGTAGAGGGGTGGAGCATTTTTGGTGTAGACTATACTGCTAATTCAGATAACCTTTAGACCAGTGAGTGGTGCTCTAGATTCTATTTGACACAGTAATAAATGACACTGAAACATCTCATTTCGTGTCATTGGTAGTTGCCGCATTCCTTTGTAACTTAGTGACAGCATCCTAGAATTGGAATTCCAGTAAAAGTTCAAACTAGATCCTCCATCTTCTGGTCGTGCAGCTACAAGTCTAAAAGGTTTGTTTGTAAACCGTCTACTTAGAAGCGTTGCTGATATTTGTAAAGATGTTTCCTTCAGCAAAATATGTTTCAGGGCTATGTATAGACATCACAATCAAACCATGGGATTGCCACTGATTGCATGCTAGAAATTGAGCAAAATTTATGGT
The DNA here is from genome assembly GCA_949317995.1 of Acholoe squamosa. Lineage (NCBI taxonomy): Eukaryota > Metazoa > Annelida > Polychaeta > Phyllodocida > Polynoidae > Acholoe > Acholoe squamosa. The sequence continues at coordinate 59,195,650 of OX439038.1, read as the reverse complement.
CAGCACCTGGTGACTAACTGCCGGTGGGTATTGAAATAATCAACAAGCAAAGATGTCTGTAAACTATCTATTCATTTTTCTTAATCGGTGTATTTGACAACTTTTGAAGAGAGAGTAACATCTCCTAGATGAAAAACATTCATCTTTGGAAGTATTTTTCTTGTTATATGCTGGAGCAGACACAATTAGATTCTATTGAAAAGAACATACTTATATTCTGCCACTATGCCGAGCCACACAGCCTTTCCCTTACCATTGCAAAGCTCTGTTGACTATTACCTCTTTAGTGTATTCTGTGGGGGAATGTTAATGTAATAATGTGTAAAATGGATTGGAAATGTCAATGTTTTGGCCAGTCGATCTGCAAATCCCATTCTAGTGGTGTGCCATTAGTAATACCCTACATACCAATATTACTACTTAAAGCATGCACATGTAGGACTTCCAGATGAGTCATATTTATGGTTGCTATGGCAACCAGAGTAGGAAAGATATACTAGGACCCTAAAACTATTAGGGTAGACCTGCTCCATATCCATTTCAACAGACACAACCTTAATACATGTAGGTACTCGGAACATAACACACAACTGAGGTGAGCTTCACTGAGCTGAGTTTGGTGGCCATAATAGAGAGGACATACTTATTTCACATTACAGCCACCACTACAGTTATGTACTACCGTCAGTCTTTTTATTTTCTGCACCAGCCATTCTATGCTGGAGCACTACTCGTGTTGGTGTTACACAATATCGTTTGTTGCGATAGAAGTGTAATAAAAGGACTGTCTTTTTCATTTGCAAACAAGTACATATAAAACAAAAGATTTCTGGTGTCGCATTTAACACAGATACCAATGATACCTTAGTGGACATCTGGCTCTACTTGTTCACAATTAATTGCCAAAAGAAGTTTCAAGGCCTGTCTGCTCTTAAAGGTAACTTTCAATATGGCACGATGCTGGAATCAATGTTGTCAAATGGTTGGTAGGCTAGTAATTTTGATTCAGCACCAAACCGACTCCTATAGCCCATGGCTATGGGAGACATCTAATAGGATTATGAACGTCTCAAGGTTTACCTACTTTAACGTCCCAAACATGCCCAAGAGGATGTCCTGACAGTGAGTGTGAAGAGAGAGTGTGAAAGAGAGAGAGAAAGAGAGAGAGAGAGAGACAGAGAGAGAGAGAGACAGAGAAAGAGACAGAGAGAGAAAGAGAGAGAGAAGGGGGGGGGGGTAGTTTGACATGGAAACTCATTAACTGCTCATGCTTTACCAGCATCCTTGCCAATAACTTCCAGAAAATATTAGACCTCCATGTATAGGACGTTAAATTGAGATGGCATGGATGTTCCCCACATGTCCATTACCCTCAGAACACAGGCAAAATGCCATAGTTTCTTAAAGCAATACAACTAACATAGCCACAATAAAGCAATCGTTGCAGCCTGGCACTGTGTCATCAGCTACCTTAATTTCAATCATGAGCTTAATATCCATGTAATACAGCCTTAAACATACTAACTTTTAAGTGTGCAATGTCTTTCCTACATTGGAAATGCCTCTATCAGACCACCACATAGTGGGGCCTGTTAAGTTCAATTTAGGCTCCCAAGTGAACCTGCTGGACAATACTCTGAAATTTGGCATATAGGCTCATTTTCACCCCCTCTTTCAATCTAGATGGGGAGCCAATGTGAATTTTCTTCCGTACCCCCCAAATTCCAAGAGGACCGACAATTAGGCATATATTTTCAATATAATTCTCTAAAATCCTTATTTATCAATATGATTGATTATGCCATATCTCAAAATGATGGTATTGATCCCCTCTTTAAATGGGGAGCCAAAACGAATTTCCTCCCAACCCCTCCGAAAATCCAAGATGGCTGTCAATCAATTGAGAGTCAATTTTCATCTTTTTACTCTTAAATCCTTATTCATGCTCACAACTAGTCATGTATTACCTCAAAATGAAGGTATTAATCACCTCTATAAATCTGAAGGGGCAGCCAAGATTCTTTGGGCCATCTTAGTACCATAGGAAGGTAATTCTTGAGAAAGCTACAGGCCCACAGCCCAATTAAACTGCGGGCCATTGGCTCCAGGGCCAGCGTTAGTGTCTACCCCTGGGTTATCAACGCCTTATTTTTGAGGTTTTACATCACTGGTTCCACTGACTAAAGGACTTTGAAGTAAGAAATTTAGAAGCTCTGCTTAACTGATGGCTATATTAGAGTTTTTTCTTCATGGGAGGGTTCTTATAGGAAATCCTCATTGCCTCATCTTCAATGGCTACAAAAAGTATTGCATGACCGGTTCTGCAGGATTTTAAAGCTGGCATTTGGAGATCTAGACTGTCTACATGGTCATTATCTTTGATTTGTGTGGGGTTTTGATAGGAATTTACCTGGGCTCTCATTCCAGATCAAAACATGTGATCAAAACCTTTGATTTGATGTTACATGACATGTTGTTACAATGAATATAGATTTAGATAGAGTAAAAAATAATAGTGAAAATCTACATATGCCTACTTGGCAACCATCTTGGATTTGGGTATACTACTATGAATATTTACATTACCTCCTCTTCTATATTGATAGAGGAGTTTAATATCTCCATTTTAAGGTATTACATGATGTTTTCTGCCCATAAATAAAGATTTTAGCATATGAAGTTGAAAATCTCTCGATGTCTATTTGATGGCCATCTTGGATTTGTGGGATTCAGATAAAACTTTGTATCGGCTGCCCCTCTAGATGTATAGAGGTGATCAATACCTTCATTATGATGTTCTACATGACTAGTTGTGACGATAAATAAGGATTTTAGAGTAGAAAGATAAAAATTAAATCTCAATTGACAGCCATCTTGAATTTTTGGGGGGTTTGGATGAAAACTCATTTTGGCTCCCCATCTTGAGGGGGGAGTCAATACCATCATTTTGAGATATTGCATGACTAATTCTATTGATAGATAATGATTTCAGAGAATTATATTGAAAATACAAGCATAATTGGTGGCCATCTTGGATTTGGGGGGGTTTGGATGAAAATTCAGATTGGCCCCTCATCTAGATTGAAAGAGGTGGTGAAAATGAGCCAGTATGCCAAATTTCAGAGAATTGTCCAGCAGGTTCATTTGGAATCCTTAAGAGCCCCCACTAATAGTGACTAAAATCGGAACTTCACTGTGCAATAGGTAGATTGGATTCTGAAAAATCCAATAAAAGGTAATCTAACAATACCTGCATCACATTTTAGAAGATGCCATTTATTTCATAGAAGACACCATTATGATTTGCAATATCCCATTTATGTATCTAATCCTTTCAAAGGCACAGTTCTGTCCAAGTGCCAGCATAACTCAAGTTCTAGTCACTCTGGGACAGGAGACGTGTCTAAGTCAATCTGGCATAGTGCAAAGTGTGGTCCAAGATGAGTTTCCCCTGAGTCTAGGCCCTCTAAAGTGCTGCCATCAGGCAGGACAATCTCCTCCTTGGTGGCCCGAGGAAACAATATTGATCTCTAAGGGCTGACTATAGGTCACAAGGTAGACCCACCTCCACACAGTGATTTATTACTTGGAACAAGGGCCAGTCTCCCAATGTTTAGGTAGGAACAATTCTCAGAACCTATTTACTAAATTCACTGGACATTCACACACTCAATGATGAATAGATAAATAATTATCTGAGGTCACAATATGTATAGCCTCTCTGATGATCCACACTACGTCCATTCAATGGTAACAGAAGCATCTCAGAAAAAACATGCATATACAATGCATGACAACTAAAAAAGCACTTATTCATTTGCAAGGCTGGAGTGTTCATACCTACATTTACTGAGTTTTAGGGGTAGCAAAATATTATTGAGAAATCAGCATTGAATCAATCAGTGCTTATCAAGGTCAGTTGGGTGAAACCTTTTGATAACTCTCTCAGGAAACATTGACTTTAAAAAAACAACTAGAAGGTCCCTGCAGTCAAGGACAAAACAATCACCACTCGTACAATGGCATCCTGTCAATTAGTAACACTTTGAATTCTTTAAGTTGCCTATTCCAAAATGAAAAGAACATCAACAGCTCTCAAAGTTTTTGGTGGGCTCTGAGCTAAAAATAAATTTACAATATAGAAGGACCAAAGTAGAGGCGGAGTCTATCATCAATTCCAATGCAAACTTGTTCAGCAAATGCTGTTTAAACTGTTCTGGTACAAAAAACTGCTCCATTCCTCTATACAATATATACATCCCAGCATGTGCACAGACTTGCACTGGAAGTAGATCATTTAATTTGCTCAATGCCTGCAGCTTAGACGATATTTCCCGCCAAGTGGAATATCCAGGACCCCCCCCCCCCCATCATAGTCTTAATGCTGTTACACTGGCTGCTGTTGAAATATTTCTTTATTTTCTCATTTTGTGAATTCTCATCAGATTAACTTTATAGATAAGTTCTGTTAGTAGTTTGGATCACTTGGAAAAGAAATCCTGCATTTCATCCATATGGTACATAATTTGCCCAGCACTTAAATATTTCCTCATTCATCCTGGGCTGAAAGTATGTTCACCTATCAGAAATGTAAAATTATCTCCTTTTTTGCATCACGAATGCTAAGTGTTGTTAGAAGAAATGAGATCAAAGTGGGGAATGAATGGATGCATATTCAATCAAAGACGAATGGTAAAATTATGCCTTTTAACATTTTTGATAAAACCAGACTGATTTTCTGTTTACTGTAAATTCACCAGACACTACTTCTAGAAGAAGACTTAGTTACAAACAGTTATGAACCAGTGACTAATGAAAAAGAGAGACATTAGACAGCACACAAAAGCAGAGCATACATGCAATGTCATATATACTCTGCTCTTCATCTGAAAGTGGTATGTACAGCAACCATCAGTGGTTGTAAACCACAGTAAGCTATCTCCCGATGGCCCATATTCATGTTTTAGTATCAGTGTATAGTCAGACAGTCTGTACTATCTGATTATCATCCAGACGATAAAGTCTCGCCATATTACCTTGAGCACCACAACCATGATGCCCCCCACCCTACCAACTCTTAAATGGCTGTTTATTTTCATTCAGGCAACTTTACATGCAGTAGAGTGTCCACAAGATATTTTCTCAAGATTCTAAACATGGGCCCTCTTCAAGTTGTACCCCCAAGGACCAGTGCAATGTCTTCACACTCACAGACTTCAGTGAGAGCATACACTGTTATAATTATAGCTAGTGTAGTAGTTCAGTTTCTTGTTATAAGAAATCAAGATAAGAAGAGAAGCTGATTCAGTTAAGCAACCGAGTTTTTATTACGTCTACGGCCTCTTGGGCTCACATACACTCTCAGCCCGAATTTTAAATAATAATAATAATAATGTACTTTTAAAGCCCGACACCCCTAGGAGGGTGTACGGACAGGACCCATGGTCTGAGTAGGCGGGTACACAGTACAGTGGGTAAATGTCTAGTCCCCAGGTCGAATGTCCTCCAGGCAGCGATAAACTTTGGGATCCCCTCCTCCAACACCCCTAATGAAATTCCAGGTCCGTCCATCAGACTGGTCTAGTTTGTTGAGCTCCACAAGCCATAAAAGTTAGCAATCATGGAGTAGCACTACATGGTGGTGCAATAGCTAGGTGAAAGCATGTGCAAGCATGGACTAGCACTACATGGTGGAGCAGTAGCTAGGTGCAACGAGCAAGTGGATCTCTTCCAGGTAGGACCCCTTGGATATCTCGCCTAGAAAAAACACCAGAGTGCAGAGTCCTCCATCCACCCCCGGTCGGAGCGCCTCCGCCCCGGTAGAGCCCCAGGATGCCAACCAACAAGGGCCGGAATGCCTCGCTGATTGCCGACTGACGGTAGCATGGGATGTTTGCCCTTATATGGGAGAAAAGCCTGTGAAACCCAGACCTGTCACATGGCGTGTGACGGACAAGTGGAAGGACCCCTGGTGTGATGCATATAAACCCGAATGCAGGTGCTGCCACCTGCATCCCAATCCCTACACCACACCCGGAGACCCTAGGTCTGAGTCCCATGGGCATATGAACATAGAGTGTAATTACCATATACCCACATTTCATACCCCTACACTAGTATGTCTCTTCTTTAAAATATGTTAGAGCTACAAACAGCCATATGAACTTCTACAGTTTAGCTACAGTTTAGCTACTCCAGAGGGTAAAACCACAGTGGAAAGCCCCCCCCCTCCTCTTAAGCTTTAGACCTTGCAGTCATGTGTCATGTCCATAATATCAGTGCATGGGTAGAATTACCCTATCATTGGCCAGCCGATTTGCTGGCCAATTACTGGGGTAATTTTTTAACATTAGCCCAGTTGGCACAAAACTCTGAATTTTGCCAGTGGGTTGATATGGAGGTCGTTGCACAAACAGCGTGCCTTCGTTCTGCTTTTTTCTCTCGTTAGTACGAGATTCACAAAGAGACTTATTTCTGACCGTTGCACAATATGTTCTGCCTTTTCACAACGAGAGTCGTTGTGACAGCGAGACAAAAATAACAGGACTCGCTGTGCTTTCCTCGCTGCTGCAGCGAGACTCTAGCACAGCGAGAAAAAACGACAGAGCACCCGCGTATTTTGACCCAGTTAGGCAGAACGTCATTTCCGGTCCCCGCGCTGATGTCAACAAGAGGCCGGCTTCGATCAACGAAACAGAGGGATATATCATGTCTCACTACGCTTCAGAAGTAAGTTTTCTATTATAATAGTGTTCAATAAGGTAGATGTTGTTCAGAAGAAGACAATGAGATGCTATTCTTAGCCTGTTATTCCTTTTCCGTCGTTCTGTTTGCTTTCTTTCGCTGCCGGGTCGGGCGATAATAGGGTAATTTGGTTCGCTCTAACGTCTTTTGAGTGTGTCTCTCTCTCTGTCTTGTTATTTCTTTTTATTTTCTTTTTTTCTCTCCCTCTCTTCGTATTTTACGGCAAAGAAGAGAAAAAATCGAGTTATTCAGACATTCTTAGATTCATTTTTTCATAATTAACAGTACCTGAAAAAAAGTCCCCCTCTCCTCCCCCCTAATTTTCTTTTTTCCTGAAAATAAATATTCTTTATTTTCTATTTTCAGTACGACCGTTGTTATGCTTTGTCTTCAAGCGACGAAGACGATGAGGAAGAGGAGTATGATCTTGCGACCCAAGCGGGCAGCAGGTCATTCGAGTTACCAGAAAATTTGAAAACTAACACCCTAACAGAAGGATCAGACGAGGAGGAAGAAGGACTAGAGCAAGGAGAGGAAGAAGAGGAATATGTTTTAGAGGATTCTAGTGAACTCTCAGAGGAAGATAGCCCTGTTCGAAAGGGTAAGGTCAAAAAGGCTAAGGCAAAACAACCTAAGGCGGGTCCCTCCAGCAGGCCTGATACGAACTTAACTTCCCGGGGGACGGCGAGGGCCAGAGACGTATACTGGACTGAAGCTGAGCATAGAGCGCTCTTCTTTGCCCTCCTCAATCAGAAGCCGTATATCAAGGCTAGGGGGAAGAATGGAGCACAGCTGAGGAGAGAAGGTTGGGACACAGTTCTAGGTGAGTTTTTTTTTATTAAGTTTGACATTATGACAGAAAAAAATCTTTATCTTTTCTCTTATCCTCAAAGTTAAACAGAACTAAGTGCCTTCTGTGTGTTTTTCATGAAGAGAGCTGTTCTTTTTCTCAGATATTCTATGTCTCTTTTGATCTCTTGCAGCCACAGTGAACAGCATCAAGAATGCGAACCGGGAGTTAGACAAAATGCAGCATCACGTGAATGATTATTTCTCTAAGCTTAAGGCAAAGGTGAGCGAACAACAAATATATTATACTCTTGATAGTGATTTGCTACACCTTTCAAAATATAAGTTAGTGTAACTTAAATTGATGTCTTATTTCTTCTATATCTTTCTGACCTCCTTCCCCATCATTTTTCATTTTCTTATCCTCATTATTTTCTCACGCTTTTCAGAACGAGGAATATCTAGACCTGATAGAGAAAGGAAAACCATGTGAAGGATGCTCCTTGACCGACATGATGTTGTTGAAGTATAAGGGAGTCGAGAGAATTGCCGGTAAGACAGAAAGAAATTTCTTTTAAGAATGAAACTAGGCCCTATCTTTAACTTATTGTGAGCGTCCTGAATTTTATTTTTATTAAATATTGTGTTTTCAGCACAGGCATTTTTTTTCCTTTGAATAAATAAATGTTTTCAAGAAACATGCATGAATATTAGGATGGGTCTACGCGTTCCCAAAATTCATAGTAAAACACAGCAGACCTAATATTGTTTGTTCTTTTGACCTATTTTCTTCTTCTTTCTCTCTTTGATAGCGATACCTCACGTTGTTCTATTCTTGACAATGTGTATATTCTTGGACCACAATTTCCCTTGAACAATAGAATTTCTTTTTTTTTTTCAGGGCAAGGAGGGGAAATAGTCTACTACACGGATCCCGTGGAAGAGGAAAAGAAACGAAGGCAACAGGCCAAGAAGTCCCGTGCTGTGCAGTCTAGAGTTAAAGCTAAAGGTGCTGCTCCGTCTCCCCTTAAAGTATTGGTTGTGCCTTAAGAGACACAGTTTCAGTGTCCCATGCCTAAAAAAGGGAAAGGACCTGTGTCTCCGGCAGTCAAGGTGCCTTTCAAGAAACCGGGTAAGGCTGCAGCAGCAGCAGGTGGGGCCAAGGTCACTGGCACACCGAAAGCGACAAAGGCCAAAGTTGCTGCAAAGACAAAGGAAGCGAAGGCTAAACCTGCTCCTTCTCCCTCTGGAAGAGGTACCGCTAAGGCTCCTTTCAAGAAACCAGGTGTTCGGGCAGTCAGGAACGCTGCTGCCTTTGACGTTGATTTGACAGGAGACGACAGATCTGATGACATGCAAGTAGACGTTGTGTCAACAGACACCGACATAGTGGACTTGACCGGTATTCAACAGGAAGTGCCCCTCACTTCTACTCCAAAGTCGGAAGTCAAAATGGAAGTACGGCGTAGTCCACGGATTCTTGAGAAGAAAAACTATGGGGGCAGAGGAAAGAAATTAGACTTTGAATCAAAAACCACAGATGCCTCGAGTAAAGAAGAAGAAATAGCAAATCAGGTTAAGAACCAGGAAATCAGATTAGCCAATATCGAGTCTTTAATGACCACTATGGAAGTACACAGACGGGACAACGTGGATAACATGATGTCCTTCCTGAGTCAATGCACAGAGGTGCATGAGAGGCTAGGAACAGTGCTTGAGAGGATAGTGTCAGACAGGGAGTCCATCGTGAAAACGCAGGAAACTACCAGCCGTCACTTGCAGTCTATCATTGACACTCAGGCAACTTGCAGCCGTAATGTGGCTCAACTTATAAACGGTAAGGTTTTAATTGGGTGGACATGTCATAAATCGAGAAAAAAAATGTGTGTAGCAGTAAGTGTCTAGGTGTCTGGCATTTCCTTTTTTTATTTCATTTTCACTCTCATCTGAAGTTTTTCTTGACCAACAAAAATACTTATATTTATTTGTTTGCACAACGAGACAGATTGTCACAGCGTCACTTATACAGTTGGCATAAGTTTTTTTATTCGTTTCAACTTTTTATATCCTACAGTTTCCGGTAAGGTCATTCACATGACCGACGGGCTCCAAAGGAGGCCTGTCATGATGATGTGTGAAACCACGCAGACCCCGCCTGTTCCTGAGTTTCCTACTTTTCCACTTGTTGTTAAACCTTCGTCTTCAGGTGCCTTGAAAGGTAAGTATTTTTTTTTTTTTCATAGTCTAAATGTATCTTGTCCTATCAAATAAGTCTCTTTGTGAATCTCGTACTAACGAGAGAAAAAAGCAGAACGAAGGCACGCTCTTTGTGCAACGACCTCCAGGCCTATCTGTGCTTCTTCATAAAGTTAGTCCAAAAAGATTGGGAAGTTGTAAGTTATTGGAAAAACAGAATAAAAGAAAACACCGTAAAGACAGAGAAACTGAGCTGTAAGGTAAATCTGGCTGGTATCATAAAGAAAAAGGGGCGAAGGTCTGTTATTTTCTCTACGGGACATAAGGGAAGATTTTTCCTCTCACCTGTGTATAGTTATGTATCACTCTCGTTCTGAAGAAAGCACAAAAAAAGTTTTTACCTTGTTTTTTACAGTTTTGACGCTCGATCCCTCTGCCGACCAGTCAACAGTGGCCCAAAACCTCCTTCACGTCAATGGCAATGGAGAACTAGTCACAGGTCCCACCGTAAACCAAGGTTCCCCTCTCACTTTGGTTTTAGCGGGGGAACCTGCAGCCCAAGAACAGGAACAGCAGCAGGGAGGATCGTATGCTGGTTGTGTGGTTAAAAGCGAGCCTCTAGAGCACGATCAAGGAGACGCGGGAAACAACGTGAACAGAGAGGTTGTTTACCAAGAGGTTCTTTATGAAGAGGAGGGAGAGGAAGGGACTCAACTTCCTTCTCCGCCAGGTGATGACCCTCAAAATCAGGTCACCCAGCCATTGAATGTACCGCATAACGAGCTTATTGAGCAAGGCAATCAGGGGCATACTGACCTCTCAGAGCCTGGTAAAGACTCCCATAGTGACGCGGGTGATGCAGGTTCTAACATAGAAGCACAGGGAGGTAGTGATCTTATGAAAGAGGGAAGCACTGACATGCAGGCTCAACTCTCAGAGGAACTGACTTACAGAAAGAGGCGGCAGAAGGAGATAAAACTGAAGGTGTAAGCTGTGAGGCAGGAGAGGACAGCGAAGTAATACAAGGTCCAAAACTTAAAGAAGATGGAGGTGAAGAGACAGTGTAAGAGGTAGCACAAGACACCCAAAAAGAGGCTGGAAAAGAACAGCCACATTTGCAGCAAGGCGCTATACAGACTAAAGAAGAACCCAAAGAAGACCTCGAGGTTTCTCTCATAAACGTAGACGATGATGTTCCAGAAGGAACACTTGGTTTATGTGTGGTTCTTTCTACATGTGCCAGAACACACCCTCCTCCGCGTAAAATCAAGAGGGTCCACATAGATATATCTCAGGGGGGAGTAGTGCTCGACTGCAGTAACATAGAAGGGGTACTGAAGAAGGAGAAGCCTCTAGAGGAACTAACAGAGCCTGAACCTGACAAAGAGGTAATGAAAGCGGCAGAAACTCTCCACTCGCTTCACCTGGCTGTTGATCCTAAGCCGGGTCCTACGACCAGGAAAAGGGTAGCAGAGGCTACCAAAGGGCAGCCTAAGAAAACAAGGAAGGCCCCAAAGAATGGATCGAAAAAGAAATAGAAAATGTTACTTTCATGTGACTTTCACAGTCAGAGTATTCATGTTCGTTTTCCTACCGCCGTTCCACTTTGTTATGATACAACGGTTTCAGATTAAGAAAATCTAAGTTTTCAAGAGAGAAACAAACTGACTATGACGCTGTATGTTTTATGACTTCAACCTACATAGAGGAATGTTTTTATTTGGCCACAACGAGACTCCTTCTGTAATGCATGATGCGGTTGGAGAGTGGACAGACATATTTTCACGTAGGGAACATTTCTTTCGGGTGAACAAAAGAAAACACCCACTTTGGTTTACTTTACTAGTACTTAAGCTTAAAAAAACAGATACTTCCTAACATGATAAGTCACTGATGTCTTATACCATGACCCCTTCACTAAGTAGTCTGAAAAGTCATGAGGTACAGTGTAGTTAAGAGTTTTATGCCTTTGAAACAGTTATCGGCTTTTCCTCGACCACAAAACCATTTGAAAAGCAATAAGGTGCTACAGTGGCCACACCATTGAAGTCCACTTTTCCTAGTCACTTTCTGGTCATGATATGTAATAAAAAGTTTGATGTGAAAGCCTGTGTGAACTCTTGTTCCTCTCATAACGTACTGAATAGTATATTAGCTTGAAGTTCAAGAAGTACAAGACTGAAAAAGCTTTGTTTATCTATTCTAATGCTATGCCCTCCTTCACAACCACTTTTTTTAAAAAAGGTCGTTGTGCGTAGGGGGCAGCACTCTCGATTTCATGTTATGACGTCATAATTGACAGAACGTTGTGGAACAACATGTCCAAATCTACAGGTGATATGCCTCCTAAGAAGCACAAGGTATGTAAAAAAGCTTGACCAACTTCAAGTCTGAACATCAGAGAAAGTCCTGAACACAAAGGAGAGCATGCAGAGCATAAAAAAAAGGGCCTAACAGTTAATTTAATAAGAGGATAATGGCGGGTCACGTACGACGTAGCACAACGTTAAAAGTTAGCCAATAGTCGCTGTGCTTTGTCCCTTACTTCTCTCGTTGTGATACCGGTTGGCAAAGGCTAATAAATAATTTTCTTTTATTCCATGTTATGACAGCAGGGTCAGCCTGATAAGAGACCTAAGAAGAGAATACAAATGATACTGAAGCATAAGGATTTCTCGGTTGACTCAGAGGCCTCTACAGTGCTTTACCAGCCAGAAAATGCACATTGAGAAAAGCAAGCAAACGATACCTTGGTAGGAGCTTCTTATGCTGACCATCAGTCCAACACTAGTGACTCCGAAAGTGAAGCAGAAGATCTCCCTATGCGAAACGACCTTCCTGTCTCCAGAGAAAGGTGGAAGACGAAAGAAGTAGAAGCCCTAATGGATGCAATAAACTTAAACCGGGACGCTATAAAGTTCCACTTCAGCGGCACAGGAGGAGGGAGGGACATAAGGCGGCAAGCATGGAGAGACGTGGCATGTAAGTTTATTACTTCGATAGAATAATCTTATATCTTCCCCTTTTTTTTCATGGCAAGTTACTTCATAACAAAAGAATTTTTAACTTTAATACTTTCTTCTTAATTCTTTCAGTGTACGTTAACTCGGAAGCGCACACTCACCGGACTGTCAGACAGTGCTCTGATAAGGCGTCTGATTTCACCCAATAGATGAAGCAAAAGGTAGGAGAGAACTGAAATTTTTCTTTTTCAACATAACAATAAAGTTAGTGAAGAGAAATAAGCAAAATAACAAAATTTTTATGCTAATCTATTTACTTACAGTACAATACACTAAGAAGGGAGATCAAAAAGACAGGAAGCGGACCACCTGCAAAGAAGTTGCTTTTGTCCAAGACCCAGCAGAAAGCTTTAGAATATCTGAAACCAGAGGCAGTTCGAGGTGAGGATGGACTACCGTAGTCACTGTACCCTACCTTATTCAACCTCTTATTGAGTTTAGAATAAAAGACATCTAAGCTTTTTTTCAAACACAGCGAGAAAAAAAAACAAAATTATGTACTTTTGAGACTCAGGAAACATCTGTATGTTTTCAGGTATTCCAGGAGTTACTCCCATGGAGCTGGACCCTACCAAACCAAAGACACAGTCAGGCATAACAGAAAACCATCTGTGGAGACCAGGTACTGCCGACTTCTCCAAGGCTAAGACCAAAATGAAGACCACTAAAGTACCAACAAAAGATAAAGACAAAGAGAGAAGGAAGGAATAAAGAAAGAAGAAAGAGGAGAGAAGGACAAAGGAAGCGAAGGCTAAACCTGCTCCTTCTCCCTCTGGAAGAGGTACCGCTAAGGCTCCTTTCAAGAAACCAGGTGTTCGGGCAGTCAGGAACGCTGCTGCCTTTGACGTTGATTTGACAGGAGACGACAGATCTGATGACATGCAAGTAGACGTTGTGTCAACAGACACCGACATAGTGGACTTGACCGGTATTCAACAGGAAGTGCCCCTCACTTCTACTCCAAAGTCGGAAGTCAAAATGGAAGTACGGCGTAGTCCACGGATTCTTGAGAAGAAAAACTATGGGGGCAGAGGAAAGAAATTAGACTTTGAATCAAAAACCACAGATGCCTCGAGTAAAGAAGAAGAAATAGCAAATCAGGTTAAGAACCAGGAAATCAGATTAGCCAATATCGAGTCTTTAATGACCACTATGGAAGTACACAGACGGGACAACGTGGATAACATGATGTCCTTCCTGAGTCAATGCACAGAGGTGCATGAGAGGCTAGGAACAGTGCTTGAGAGGATAGTGTCAGACAGGGAGTCCATCGTGAAAACGCAGGAAACTACCAGCCGTCACTTGCAGTCTATCATTGACACTCAGGCAACTTGCAGCCGTAATGTGGCTCAACTTATAAACGGTAAGGTTTTAATTGGGTGGACATGTCATAAATCGAGAAAAAAAATGTGTGTAGCAGTAAGTGTCTAGGTGTCTGGCATTTCCTTTTTTTATTTCATTTTCACTCTCATCTGAAGTTTTTCTTGACCAACAAAAATACTTATATTTATTTGTTTGCACAACGAGACAGATTGTCACAGCGTCACTTATACAGTTGGCATAAGTTTTTTTATTCGTTTCAACTTTTTATATCCTACAGTTTCCGGTAAGGTCATTCACATGACCGACGGGCTCCAAAGGAGGCCTGTCATGATGATGTGTGAAACCACGCAGACCCCGCCTGTTCCTGAGTTTCCTACTTTTCCACTTGTTGTTAAACCTTCGTCTTCAGGTGCCTTGAAAGGTAAGTATTTTTATTTTTTTTTCATAGTCTAAATGTATCTTGTCCTATCAAATAAGTCTCTTTGTGAATCTCGTACTAACGAGAGAAAAAAGCAGAACGAAGGCACGCTCTTTGTGCAACGACCTCCAGGCCTATCTGTGCTTCTTCATAAAGTTAGTCCAAAAAGATTGGGAAGTTGTAAGTTATTGGAAAAACAGAATAAAAGAAAACACCGTAAAGACAGAGAAACTGAGCTGTAAGGTAAATCTGGCTGGTATCATAAAGAAAAAGGGGCGAAGGTCTGTTATTTTCTCTACGGGACATAAGGGAAGATTTTTCCTCTCACCTGTGTATAGTTATGTATCACTCTCGTTCTGAAGAAAGCACAAAAAAAGTTTTTACCTTGTTTTTCACAGTTTTGACGCTCGATCCCTCTGCCGACCAGTCAACAGTGGCCCAAAACCTCCTTCACGTCAATGGCAATGGAGAACTAGTCACAGGTCCCACCGTAAACCAAGGTTCCCCTCTCACTTTGGTTTTAGCGGGGGAACCTGCAGCCCAAGAACAGGAACAGCAGCAGGGAGGATCGTATGCTGGTTGTGTGGTTAAAAGCGAGCCTCTAGAGCACGATCAAGGAGACGCGGGAAACAACGTGAACAGAGAGGTTGTTTACCAAGAGGTTCTTTATGAAGAGGAGGGAGAGGAAGGGACTCAACTTCCTTCTCCGCCAGGTGATGACCCTCAAAATCAGGTCACCCAGCCATTGAATGTACCGCATAACGAGCTTATTGAGCAAGGCAATCAGGGGCATACTGACCTCTCAGAGCCTGGTAAAGACTCCCATAGTGACGCGGGTGATGCAGGTTCTAACATAGAAGCACAGGGAGGTAGTGATCTTATGAAAGAGGGAAGCACTGACATGCAGGCTCATAACGAAGGACTAGAACAGGGAGGGAATGATGTCCTTGAGGATGAAAGAAATGCAAATCCCACAGAGCCTAGAGCAGACAAGGATGAACATGGGGGTCAAGATGGCCAAACTCTCAGAGGAACTGACTTACAGAAAGAGGCGGCAGAAGGAGATAAAACTGAAGGTGTAAGCTGTGAGGCAGGAGAGGACAGCGAAGTAATACAAGGTCCAAAACTTAAAGAAGATGGAGGTGAAGAGACAGTGTAAGAGGTAGCACAAGACACCCAAAAAGAGGCTGGAAAAGAACAGCCACATTTGCAGCAAGGCGCTATACAGACTAAAGAAGAACCCAAAGAAGACCTCGAGGTTTCTCTCATAAACGTAGACGATGATGTTCCAGAAGGAACACTTGGTTTATGTGTGGTTCTTTCTACATGTGCCAGAACACACCCTCCTCCGCGTAAAATCAAGAGGGTCCACATAGATATATCTCAGGGGGGAGTAGTGCTCGACTGCAGTAACATAGAAGGGGTACTGAAGAAGGAGAAGCCTCTAGAGGAACTAACAGAGCCTGAACCTGACAAAGAGGTAATGAAAGCGGCAGAAACTCTCCACTCGCTTCACCTGGCTGTTGATCCTAAGCCGGGTCCTACGACCAGGAAAAGGGTAGCAGAGGCTACCAAAGGGCAGCCTAAGAAAACAAGGAAGGCCCCAAAGAATGGATCGAAAAAGAAATAGAAAATGTTACTTTCATGTGACTTTCACAGTCAGAGTATTCATGTTCGTTTTCCTACCGCCGTTCCACTTTGTTATGATACAACGGTTTCAGATTAAGAAAATCTAAGTTTTCAAGAGAGAAACAAACTGACTATGACGCTGTATGTTTTATGACTTCAACCTACATAGAGGAATGTTTTTATTTGGCCACAACGAGACTCCTTCTGTAATGCATGATGCGGTTGGAGAGTGGACAGACATATTTTCACGTAGGGAACATTTCTTTCGGGTGAACAAAAGAAAACACCCACTTTGGTTTACTTTACTAGTACTTAAGCTTAAAAAAACAGATACTTCCTAACATGATAAGTCACTGATGTCTTATACCATGACCCCTTCACTAAGTAGTCTGAAAAGTCATGAGGTACAGTGTAGTTAAGAGTTTTATGCCTTTGAAACAGTTATCGGCTTTTCCTCGACCACAAAACCATTTGAAAAGCAATAAGGTGCTACAGTGGCCACACCATTGAAGTCCACTTTTCCTAGTCACTTTCTGGTCATGATATGTAATAAAAAGTTTGATGTGAAAGCCTGTGTGACCTCTTGTTCCTCTCATAACGTACTGAATAGTATATTATTTTTTTTGAACAAATTTAAACTTTATTGACCTAAGGTGTGTGCAGGATACATGGCCATATATAGCACTTTCTCAATTATAACCATTTACCATGGAGGTAATACTATGCTGGTCAATCAAGTTAATGGTGCCACCTTCATACACTATGTTGTTTTGGTGACACCATATAAAATTATTAAACTTAATAACAAAAAGGAAAGGTTCACTCATACTTATTGTGTCATGGCAGACAACCTATAATGGTACTTATATTTCTTGACTAAATACATCCCATGTCCATCCCTTCCCCCCTTCCCCCCTCCCTTGAATAACCCTCGCAACATGAGCTTTCAAATTCAAGGGGGTGATTCCCTTAACAACATCTCTTGACTAAAAACTATATAGCCTGATATAAAGCTATAATACAATACAAGGCAATTATATTAATTTTGTCAGTTGATGTGGACCTGGCGCGGTTGCTACACCTAGGTCTAATGATTGACCCATATAAAACTTAATTATTGCAATCATTAATATTATCATTTAAACCACAGGAATTTTTGTGACCATAATATCTTTAGATTTAGCCTTAAATGAGTCCTTTTCCACTATATCTCTTAACTCAACACTGAGGTTGTTCCAAGCTTTTGCTGACAACACTTTAGGAGTATACTCATAGGCACGACACTTAGGAATAGGATAATCTAATACAGGAGCAGCATTGAACCTAGTCTGTCTTACAATTTGTTTCACATAGCCATCCTGAAACCTTCTCTTATAAGCAAACACTCTAAGGTGATGATCCCGTCTATATTTTAATTTAGGGAGATTAGCATCAGCATGAACCTTATTTGTAGGGGTTAGTATATGGTATGCCATACACGTCTTTAGGCACTTATTCTGGAGTCTTTGAAGTTCTCCTAGATGGTCGTCTTTAGAACCAATATATAAAATGTCACAATAATCAATGACTGGCACAACATAGGATTTATATATACGTAACCTTGTTTGTTTAGACATACATTTCCTTGTGGCATACAACAAATATGACTTGTATCTAACATTCTTTATAACACTTCTAATGTACATGTTGAAGTTAAGCTCTTGGTCAAGAATGACCCCTAGATACTTATAAGAAATAACACATTTTAATAACTCATTATTCAAATAAATTTTTGGTTTTGGTAACTTCTTTAACTTTTTTGACGATGCAAAGACCATTACCTTGGTCTTGCTTTCATTCACAGTAAGTTTGTTTATAGATGACCACATGAAAAAATTGTTTATAGCCGTATTTAATACAGTAGAAATATCTTGGATAGTTTTTCCATGAGCATACAAAACGGAATCATCTGCATATAACATAGTGGAGTGAACATCATAGGTTGAAATACAATCATTTATATACAAAAGGAAAAAGAGAGGTCCTAATATAGACCCTTGCGGTACCCCACAGGATAATGGAAGGTTACTAGATCTCTTGTGGTTTGCGACTGAACATTGTTGTCTCCTAGAAAGATAATTCTCAATTAACGTTAAATTTCTATTTCTGATCCCATATTGCTCTAGTTTTTTTATTAATATTGAGTGATTTACGGAATCGAAAGCTTTTTTTATATCAATAAAGATGGCTATTGAAATATTTCCTAAATTTCTATTTTCTAAAATATCATCTACTAGCTTGGCAATAGAATCTATAGTCGATTTACCCTTTTGGTATCCTCCTTGGTTTTTAGACAAAATATTATGAGTTTCCAAATGATCTGAGATAGAATTATGTATTAGTCTTTCTAGTAGTTTACCAGGAACTGGTAGTACACTGATTGGTCTATAATTAGACACATTAGTGGAGTCGCCTCCTTTTGGTAGCGGAGTCACAGTTGCAATCTTCCATTTATCAGGGATACAATTTTTGGCTAAACATAAATTAATGATCTTAATAAACCTTGCAGACATGTGCAAGGCTGCAGCTTTAAATATATTTGTTGGTAAATACTCTATGGCTGACGACTTAGATATATCTAGATCTTTCAATGCCTTTATAATTTCGTCATCTGAAAATTTCAAATCAGGCATATCATCAATACATCGCGTACCCTTAAACTCAAATTCTTTGTTATGTGCACTGGCTAATGAGGGACCTATCTCTGCAAAAAATTTATTTATAAAACCCGAAGTTTCATCCAATGATATTGTATCACCATCAGTATTCGTCAAGTTGATACTTTTCGTTCCATTTTTACTAGAAGGTAAAATGTCTTTCATAATTGTCCAAAATTGTTTGGAATCATTTATCATGTTTTCAGACAATTCCTTGTAATAAGCCTCTTTTGCTAAATTAATTTCATTATTAACTTCATTACGAATGGTCCTTGCATTGTGCCAATCTATAAGTGAGGTGGAAACCCGTGCAGCCTTTAGCAATTTGTTCTTATCATTTATACGCTCAAGTAGAAAATTTGTCATCCATGGAGCAGGTTTATCTTGTACCTTAAATGATTTCACCGGGCACTGAATATCTAACATTCTTTTTAACATATTTTCAAAAATATCCCAACATTCAGTGACATCATTACTATTATCAAAATACGTCCAATCACATACATCTAGGTCGCTGATATATTTATTCATATCAAAATTCCTATAAGACCTACCATAAAATTGTCTATATCTTTTCTTAACATTGACATGGTTTTTAGTGATATGAACTGGAAGATGATCGCTTAGGTGAAAATCCAGTGGGCCTGAAGATACAATATTGTTACAATTAGTGAAAATTAAGTCAATGCATGTATTAGTTCCGGAGGAAGTAGTTATTGAATTGACAATCTGTCTTAAATGAAATTGGTCCAGTGCCTCGTAGAGTTTGTTTTTTTCATTTGAATTAATCAGAGTATTTACATTGAAATCACCCAATACAAATATGTCGTATGAATCCATAATGTCAATTTGTAAAAATAAGGCTTTCAAAGTATCGCAGAAGTTGGTTAAGTTGCTGTCGGGTGGTCTATATATATTGCATATAATTGATTTTTTCGAATTTCCCTTAACAGATAATAGCCACTGTATTTCAATATCGTCATTACATCTATTCAAGTGTTTAAAAGTATCGATAGAACAAGTGACTGCTTCATCAACATGTGCACACAGTCCTCCCCCTCTATATATACTAACTCGATCCTGTCTAAAAAAGTTATATCTGGGAAACGTGTATAAGCCATCACAGTCGGTAGAGTTAAGCCATGTTTCAGAGAATAAAATAATTTCAATACCTTGTCTATCTAAATCCCTTCTCAAGCTAGGCATTTTATTACGGATACTTCGGGCATTTAAATGGACAATTGTAAAACCCTTTTTAAACATCGGTTTCGTCATAGTATACTTAGCCTTGAGCAAGTGTTCTGAACCTCATTTGTATACCTGATGTAAAAATTAGCATGTAGCGCTGCAGATTGACAATTGGCTACACAGTAGGTTGACTTTGTGCTACAGGGAATCACCTCCCTCTTTGCTCCTTGATATACACTTACCAATAATATTACCCCCATTATTAACCCCCTTAATCCCAACATAGGTATCCGGCTCTTATGGCCTCCTATGTTTGCATACATCGCGTTGTGGGAGAAGTGCCACTATTGTATCAATTCAATTATGCATAATGTTTCAATGTCAATGAAATTACACCTATACTTGTGTCAAAGATTTCACTCCGTCTCAAATATCATATAGAATCCCTGTAACAAAAGCTATACCTTCGTATGCTGGTCAGCTGATTGATATGTTATGATTTTGAGTACATCAGGGCAGTGGGTCAAGGTAATTGAAACATAATACCAAACACAAGGGTCGCGCCCAAAATAGAGCTAAATCAATGCTAAACCAACCGCGACTCCCACTCAGTGGGCGCTGTAGAGATCAATGATAATTATAGGCACAGATTCATTGCGGTTATAGTCAATAATACCTAAGCTGGCATGGGGCCCTGTACAAACTACAATTCTGTTTCAGGTGAACCATTAGGATTGTGAGGATTTAGCCCGGGTTGTTGTTGTTTAGGTGTCTGAAGATGTTGTTGTGCTACTTCTGTTGGGTTTTCTTCCGGCAGGTTTTCATCTTCATCTCCTTCTAATGGGGGTGGGTTTTCTTCCTCTCTGGTAGTCTCGGCCATCTCATCAGTCTCTCTTTGAAGCTCCGATCTGAGTCGACACAGAATAATACCTAGTAGATTCTTGCACTTTAGGCTCCCTTGTGTACACTGATTAGCTTGGCCAAGATGGTACCCGCAAGACCACACTGGGTGGAAGCCAGCCTCGTATAACTGTAAATTTCCAGTGTCTAAGAGAGCATAATTACACTGTGGATCTCTGAATTTAGATCTCAGGATGCTAAGCATTACTCTCTCAGCAGCTTTGGCCCATTCCACTGAGTGTCTGATTTCTTTGCCTTCGTACATGATATCATAGGGATTAGACATTGACATAATTTTCTCTAGAGCGTCAGGTCTGCCACTCCGCCTTGCCTTTTCAGCCTGAAAGGCTTGTTCTGCACTGTTATATTCAGTTCCATTCCATTTAAACTTGACTGAGTAGAGATTCGAGAGACGATTGTGTACAGATCTAAACATGAGCCCATCTGGTGTTACTCCTGTGGTAGCTAGTTCCAATGTTACATCTTTATGGGGGATATTACCAATGTTCTCATAGTTGTATATCTTCCCTTCTATAATCACAGATCTTTGGCGCAACTGAGCCTTGAGGCCCACACTCTTTGCTTGAAAGTATATAGCTCTTAAATCTGTGAATTGTCTATTTTCCACTTCATCAAGCTGATCTCCAATTGAGACATTAGACCATAAAGCCTTGCCCTTCAGGTTTTTTAGAAGCGCCATGATTTTTGGTTTTACAGTGGCTCGTACTAAGCCAACTCGTATTGGACGGTGTTTATCATTGGGAATAAATCCCTGACCATTAGGCTTGGGTTTCGGGCCTACACGTTCCATATATTCTACAGTTTCAATGCCAAAGTCCGCCTCAATATCAGAAAGTAGCTTGGTAACTCGATCCTTTATATCAGTAACTTCTTCTTTGACTCCCTTTATAATAAGGATTTTACCTTTTACATCCTTCTCTATATTTGAAAACTTGTTGCAATGTTCAGTAAGGAGTCTAGTCTGCGCTACAGAAACCAGTTGGTGTGACTTCATGGCGGCCTCAGTGGTTGACATGGAGTCAGTCAAACGTGTAAGTGTATCTTGGGTAGTGGTAATGGACTGTTTAATGCCATCTAGAGCCCCAGCAGTTTTTTCACAAGATGTTTTAACATTTCCAAGGGTATCTTGAACATTGTTTAATGTTTCCATGATGCCAGCAGTTTTAGATTCACATTCAGTCATTCGGTAACCCAAGGCATTGACAGCTATAATTACCTCTTGCAGTGTAGCGCTGTCAGGTAGCTCGCCCTTCTTTGACTTTCTAGTCGCCGGTCCAATCCCTCGCTGAGACATAGCAGTTATGACGATATTGACAAATATTATGTCTGTATTTGTGGTCTTATCACTTCAGAACACCTTTATGTTGAAGTTAATCCATTGACAGACTAGGTTCAGGTAGGTTGACTCAGATTATTCTCTAATATTGCACCTCCGATCCCGCTGCGCGTCTCAGTCGGATGCCGCCATGCCCCTATTCCATATTAGCTTGAAGTTCAAGAAGTACAAGACTGAAAAAGCTTTGTTTATCTATTCTAATGCTATGCCCTCCTTCACAACCACTTTTTTTAAAAAAGGTCGTTGTGCGTAGGGGGCAGCACTCTCGAATTCATGTTATGACGTCATAATTGACAGAACGTTGTGGAACAACATGTCCAAATCTACAGGTGATATGCCTCCTAAGAAGCACAAGGTATGTAAAAAAGCTTGACCAACTTCAAGTCTGAACATCAGAGAAAGTCCTGAACACAAAGGAGAGCATGCAGAGCATAAAAAAAAGGGCCTAACAGTTAATTTAATAAGAGGATAATGGCGGGTCACATACGACGTAGCACAACGTTAAAAGTTAGCCAATAGTCGCTGTGCTTTGTCCCTTACTTCTCTCGTTGTGATACCGGTTGGCAAAGGCTAATAAATAATTTTCTTTTATTCCATGTTATGACAGCAGGGTCAGCCTGATAAGAGACCTAAGAAGAGAATACAAATGATACTGAAGCATAAGGATTTCTCGGTTGACTCAGAGGCCTCTACAGTGCTTTACCAGCCAGAAAATGCACATTGAGAAAAGCAAGCAAACGATACCTTGGTAGGAGCTTCTTATGCTGACCATCAGTCCAACACTAGTGACTCCGAAAGTGAAGCAGAAGATCTCCCTATGCGAAACGACCTTCCTGTCTCCAGAGAAAGGTGGAAGACGAAAGAAGTAGAAGCCCTAATGGATGCAATAAACTTAAACCGGGACGCTATAAAGTTCCACTTCAGCGGCACAGGAGGAGGGAGGGACATAAGGCGGCAAGCATGGAGAGACGTGGCATGTAAGTTTATTACTTCGATAGAATAATCTTATATCTTCCCCTTTTTTTTCATGGCAAGTTACTTCATAACAAAAGAATTTTTAACTTTAATACTTTCTTCTTAATTCTTTCAGTGTACGTTAACTCGGAAGCGCACACTCACCGGACTGTCAGACAGTGCTCTGATAAGGCGTCTGATTTCACCCAATAGATGAAGCAAAAGGTAGGAGAGAACTGAAATTTTTCTTTTTCAACATAACAATAAAGTTAGTGAAGAGAAATAAGCAAAATAACAAAATTTTTATGCTAATCTATTTACTTACAGTACAATACACTAAGAAGGGAGATCAAAAAGACAGGAAGCGGACCACCTGCAAAGAAGTTGCTTTTGTCCAAGACCCAGCAGAAAGCTTTAGAATATCTGAAACCAGAGGCAGTTCGAGGTGAGGATGGACTACCGTAGTCACTGTACCCTACCTTATTCAACCTCTTATTGAGTTTAGAATAAAAGACATCTAAGCTTTTTTTCAAACACAGCGAGAAAAAAAAACAAAATTATGTACTTTTGAGACTCAGGAAACATCTGTATGTTTTCAGGTATTCCAGGAGTTACTCCCATGGAGCTGGACCCTACCAAACCAAAGACACAGTCAGGCATAACAGAAAACCATCTGTGGAGACCAGGTACTGCCGACTTCTCCAAGGCTAAGACCAAAATGAAGACCACTAAAGTACCAACAAAAGATAAAGACAAAGAGAGAAGGAAGGAATAAAGAAAGAAGAAAGAGGAGAGAAGGACAAAGGAAGCGAAGGCTAAACCTGCTCCTTCTCCCTCTGGAAGAGGTACCGCTAAGGCTCCTTTCAAGAAACCAGGTGTTCGGGCAGTCAGGAACGCTGCTGCCTTTGACGTTGATTTGACAGGAGACGACAGATCTGATGACATGCAAGTAGACGTTGTGTCAACAGACACCGACATAGTGGACTTGACCGGTATTCAACAGGAAGTGCCCCTCACTTCTACTCCAAAGTCGGAAGTCAAAATGGAAGTACGGCGTAGTCCACGGATTCTTGAGAAGAAAAACTATGGGGGCAGAGGAAAGAAATTAGACTTTGAATCAAAAACCACAGATGCCTCGAGTAAAGAAGAAGAAATAGCAAATCAGGTTAAGAACCAGGAAATCAGATTAGCCAATATCGAGTCTTTAATGACCACTATGGAAGTACACAGACGGGACAACGTGGATAACATGATGTCCTTCCTGAGTCAATGCACAGAGGTGCATGAGAGGCTAGGAACAGTGCTTGAGAGGATAGTGTCAGACAGGGAGTCCATCGTGAAAACGCAGGAAACTACCAGCCGTCACTTGCAGTCTATCATTGACACTCAGGCAACTTGCAGCCGTAATGTGGCTCAACTTATAAACGGTAAGGTTTTAATTGGGTGGACATGTCATAAATCGAGAAAAAAAATGTGTGTAGCAGTAAGTGTCTAGGTGTCTGGCATTTCCTTTTTTTATTTCATTTTCACTCTCATCTGAAGTTTTTCTTGACCAACAAAAATACTTATATTTATTTGTTTGCACAACGAGACAGATTGTCACAGCGTCACTTATACAGTTGGCATAAGTTTTTTTATTCGTTTCAACTTTTTATATCCTACAGTTTCCGGTAAGGTCATTCACATGACCGACGGGCTCCAAAGGAGGCCTGTCATGATGATGTGTGAAACCACGCAGACCCCGCCTGTTCCTGAGTTTCCTACTTTTCCACTTGTTGTTAAACCTTCGTCTTCAGGTGCCTTGAAAGGTAAGTATTTTTTTTTTTTTTTCATAGTCTAAATGTATCTTGTCCTATCAAATAAGTCTCTTTGTGAATCTCGTACTAACGAGAGAAAAAAGCAGAACGAAGGCACGCTCTTTGTGCAACGACCTCCAGGCCTATCTGTGCTTCTTCATAAAGTTAGTCCAAAAAGATTGGGAAGTTGTAAGTTATTGGAAAAACAGAATAAAAGAAAACACCGTAAAGACAGAGAAACTGAGCTGTAAGGTAAATCTGGCTGGTATCATAAAGAAAAAGGGGCGAAGGTCTGTTATTTTCTCTACGGGACATAAGGGAAGATTTTTCCTCTCACCTGTGTATAGTTATGTATCACTCTCGTTCTGAAGAAAGCACAAAAAAAGTTTTTACCTTGTTTTTCACAGTTTTGACGCTCGATCCCTCTGCCGACCAGTCAACAGTGGCCCAAAACCTCCTTCACGTCAATGGCAATGGAGAACTAGTCACAGGTCCCACCGTAAACCAAGGTTCCCCTCTCACTTTGGTTTTAGCGGGGGAACCTGCAGCCCAAGAACAGGAACAGCAGCAGGGAGGATCGTATGCTGGTTGTGTGGTTAAAAGCGAGCCTCTAGAGCACGATCAAGGAGACGCGGGAAACAACGTGAACAGAGAGGTTGTTTACCAAGAGGTTCTTTATGAAGAGGAGGGAGAGGAAGGGACTCAACTTCCTTCTCCGCCAGGTGATGACCCTCAAAATCAGGTCACCCAGCCATTGAATGTACCGCATAACGAGCTTATTGAGCAAGGCAATCAGGGGCATACTGACCTCTCAGAGCCTGGTAAAGACTCCCATAGTGACGCGGGTGATGCAGGTTCTAACATAGAAGCACAGGGAGGTAGTGATCTTATGAAAGAGGGAAGCACTGACATGCAGGCTCATAACGAAGGACTAGAACAGGGAGGGAATGATGTCCTTGAGGATGAAAGAAATGCAAATCCCACAGAGCCTAGAGCAGACAAGGATGAACATGGGGGTCAAGATGGCCAAACTCTCAGAGGAACTGACTTACAGAAAGAGGCGGCAGAAGGAGATAAAACTGAAGGTGTAAGCTGTGAGGCAGGAGAGGACAGCGAAGTAATACAAGGTCCAAAACTTAAAGAAGATGGAGGTGAAGAGACAGTGTAAGAGGTAGCACAAGACACCCAAAAAGAGGCTGGAAAAGAACAGCCACATTTGCAGCAAGGAGCTATACAGACTAAAGAAGAACCCAAAGAAGACCTCGAGGTTTCTCTCATAAACGTAGACGATGATGTTCCAGAAGGAACACTTGGTTTATGTGTGGTTCTTTCTACATGTGCCAGAACACACCCTCCTCCGCGTAAAATCAAGAGGGTCCACATAGATATATCTCAGGGGGGAGTAGTGCTCGACTGCAGTAACATAGAAGGGGTACTGAAGAAGGAGAAGCCTCTAGAGGAACTAACAGAGCCTGAACCTGACAAAGAGGTAATGAAAGCGGCAGAAACTCTCCACTCACTTCACCTGGCTGTTGATCCTAAGCCGGGTCCTACGACCAGGAAAAGGGTAGCAGAGGCTACCAAAGGGCAGCCTAAGAAAACAAGGAAGGCCCCAAAGAATGGATCGAAAAAGAAATAGAAAATGTTACTTTCATGTGACTTTCACAGTCAGAGTATTCATGTTCGTTTTCCTACCGCCGTTCCACTTTGTTATGATACAACGGTTTCAGATTAAGAAAATCTAAGTTTTCAAGAGAGAAACAAACTGACTATGACGCTGTATGTTTTATGACTTCAACCTACATAGAGGAATGTTTTTATTTGGCCACAACGAGACTCCTTCTGTAATGCATGATGCGGTTGGAGAGTGGACAGACATATTTTCACGTAGGGAACATTTCTTTCGGGTGAACAAAAGAAAACACCCACTTTGGTTTACTTTACTAGTACTTAAGCTTAAAAAAACAGATACTTCCTAACATGATAAGTCACTGATGTCTTATACCATGACCCCTTCACTAAGTAGTCTGAAAAGTCATGAGGTACAGTGTAGTTAAGAGTTTTATGCCTTTGAAACAGTTATCGGCTTTTCCTCGACCACAAAACCATTTGAAAAGCAATAAGGTGCTACAGTGGCCACACCATTGAAGTCCACTTTTCCTAGTCACTTTCTGGTCATGATATGTAATAAAAAGTTTGATGTGAAAGCCTGTGTGACCTCTTGTTCCTCTCATAACGTACTGAATAGTATATTAGCTTGAAGTTCAAGAAGTACAAGACTGAAAAAGCTTTGTTTATCTATTCTAATGCTATGCCCTCCTTCACAACCACTTTTTTTAAAAAAGGTCATTGTGCGTAGGGGGCAGCACTCTCGATTTCATGTTATGACGTCATAATTGACAGAACGTTGTGGAACAACATGTCCAAATCTACAGGTGATATGCCTCCTAAGAAGCACAAGGTATGTAAAAAAGCTTGACCAACTTCAAGTCTGAACATCAGAGAAAGTCCTGAACACAAAGGAGAGCATGCAGAGCATAAAAAAAGGGCCTAACAGTTAATTTAATAAGAGGATAATGGCGGGTCACATACGACGTAGCACAACATTAAAAGTTAGCCAATAGTCGCTGTGCTTTGTCCCTTACTTCTCTCGTTGTGATACCGGTTGGCAAAGGCTAATAAATAATTTTTTTTATTCCATGTTATGACAGCAGGGTCAGCCTGATAAGAGACCTAAGAAGAGAATACAAATGATACTGAAGCATAAGGATTTCTCGGTTGACTCAGAGGCCTCTACAGTGCTTTACCAGCCAGAAAATGCACATCGAGAAAAGCAAGCAAACGATACCTTGGTAGGAGCTTCTTATGCTGACCATCAGTCCAACGCTAGTGACTCCGAAAGTGAAGCAGAAGATCTCCCTATGCGAAACGACCTTCCTGTCTCCAGAGAAAGGTGGAAGACGAAAGAAGTAGAAGCCCTAATGGATGCAATAAACTTAAACCGGGACGCTATAAAGTTCCACTTCAGCGGCACAGGAGGAGGGAGGGACATAAGGCGGCAAGCATGGAGAGACGTGGCATGTAAGTTTATTACTTCGATAGAATAATCTTATATCTTCCCCTTTTTTTTCATGGCAAGTTACTTCATAACAAAAGAATTTTTAACTTTAATACTTTCTTCTTAATTCTTTCAGTGTACGTTAACTCGGAAGCGCACACTCACCGGACTGTCAGACAGTGCTCTGATAAGGCGTCTGATTTCACCCAATAGATGAAGCAAAAGGTAGGAGAGAACTGAAATTTTTCTTTTTCAACATAACAATAAAGTTAGTGAAGAGAAATAAGCAAAATAACAAAATTTTTATGCTAATCTATTTACTTACAGTACAATACACTAAGAAGGGAGATCAAAAAGACAGGAAGCGGACCACCTGCAAAGAAGTTGCTTTTGTCCAAGACCCAGCAGAAAGCTTTAGAATATCTGAAACCAGAGGCAGTTCGAGGTGAGGATGGACTACCGTAGTCACTGTACCCTACCTTATTCAACCTCTTATTGAGTTTAGAATAAAAGACATCTAAGCTTTTTTTCAAACACAGCGAGAAAAAAAACAAAATTATGTACTTTTGAGACTCAGGAAACATCTGTATGTTTTCAGGTATTCCAGGAGTTACTCCCATGGAGCTGGACCCTACCAAACCAAAGACACAGTCAGGCATAACAGAAAACCATCTGTGGAGACCAGGTACTGCCGACTTCTCCAAGGCTAAGACCAAAATGAAGACCACTAAAGTACCAACAAAAGATAAAGACAAAGAGAGAAGGAAGGAATAAAGAAAGAAGAAAGAGGAGAGAAGGACAAAGGAAGCGAAGGCTAAACCTGCTCCTTCTCCCTCTGGAAGAGGTACCGCTAAGGCTCCTTTCAAGAAACCAGGTGTTCGGGCAGTCAGGAACGCTGCTGCCTTTGACGTTGATTTGACAGGAGACGACAGATCTGATGACATGCAAGTAGACGTTGTGTCAACAGACACCGACATAGTGGACTTGACCGGTATTCAACAGGAAGTGCCCCTCACTTCTACTCCAAAGTCGGAAGTCAAAATGGAAGTACGGCGTAGTCCACGGATTCTTGAGAAGAAAAACTATGGGGGCAGAGGAAAGAAATTAGACTTTGAATCAAAAACCACAGATGCCTCGAGTAAAGAAGAAGAAATAGCAAATCAGGTTAAGAACCAGGAAATCAGATTAGCCAATATCGAGTCTTTAATGACCACTATGGAAGTACACAGACGGGACAACGTGGATAACATGATGTCCTTCCTGAGTCAATGCACAGAGGTGCATGAGAGGCTAGGAACAGTGCTTGAGAGGATAGTGTCAGACAGGGAGTCCATCGTGAAAACGCAGGAAACTACCAGCCGTCACTTGCAGTCTATCATTGACACTCAGGCAACTTGCAGCCGTAATGTGGCTCAACTTATAAACGGTAAGGTTTTAATTGGGTGGACATGTCATAAATCGAGAAAAAAAATGTGTGTAGCAGTAAGTGTCTAGGTGTCTGGCATTTCCTTTTTTTATTTCATTTTCACTCTCATCTGAAGTTTTTCTTGACCAACAAAAATACTTATATTTATTTGTTTGCACAACGAGACAGATTGTCACAGCGTCACTTATACAGTTGGCATAAGTTTTTTTATTCGTTTCAACTTTTTATATCCTACAGTTTCCGGTAAGGTCATTCACATGACCGACGGGCTCCAAAGGAGGCCTGTCATGATGATGTGTGAAACCACGCAGACCCCGCCTGTTCCTGAGTTTCCTACTTTTCCACTTGTTGTTAAACCTTCGTCTTCAGGTGCCTTGAAAGGTAAGTATTTTTTTTTTTTTTCATAGTCTAAATGTATCTTGTCCTATCAAATAAGTCTCTTTGTGAATCTCGTACTAACGAGAGAAAAAAGCAGAACGAAGGCACGCTCTTTGTGCAACGACCTCCAGGCCTATCTGTGCTTCTTCATAAAGTTAGTCCAAAAAGATTGGGAAGTTGTAAGTTATTGGAAAAACAGAATAAAAGAAAACACCGTAAAGACAGAGAAACTGAGCTGTAAGGTAAATCTGGCTGGTATCATAAAGAAAAAGGGGCGAAGGTCTGTTATTTTCTCTACGGGACATAAGGGAAGATTTTTCCTCTCACCTGTGTATAGTTATGTATCACTCTCGTTCTGAAGAAAGCACAAAAAAAGTTTTTACCTTGTTTTTCACAGTTTTGACGCTCGATCCCACTGCCGACCAGTCAACAGTGGCCCAAAACCTCCTTCACGTCAATGGCAATGGAGAACTAGTCACAGGTCCCACCGTAAACCAAGGTTCCCCTCTCACTTTGGTTTTAGCGGGGGAACCTGCAGCCCAAGAACAGGAACAGCAGCAGGGAGGATCGTATGCTGGTTGTGTGGTTAAAAGCGAGCCTCTAGAGCACGATCAAGGAGACGCGGGAAACAACGTGAACAGAGAGGTTGTTTACCAAGAGGTTCTTTATGAAGAGGAGGGAGAGGAAGGGACTCAACTTCCTTCTCCGCCAGGTGATGACCCTCAAAATCAGGTCACCCAGCCATTGAATGTACCGCATAACGAGCTTATTGAGCAAGGCAATCAGGGGCATACTGACCTCTCAGAGCCTGGTAAAGACTCCCATAGTGACGCGGGTGATGCAGGTTCTAACATAGAAGCACAGGGAGGTAGTGATCTTATGAAAGAGGGAAGCACTGACATGCAGGCTCATAACGAAGGACTAGAACAGGGAGGGAATGATGTCCTTGAGGATGAAAGAAATGCAAATCCCACAGAGCCTAGAGCAGACAAGGATGAACATGGGGGTCAAGATGGCCAAACTCTCAGAGGAACTGACTTACAGAAAGAGGCGGCAGAAGGAGATAAAACTGAAGGTGTAAGCTGTGAGGCAGGAGAGGACAGCGAAGTAATACAAGGTCCAAAACTTAAAGAAGATGGAGGTGAAGAGACAGTGTAAGAGGTAGCACAAGACACCCAAAAAGAGGCTGGAAAAGAACAGCCACATTTGCAGCAAGGAGCTATACAGACTAAAGAAGAACCCAAAGAAGACCTCGAGGTTTCTCTCATAAACGTAGACGATGATGTTCCAGAAGGAACACTTGGTTTATGTGTGGTTCTTTCTACATGTGCCAGAACACACCCTCCTCCGCGTAAAATCAAGAGGGTCCACATAGATATATCTCAGGGGGGAGTAGTGCTCGACTGCAGTAACATAGAAGGGGTACTGAAGAAGGAGAAGCCTCTAGAGGAACTAACAGAGCCTGAACCTGACAAAGAGGTAATGAAAGCGGCAGAAACTCTCCACTCGCTTCACCTGGCTGTTGATCCTAAGCCGGGTCCTACGACCAGGAAAAGGGTAGCAGAGGCTACCAAAGGGCAGCCTAAGAAAACAAGGAAGGCCCCAAAGAATGGATCGAAAAAGAAATAGAAAATGTTACTTTCATGTGACTTTCACAGTCAGAGTATTCATGTTCGTTTTCCTACCGCCGTTCCACTTTGTTATGATACAACGGTTTCAGATTAAGAAAATCTAAGTTTTCAAGAGAGAAACAAACTGACTATGACGCTGTATGTTTTATGACTTCAACCTACATAGAGGAATGTTTTTATTTGGCCACAACGAGACTCCTTCTGTAATGCATGATGCGGTTGGAGAGTGGACAGACATATTTTCACGTAGGGAACATTTCTTTCGGGTGAACAAAAGAAAACACCCACTTTGGTTTACTTTACTAGTACTTAAGCTTAAAAAAACAGATACTTCCTAACATGATAAGTCACTGATGTCTTATACCATGACCCCTTCACTAAGTAGTCTGAAAAGTCATGAGGTACAGTGTAGTTAAGAGTTTTATGCCTTTGAAACAGTTATCGGCTTTTCCTCGACCACAAAACCATTTGAAAAGCAATAAGGTGCTACAGTGGCCACACCATTGAAGTCCACTTTTCCTAGTCACTTTCTGGTCATGATATGTAATAAAAAGTTTGATGTGAAAGCCTGTGTGACCTCTTGTTCCTCTCATAACGTACTGAATAGTATATTAGCTTGAAGTTCAAGAAGTACAAGACTGAAAAAGCTTTGTTTATCTATTCTAATGCTATGCCCTCCTTCACAACCACTTTTTTTAAAAAAGGTCGTTGTGCGTAGGGGGCAGCACTCTCGATTTCATGTTATGACGTCATAATTGACAGAACGTTGTGGAACAACATGTCCAAATCTACAGGTGATATGCCTCCTAAGAAGCACAAGGTATGTAAAAAAGCTTGACCAACTTCAAGTCTGAACATCAGAGAAAGTCCTGAACACAAAGGAGAGCATGCAGAGCATAAAAAAAGGGCCTAACAGTTAATTTAATAAGAGGATAATGGCGGGTCACATACGACGTAGCACAACGTTAAAAGTTAGCCAATAGTCGCTGTGCTTTGTCCCTTACTTCTCTCGTTGTGATACCGGTTGGCAAAGGCTAATAAATAATTTTTTTTATTCCATGTTATGACAGCAGGGTCAGCCTGATAAGAGACCTAAGAAGAGAATACAAATGATACTGAAGCATAAGGATTTCTCGGTTGACTCAGAGGCCTTTACAGTGCTTTACCAGCCAGAAAATGCACATCGAGAAAAGCAAGCAAACGATACCTTGGTAGGAGCTTCTTATGCTGACCATCAGTCCAACGCTAGTGACTCCGAAAGTGAAGCAGAAGATCTCCCTATGCGAAACGACCTTCCTGTCTCCAGAGAAAGGTGGAAGACGAAAGAAGTAGAAGCCCTAATGGATGCAATAAACTTAAACCGGGACGCTATAAAGTTCCACTTCAGCGGCACAGGAGGAGGGAGGGACATAAGGCGGCAAGCATGGAGAGACGTGGCATGTAAGTTTATTACTTCGATTGAATAATCTTATATCTTCCCCTTTTTTTTCATGGCAAGTTACTTCATAACAAAAGAATTTTTAACTTTAATACTTTCTTCTTAATTCTTTCAGTGTACGTTAACTCGGAAGCGCACACTCACCGGACTGTCAGACAGTGCTCTGATAAGGCGTCTGATTTCACCCAATAGATGAAGCAAAAGGTAGGAGAGAACTGAAATTTTTCTTTTTCAACATAACAATAAAGTTAGTGAAGAGAAATAAGCAAAATAACAAAATTTTTATGCTAATCTATTTACTTACAGTACAATACACTAAGAAGGGAGATCAAAAAGACAGGAAGCGGACCACCTGCAAAGAAGTTGCTTTTGTCCAAGACCCAGCAGAAAGCTTTAGAATATCTGAAACCAGAGGCAGTTCGAGGTGAGGATGGACTACCGTAGTCACTGTACCCTACCTTATTCAACCTCTTATTGAGTTTAGAATAAAAGACATCTAAGCTTTTTTTCAAACACAGCGAGAAAAAAAAACAAAATTATGTACTTTTGAGACTCAGGAAACATCTGTATGTTTTCAGGTATTCCAGGAGTTACTCCCATGGAGCTGGACCCTACCAAACCAAAGACACAGTCAGGCATAACAGAAAACCATCTGTGGAGACCAGGTACTGCCGACTTCTCCAAGGCTAAGACCAAAATGAAGACCACTAAAGTACCAACAAAAGATAAAGACAAAGAGAGAAGGAAGGAAGAAAGAAAGAAGAAAGAGGCGAGAAGGAGGAAACATGAGGCAAAGATGAAGGAGGAGAGAAAGAGGGAGAAAGAAGAAGCAGTATTAAGGAAGAAAATGGAGGATTTATCCAAACAGAAAGCAGCAGCGAGGAAGAAAGATGAGTCAAAGACTGCTCTACCCAAAGTTAGACCTAAACAAGGGCAGAAAGTTGTGGTTTGCACCAGAAGGGAATACCTGCAGCTGTGTGAGGAGAAGAAAAGGAGGAAGGCAGAGAGGGAAGCCATAAGAGCTCAGAGAAGACAAGCCAAAAATCAGTTATGAAGTATGGATTAAATGTGACAAAGATATATATGATAAAGAGAAATGGACAATCTTATACAAGTTTGACAAAAATACAGTTTATTTACAGGTTATTATGTATATGTACATAAATAAAACTTTTTTTCTTTCACGGCGCGTGTTCAAGTTTTCTTTTACAAAAGGAACAGGAAAAAATGTCAGAGAAAAATATTTCATGTGAGGCCTGTCCGCCAGGTACATCTTTATGTACATTAAGGTAAATATCTCAGACGGTTCTTTAAAGAAAAACAAGCTGAAACTCTCTCGTTGTGACATACATGTGTACCACATCCTAATTATAAGGTATCACAGACAAAAAACCAAAGTACTTTCGTTATAACTTGAAGCATGCAAGGTGCCACACTTTTCAGAAGTATTTGTTGCAGTACTCGTCCCGGAAGCACTTGATACGCTCCTTTTCCTGTTCTCGGGAAAGCTGTCTTGGTTGGGGAAGGGGAAGACGGACTGGTGTCCAGGGATCAGCAGGGTCATCAACAATCCTTATGCCATGATCCATGGCCACGTTGTGAAGGCAGGCGCAACTGGTTATGATGTCTGAAGACCTCTTTGGCTCGTGCCTCATGTAACCTGCGGAGGAGTCCAAGATCCTGAAAGACAAAATAAAACAGAAAAAAAGGAGCTTCAGACAGGGACAAAGGATGACACAGAAAAAAAAATTGGAAGGTAATATGTTAAAGCGCAGATAATTAGTTCCTTTCTTTTTCTCATGAGTGGGAAAGAGTTACACTCACCTCCAACGCTGCTTCAGGATACCGATGCACTGCTCGACTCGAACCCGGCTCTTCTTATGCCACTTGTTGAATGCGGTCGTCTTGGGTGAAGTCTCGTCCTTATAGGGCGTGAAGAGGTGCCGACGCAACCCATATCTGCCAAAAGTAGAAGATAACCACATGTTATAGTGTTTTGCATGCTGTGAATGAAAAGTAGAGACAAAGACTAAGAAAGGAAGCTCACCCCGAGTCTCCTAGGAGAACAAAATCCCCCCAAATCTCCTGGTCCAGCTCGTCTCCAACGGGGCTCGCCGCGAGACAGTAGGCATCATGCACCGATCCTGGGAAGCGAGGGTCTATGAACAATATCCGTTTGTCATAGTCACAGACAATCTGCACCAAGAAAGAAATAAAAATCAGGAAAAGGGAAATAAATTCCATCTAACCATATTCTGTTATAGATGATATGTTTCATAATAATTCTAGAGGTGCAGGACAAAAAAAAGAGGAAGATGAACCTTATTTTATTAAGGAAACAAAAATCAAGAGGACTCCACAGAAGGTAAGAAAAAGATGAAAAACTCACAGTGGTGTTGATGGAGTGATACTGATTTCTGTTGACGTATGTGCTCTCGTTTCTGGAGGGGCACTTGATGGGGATGTGGGTGCCATCCATGTATCCAAATACAAACGGTGTCTCTTGTTCGACCTCTCTTTGGTTCCTCTTGACTTTGTGGCGGTATAACTTCAAGGCCGCAAGCAGTTTCGATTCAAAAGAGTTGGGCCACTTCACATACTTGTGCCAGTTCTTGACGAAGTATTGAGCGACATCTTTCACTGAATTACACACTACGGACTTGGATACCTTCTGGGAGTCCCCAGTCAGCATGAAGAAACTCCCAGTGGCAAATCAATGTCAGAGTATTAGGAAAAGGGGAGAAATAAATAAATAAATTAAGAAAATTTATTTCTTTCTTCCTTCCTGATAAAAGGTCGTCAAGTCATGGGTGTGGACTACAAAATTCTACTGGTGACATGCTCATTTCTTGAAACAGACATGTGACATGGGATTTACTGACATGATGAAAAAAATTATTGACATAAAATTATTAAATTTGACATGTTGGGCCATGACAGAGGTGACATGTGACATCAAGTGATATGTGACATGACCATTTCATCGAGTCGACATGTCAGAAGGGGGACCCCCCCCCCCATCCAGACCACAATGAAAAAAAAAGAAGGTATTTCAGCTTACCCTGTCTATGTAGGAGAGGCCTCCCCACGTTTGCTCCCCTTGAACTTGCTGTGTAGCCTGTAGTCCTGGCACAGCTCCCTCACTACCTCCTTGCTGAGCCTGTACCTTGCTGTAAACTCTTCATCAGAGAATAAAGTGAAGGGAGTATCTCTTTTCTTGCACTTTCGCTTTCTTCTTCCCAGACTGTCTCTTGGGACATCCATTTTGACACAGTGTAGTTGTCACACTTTAAATTTCTCTCCAAAATGTTACTCTGGTTCCATTCAAAATCACACAACGACTGTCCCCATAGGGACCAATGTTAAAAACCAAAAAGGCGGTGACTCCAGAGTAACTGCCTTTTTTTTCTCGCTGTGCATCCAAAAATTTTAGCACAGTGACTTTCGCACAGCGAGGAAAAGATTGTGCAACACTTTTTTTCTCGCTTTGCAAAAACGGACCAAATCGCAGAGCGAGAAAACATTTGTGCAACACTTAGACACTAGCAGAACGAGGAAACCGGTTTTCACGCTGATTGTGCAACGGCCTCATGTACTGGCAATGTTTATTGACGCATTGTTAACATTGATTCAACTATTGCAATTTCATCGACCATCACCTATTTCAACACCAAATCCTAAGCAGGCCTATCAACATTGATAATTCAAGACTGATTCAACCTTCATCTTTTTACTATTGCAGCAAGACTGGCGTTGGCTTTGTTTTGGCATGTGTTTAACCATAACCATTGAAGCATTGTGATATTTCTCAATGTAATTTTTAGCATGACAAAAGTATATCATTGTACTTTTTGTATCTATATCCCATTGAAATTTAAAATGCATATGGTATCAATGTTGAGTAGTGCCTCAATGTTGGCTGGTAAAAAATGAATCAACGTAGAGCACATTTCTATGATTCTCCTATGTTGTGTTAAATTTAATATTAAATTCAACCCTATATGATCTGTTGAGAGCCAGATTTCATATATTTGTAACCTTAAAAAGAGCAACCCTCCCTTCTAGTGTTTTCTTTCTGGATGTTTAATTCTAGCAACGTTCCATTGAAAGTGACACTGGCATCTTCTAGCATTAGATGCAACACCTTTTAGATTATGCCTCCTATTTTTGATTTATCAATATGGAAATTTGTCCATTCCTGGGCACATTTCACAATACAGCCCTATCCTCTTGGGGACAATGCACACTCTGATGGACAGAAATATACATGTCCTCGTTCTTTTCATAAAATGTGATAGATGGCACATTCGAAATAGACAAGTGCCCCTCATCATAAATGTGATCACATCAAACATCCACCAGCTGGAGGTAATAAAACGGGTGTAAAAAAAAAGAAACAGACATCATTCATTCCTGGGAGACAAGACCTTATGCTTCAAACAGTATTGTTATTCAGAATTCCCTAGCACGGAACAATAGAATTAGATTCTACTCAATGCTCAAGTGGACGAATGGAACAGGGAAAATAGTATTGTACAGATGGCTGCAGTCTGAATACAGCTCAGGCCACCCAAAAATATTGTGTGTTTCCAGTTACATGACTCAAAGACCCAGGGTCGGTAGGTCAGATTTATGGGCAGATAATTATGTCAGATTCTTTGGAATTATGATAAAAATATCAAATACTTATGAGACATGTGAAAAATATGTAAACGATACATATCTAGGCTCTCAGCTGTACACACAGAAATAATCTTCTTGAGAAATCACAAAAAGTATGAAAGGTTATTAAAAAATTACCAAAAAATCTCAGAATCTAAAAAAGAAAGTTGACCCTCTTTTGCTAGGGTAACTGGGAACAGACCTTTTTTAGGCCTCAGTTGTACTCAGACCAGGAGAGAAGATTCGTCTTTATGCTATGCTATATGTAGGCCCTACATTCATTTCTTTCCCCTTTGATGATGTATGTTTAAACTAAATGTAATTACATTCTACAACAACGGTAAGAATCCCTGAATAAAGGTTTGTTGACAGCGGTGGAGCCTCATTATGCCTTGTCTTTGATATCATATGTAGTCTGTAAACAGCGGAGAGGTTCTATAGGCCGGACCCCACAGTTCTTAATTAACCATGTAGGTTGGTAAACGGGAGTTAAAGATAGCCGGGTTGTGAGGTGTAGAACTGATGGTACACCGGCGTTTAGGGAGTGATTATTTTTTAACAACAGGGGGGGTTAGTGGGTTTGAGGGGGGGTCAGAATTTTTTCAACCCCTTGACCGTGGGGTCAAAATTTTGTCAACACCTCTGATGGGGGAGGGGGGTCAAAATAATTTCACCTGTTGTCAGTGGAAAACTCTGCGCATTAGTATAGGCTAAAAGGGGACGTTCGCACGATTTTCGTCCCTTGTGCGGTTTGACCCCCTCAAGAGGGGGGTCAAACTTTTTTTCGTGCTTCCATGCGCAAACCCACCAGCCCCCCCCCCCCGTTGTTAAAAAATGATCACTCCCTTAGATAGAAGGATGTGATGGAGGGACCATTTCACTTCTAACCCTACCATCAGCAGATCAGTAAGGCAAATGTGGTAAATTAGTATACCATAAGCTTAGCCAGGGTAAGTTCCCTACCTCAAAGAGTGTAAGCAAAAAAAAACGATGCAGAATGATCAACTGTGAAAAATGCCAGAAAATTGACAAAAATGGCCAGATCACATCCAAAACAACTGGGAGAAAACACCACAATAAGATCAACATCTCCTGTATAATCTCAAATGTCATATACTGCTTGGAATGCACTAGATGTGGCCAACAGTATGCGGGAAAAACAGAACGCCCTATAAAAAACGTATCTAGGGGAGCATATAGAAGCCATTGATAACCAAACAGGAAAACCAGACATGGCATGGCACTTCAATCAGAAGGACCATGCACAATCGGCAGATACGAAGTTCTAGATTGTAGACTTCATAAATCGACATCCTAAAAGTGAAGAGGGGAAGAGACTCCTCGCACTAATAGAATACAAATGGATAGAAAAACTTCATACCAAATGCCCACAAGGCATGAACACGAAGGACGGCAAATACGGCTGAGCACCCACTAATGCCACGTTAACAAAACCCATCAAACCACAGGTCGTTAGCCGTACACTACTAAGAAATGACCTACCGACATAAACGGAGCCTGCTTCATGAGTACATTAGTGCACATGACTAAAACTAGGGGAGCCACCCTAGATTTTGGAAAAAGTTTAAGTTTCACCAAGGAACACTATGGGACCAGCGAGTCACCTATAAATGGCTGAAAATTTACCTCTGTCAGTTCCACCTGACGAGACGGCAGAAGGGTCAAAACCGCGTGAATACATAAAAACGGGTCCAGCGAGACCACTATATACGGGCAATCGAAATGAAGATTCACAACCCCATACGGACCTGAACACCCCAACAGTAAAAATGTGGAAAAACGGACCCCTGATAAGGAACAGGGGGTGAACGGGGGGACACACACACATACCCAGCAGGGGGGTGGTCTCACCTGACCAGGGCACTAGAGGGTGGAGGGGTGGACACAGGCACCACACTCCACACAGAGCACCTGCATATCCATATATAAACAGTACAGGGACACACCAAACAACACTGGTGGGGGAAGAGTGAGACTGACCAGTGAAGGCAGAGGCAGCTGGTCATCGGTCATCGGTCATTCAAGCGGTAGTGGTCAGAAGAGGTAGACGCCACGTTACACACCCTAAGTTCCCTGCCTCTGACATTCCTGGAGAAATCTGGAGAGCAGGGACCACTTGAAGCACATACTTCATGCCAGAGGAACTAAAACAAAATCCATAACTCATAATAATTGATTAAATCTTGTCATGATTGTTTATGGAAACAATCGATAAGGCCCCGCATAGATCTGCTGATGAACGTAATCTATCAAAGCTGGACACTCCTGGGATTCAAGAGCAACGTGGAAAGAGTCGACCATAGCCCTAGATGGTCCAAGCAATATTGTGTTTAATCATCAACTGCCCTCTCTACATCACTTGACTGAAGATATAAAAAGGAATAGAGTGAAGAACTATAGGCTTCAAAACGAGTATGCTTTATGTTAGCGAAAGGGAGGAATTTCAATCTACCTATTCCTTAATTTATTTGTAAACATCATAGTTGACAGAACTTAGAAAACAGATAGATATTTCTCAGATATAGGCAAATGAGGCGTCGAAAGGTTTTTCAGTCTATAATATTTATGTTTATGGAGTTTCCATTCCAGTATTTATACCTGGAAATATGATAACAGATTAATCTGTACCATCATCCAATCATTCCTCACCGGTAGGTATTCATGTTCAGAAACCAATACAAGATTTCTATCATCCTATACCTTATGGAACTTATATTCACACATATAATTATGTGTGTATTGCACATACTGTAGGGCCCTTTCTATGAGACAAACTATCATAACTACCATAAACCAATACAAGAATAAAAGAGTTATTGAGCAGCTGCTGATAGAGGAGTAGAAGATAGATAGTGGTGCATTTACTCTGCTTCCCACATGACAGTGGCACCCACCATTGAGGGTTGTAAACCACAGCAAGCCATCTCCCCCTGGTCCATATCCATGCATCAGTGTCAGTGTGTGGGCAGGGCATCCACTTTATTGCCCAGACGATGAAGGCCTTTGCACATCATCTTTAGCATCAACATCCTGGACCTTCTCCTATATA
Source organism: Acholoe squamosa (assembly GCA_949317995.1). NCBI lineage: Eukaryota > Metazoa > Annelida > Polychaeta > Phyllodocida > Polynoidae > Acholoe > Acholoe squamosa. The sequence continues at coordinate 59,154,974 of OX439038.1, read as the reverse complement.
ACAGCAAGCACACAGGTGTTTGTTCTCATACAGCCAGCTTTACATCAGTTTGTTCTCATACAGCCAGCTTTACATCAGGCAATTTGCCAAGCCAAGGTCCAATTATTACTAATATGAAACAGCCCAAGTCCCTTTTATTTTTTTTTCAAAATACCTAATGGCAGGTCCCCTTCAAACTTTCATGAAAGCTACAAGTCATCCTACATTATACAGGTCTTAGTTCTTGCAGTACTGCAACTGCTCTATGTCCTTTCTTATTTGCAAACCCTCTTACCTAATCTAGTCTGGTCACTTGAAAATTTCTCATGTCCATCCTTAACAATGTGTGGCTTAAGAAAACGATACTCTTGGCATCCTTGCATGGGCTTTTCGTGAAAATTGATACCATAATATTAAACTCATTTACAATTATAATTGGACAACCACTTTGAGTTGGGTTCGTTACCATGTATCGTTATATCGTCATCTCCAACGTTTATATGCCTTTGGTTACAAAGCAGAGTGTGAAGAACAACATACTCTCATACACAGCATTGTCATAGAACACGATAGATGACTCATTCAAAATTTAAAAGTGCTCCCTCTCATAAATGTGATCACAGCAAACATCTGGCAGTTGAAAATAGTGAAAAGGGAGACGGAAAACAAGAAAACAAACTGAGTCATAAATCAATGGGACACATGATCCTAGGCTTCAAAACGAATTATATCACAATCTCCTTAGAATATTAATGATATAAATATTATATTTCACAATAGGTCTGTGAGACGGGAGACAGACTGGATGGAAGGTTTGTTTCGGCAAACATTGTGCTTTCTTTTACCTTTTTGGTATAGCCCTACATATTATTACATTATAGCGCATTATGAATAAAGTGAGTAATTTAATTAGGTAAATATAGAATTGGTAAAGATCTGTCAATAAAGCTAAGAGTCAACCAGTCATGCCCCTTCCGTCATAACACTTATAAATCACGGTGAATCCTACTTAGGGAGTAAGGGACGGATAGGATGGTAGTTAGAGGAAACCTATTCATCTTTCTCCAGGGTAATTTTTCCATATTCCTGCAGGTTAGCCCGGGCTCTGGCCTCTTGGCTTACCCACAGGAGGAAAAAGTTGCCAATTAGCATACCTTAAGCCCAGGTCAGGGTCAGCTGCTACTGTGTCTATTGGAGAGCTCTAGGAGGCAGGGAGAACAACCTTATATTGATCAGCTATATATCAGACCATACATACAGCTGGACACGACTATTAGCACAGGGAATATTAAAGAGATTATTGTGTATGGTATCGGGAAATGGATATGTTAGTTTCATTTTTGAATCCATGGGTTATATACAGGGGACTAATTGAAGTCAGCATATTAGAAACACGTTTTTAAGTCATTAGCAATGATGGTCTAGCTGGCAAGTCTGACTGATTATTCCAGCATCCTTCATCAAAGTAGTTCAAATGAGAGTTATATGCCTAATGTTACTACCATGGGCGGGAAACTAGTCTCAACCACATGCTCAGTGTAGTTCTCTCTAATAGTATAGACAGGGTCTGACAGTCAGCAAAGTCCCCGGTCTCCCCTGTGTTTACACAACCCACCCAATCCACATGGCTACTTTGAATATGCATTATTCCTAGGTATCCAACATCTGACCATAGCACTCTTACTAGGTGATAGGGCACACTGAATGACTGCTTCTGTATAGGCTACTTCAGGCAAACAATCCAATTAACTACATTGCCCTCTGGGTATGTGTTGGCTAAGGTTACAATATCTCACCCTCTTGCATTTCATATACACATGATAAATAGGATCACAAGGCCTATTCTTTTAGGCTCAATCATTTCTACTCATGGTGTAGCTACCTGACCATACATAATTATAGGGAATGACTGAATACTGCTTACCAGCCACTGCCATACTAACTACAATTTACACTCAAGCTAAAAGTCAGCACTGGGGCAATTAAAGGACAATTAATGATTCAGCCCTATAGACTTCAGCCATGTGTACATTGCATGTGTTTGGATACCTAGGGATAATGCATATTCAAAGTAGCCATGTGGATTGGGTGGGTTCTGTAAACACAGGGGAGACCGGGGACTTTGCTGACTGTCAGACCCTGTCTATACCACTAGAGGGGATGACACTGAGCATGTGGTTGAGACTAGTTTTCCACCCGTGGTTACTACCCTCATTGTGCACCGCCATTGCTTGAGTAGGTGTGGTGAGATAAGTGCTGATATCAGCTGGAGCAAGAAGTATATATATATACTAGTTGCATCTTAAACCTAAAGAGATCTGCAATTAATGGAGGGAATCTGTTTATAAAAATAGACTCCCACATGTGGCTATAAACTATTTATTACAGCTAGGTGACTATTGGTACCTTTTGGATTTAGAAAGCACATGTATATATGCTTACACTAGAAGAATTTCTGGTAAGCAATGCAGTGGCGGATCCAGGGGGTGGCCTAGGGGGACTCCCCCCACCACAAAAAAGGAAAAGGAAAACAGGGAAAAAGGAGAAAGAGGGGAAAAAAGAGGGAAAACTAAAGTGTAGAGGGAGATTGCGGTGCTTGGGGTCACATATAGTACCTCATCAGCTCTCACCAAGTCTTGGACCCCCCTTCTAGACAATCCTGGATCCGCCACTGGCAATGTTCTGAGATGATCCAAAATGAAAAAGTGCCCTGAAGAGTAATAATTGGGCACTGATTGGTACAATTAGAGATGAAAGTGTGATGTAATTGGATTTCTCACAATAGACGGTGCAATTAGAACAGTGCATAACAGAAATGAGCACTGTTCAATTGATCTCATCAAAATCCATTCCCATGCCATTATAGCCGCAGGAAATAGGCCCCTGAGATTTAATTGAGTTTCTAAGATGAAGAGTCCCATATAGTAGAACAAGAAATAGAGGCGGCACTAGCTGGTAGGTAAAGGGCGGTAGAGAGGAAATTCATACACTTCTGTGGGGGATGACCTAAAGTAGACATTTTTACATATATACCTTCTGTTGACATCTGTCTCTATTTATTTTGTATTTTTCATCTCCTTCTCTGTTTTTGGAGATCAAGGTCAGAAGGTGTCTTTAATTACTTTGCTTGTATAATTGGTCCTTTCAAAATCATTCAGTACCTTAAAGGTGTGATAATTAAGTAGAGAACTCGACCGCTTTTACTCTATTAATATATTATACATTATACCATTCATACAACATCCATTATCATTCACTATGCTATACTCGCCTATGATGTATGCAGTAGTACTAAACCCTGCCACTAGGGGTGGTACACCTGATGGCCATTATGTATATACAGCCAGGTACTAGTACACTTGCCAGCATTACCAATTAGCTCTTCAGCATGTACTTTGTACAATGAAGCTATCCTCAATTATCCACTAATTGCCCGCTTCTTGTTATCACTATGTTCATATAGTAGCTGTAATTAACCATAGCTAGATATGACACATGGTGGAGAACAAACGGTTTTTGGTTCTTTCTCATGGACCAAGCGAATTATTGGCAAAAATTAGATGGTGATAGTGCATGGTGCAAGTTTTGTGTGTGACAAGCAGAGTGCTTTGTTCCTGATGGAGGCACGCCTAGATGTCAGACCAATGCAGAAGGAAGCATTGGAGAGCCAAGCAGATTCCTGAATTTCAGAAGAGATATAGACCTCTCGAGAGCAGACTTCCCAAGAAGGTTTTCGAGGATGTGGAGAATACTGGATTTCTCATCTCAACTCAACAGCACAATTTATCTCCAGCAGCAGGGGCAGCAGCAGCTAGAGTGCACAATGGCACAGATGCATATCATCGACAGTTAAGTGATACTAATAAGTTTATTGGTGATTTCTTAAGAGCTAACGTTACTGGATCCTCCACTATTAAATTTGGTACTGGTGATACTGACAATACTAATAAGCTAGGAGCACAGGCTTCTGCTATAGACAATAGTATAGACTCCATCTGGTTAGTCAGGGATTCCATTACTAACATGGCGGTTCAACTACCTAGAATGTTAGAGGATGCATTGGCATTTGTGTAGAGGCAAGGAGAAAGGGTGCTCCATGCTAAAAGTCAACTTTAAAATTCAGATCACTAGCTTTTCAGTGATATATTGCAAGAGAGGATACTCCTGTTAGTTTTAGAGGAATGGCTTGCTAAATATGGGTAGTTATGACCATTTCCTTAATGGCAATAAGCTCTACATCTAATTGGTCATGAGATACATCTAAAATTAGCATAATTTATGCTAATTACCTAAATTAGCATAGTTTTTTAATTCTTTTGCCAATAACTTTTGAACTAGAAATGGTATTTTCGTTCTGTTTTCACCAGAGTAAACTTGGTGAAATATACCTTAAAATGAGATCATTGATTTTCCTATTTAGAATGAAAATCATGTTTCCATGGCAACAGAAATCAACAAAAATGCCTATTTAGGCTCAAAAACGTTCTTTTTACATGCCTTGTTTGGAATCTTTCTACCCAAAATAGAACATTTTATCAAAAATCATTGAATTCTCCATGAAAAAGTACCCTAAAACACTTTTAGGCATATTTTTCCTATTCTAGCCAATAGTGATGCCCCCTGGTGACTAAAAGAGGTACTAAATCCCGCAGGAACCCCCATTTCTGCTTGCTGGCTCACTTTTATTTAGGACTTACAGCAATAATCAGCTGAAATCCAAGACGGATATTCTAAGCAAAATGAACAATATCAGAGCATCAACACAGTGGTTTTGAATGCTTTGAAGATGAGAGAGGCTGTTCTAAGCATAGGTCTAAGAGTTATGGTGATAAAAAGCATTATTCTAAATCTAACCATAGCTCTAGTTCTAAAAGTGACAGTAAAATAAGTCACAGCCATTCTAATTTTGAAGAGGGAGATTTGGATACTATCCCATCTTCTAACTTGCATAATTTAAACAACTAAAGTCTAGCAGATGCGGGTCTTCTGGACTTAATCATAGAGTTGCTGATTTCAATGGGGCTAATTCATTAGAATACATGTTAGAAAATAATTGTAGTTATAAGATACCAGCATTGGTTTATACTGGTGTATCAATAATTGTAATCTCTCATAAGTTCTATTGGGCATTAATTGAGAAATCATGTATAAAGACTGAGCCATGCCATATTGGAGTCTTTCTGGCCGATGGAGCATCACAAGTTAAACGTATAAAAACTACGATTGAACTGGGAATTAACATTCTTAATGTTATGCATGTATTCTATGTTGTGCCTAAACTTAATAGAAGTTTAATATTAGGTGTTGATTTTCTATGTTGTACTAAGTCTACTATTAGTTTCAAGTATCTAGACCATGATATTCTTACTATTAAAGCTAGGGATAAACATTACAATACCACCTAATTGTGAATCATATGTCAGACTATATAAAATTATGATTGTTAAACTACCATCACCCGTTACAGTGAGAATCAGAAGGCTCTCTGGTGGTATATCTGGTGGTAGAGAATTAAAGAGTGCGAAATTCAGAAAGGTGGATACTGAAATCTGGTTCTAATATTTTCTAAATTAACCACTAAATCAGTCACTCATAGGAGGCCAGATGTTTTATGGCCCACTTAATACACACAGTGTGTGTGTCTGTACTGTATAGTGTTGGTGGAGTGAGTCAATATAATCCTTTGTAGTGTTTAGTGCATTGACATATCAATCAGCCACCCACAACATAAACACAGACTTTGTGTGCACACTGAGTGGTGACTCCAACATATGTGTGATTGTCAAATTTGTATAGTAAAATCATTCATGATGTGCATAGAAGTCATAAAACCTGTATATGTATTACTATGGGAGATTTAATTCGTGCATTTGGTGAGTTTGCATTTATTTCAATTTGGAGGGGATGATGGCCATCATCACCCTCCTTGCCTACTCCTGTGGCTGGCAGGGGGTGCTTGATCACTGTCTCATGTAAGGCACGCCCCATGGGGTCATAAAACTGTTAATAAGCCCACGTGCGCCTCAGGCCACGTGCACTGGTGACCAGTGGCGTTCTTGGTAATTAACACCCATTGGTCAACCACCCACATTAAGCACTCTCTGGCGTCGCGCTCCAGTGACCACCAGGGTTACTTAAGCTTCATTCGCTCACACTATTACCATTCCAGAAGAATTCCACAGCTAATCAAGTCCTTTTTAAAGCTATGTCGCCAACTTGCAATTGCAATCGACCCCTTTCAGTCTGTGATTTAGTATTCTGTCAGCTACTTGGTACAACAGCAGTGATCATGTTGGCTTAAGCCGCCCTAGTTGCATTCTGGTAAGAAGCTTTATTTTCTACAGTCACACTTAGTGATGGATTTTGCAAATTTTGTGTATTTATTACAGCAGGAGTTCACATGCACACAGGAGGACTAACAGTGCGTCTTATTCTATTTTTCAAGATATTTTGTATCTTCATGCTTGAATGGATGGGCGACACAGTCCATACCCCAATTCTGAGACACAATTATGGTGTCTTATTTGAACCTTATCATCTATCTAAGCCTTTGATAAAAGGTTACGTTGATTTCAATGTGACTGAGACCGTTACTTTTTACACACCATAGTACATTCCCACCGAGAGCTTTAATTCATCTCTCAGTGACTGCCTAGATTTACTGAACCGCAAGATAGCCATCATCAAATCAAAATTGGTCTAAAGAAGACACAAACATGCATTATTATTAATTGTAGGAAAAATCTTGAAAGCTCTGTTTGGTATAAGCACAGGGGATGAAATGCACAAATTGAGGGAAGCATTAGGGATTCTAGATGCTACAATTCATGATGAGAAAAATAGAATTGAGATGGATATTTTACTTCCCAAACTTGCCCATTCTCATCATAAACTGGTGAATCTAGTCAAAATTCAAACTGAGAGAGTATTTAATTATCAGGAGGAGAATATTAGTCATGTCAAACAATTTTCAATAGATATCTGTGAGCCAGCAAGCAGAAATGGGGGTTCCTGCGGGATTTAGGACATGTTTTAGCCACCAGGGGGCATCACTATGGGCTAGATTAGGAAAAATATGCCTAAAACTGTTTTAGGGTACTTTTTCATGGAGAATTCAATGATTTTTGATAAAACGTTCTATTTTGGGTGGAAAGGTTCCAAACAAGGCATGTAAAAAGAAAGGGCCTAAATCGGCATTTTTGTTGATTTCTGTTGCCATGGAAACATGATTTTCATTCTAAATAGGAAAATCAATGATCTCATTTGAAGGTATGTTTCACCAGGTTTACTATGGTGAAAACAGAAGAAAATACCATTTCTAGTTCAAAAGTTATGGGCGAAAGAATTAAAAAATTATGCTAATTTAGCTAATTAGCATAAATTATGCTATTTTTTTATGTATCTCATGACCAATTAGATGTAGAGCTTATTGCCATTAAGGAAATGGTCATAACTACCCATATTTAGCAAGCCATTCTTCCAAGACTAACAGGAGTATTTTCTCTTGCAATTTATCACTGAAAAGCTAGTGATCTGAATTTTAAAGTTGACTTTTAGCACGGAGCACCCTTTCTCCTTGCCTCTACACATCTATTCAATATTGCAACATTCTATGGCCTATGAGCGTTGCCTTTGGAAACTTATCCAAACACAAATGTATTATGAGTATGTATTGAACCTACTGTATGGCCTAGATCAGCTCAGTTATAATAAGCTGAGTCCTGAGATAATTCCAATTCATAAACTACATATCCTTTTGGATGATTGGAAAATTATTTTGTTTAGAAATTTCACTTTAAAGTTGGCTCATGAAAATGCCAATTATTATTATCATTCAGAAATCATCCAGGATTTCAGTCTCGATTAGCATCAAAATTAAGGTATCAATGGCTGTAGATAAATTTGATTTTGACATCTACAGGGTTGTACTCTTTGAAGAGCTACAATGACACACAGTTTTAATGTTTTGGGTTGCACTAAATTGCATAATAATGCTAGATACATGCTATCTAATGACGCACATTTCTCAACCACTTTCTTGCCTAGATATAGTGAGTTTCCTACTATTTATAGACTATGTCATGTTTGTCAGCTATATTCTTTGATGCTGACTATGACGTCATAACAAACTTGTGTAGATTTGATTTTACATCAAGGAGAATGCCAGATTTTGATCATATTCCAATCTCATCAAACATACATGTACTAATCATGTAAGAACAAACAGCCTACATGAGGTGTCTTGGTAAAAATGACACGCTGATTACAATGGCCCCCTTAAGCCAGATAGCCCTACTGTCCTACATGTAGGAGCCTACCGTAATCTCCCGCGTATAAGGCGCAGATCGCGTATAAGGCGCATCCCCAACTAAAAGAATGCAATTCCACGTATAAGGCGCACCTCTAAGAGCAGATTTTTGTTAATTTAGTACTGTTGTATAGTAAAATTACCCCCCTATAAGGCGCACCCCAAACTCAAGGCAATGTCCCTCCCACGTATAAGACTCAGCAGCATTTTGTTTGGCGTATAAGACGCGCCTTATACGCGGGAGATTACGGTATGTGACATCATGGGAAGAGGTCTATATCCACAAGTAATCTTAACAGATATGGAAGTAAAATGTTACATCCTATAATTCTAGGCCCAAGGCTTCCAAAAATGCTCCATACGGGTAATCTTAGGTACTTTTATGACATTACACACATGTCCCAAAACACCTACTACTTAGGAAATTACCTTCCGGTAAAGATTTGGACCTTTTCAGAGGAGACAGACGCCCAAAGTCCTACTGTCCTACATGTAGGATGGTGCTAATCTCTTGATCCGCTATAGCTAAAGCTTTGAAATTTCTTGTATGGCATAAATGGCCATAAAATTATATAAGCCTATTTGTCAGTTTCTGGCACTCTCGTACAGGAATTGTGGTTTCCATGGCAACCAAAAGAACACAAATTTCAAAGGACAGTAGTCCTAAGTCCTACTGTCCTACATGTAGGACGATAAGCAATCCCTCATATCTCTAGACATGGTGCAGGTAAAGGTCCGGAATTTTGTACAGGGCATATGTGGTCATATATTAGTCTACTTACCAATTTTAAGCACTCTATGACAAAAATTGCCACTTAAGGGTTATCTTGGTTAAGCATTGTGGATTTGCCTTGTCAGTTTCAAGGAATTACCACCACTTTCGTTTTAAACGAAAATATGTTCATGTGTGAGATTGATTCAAATTTACCATAAACACCAGCATTAACATTCCACTGTTTCTCTCCATTAAGCTTAATTTCAACAAATATAGAGGGGGAGACCTGTTTGTCTTGAAAATCCCTGAATTGAAGGAATTCCATGTTAATTTTTCGAGATATGTGGAAGATTTGAATACACAAGAGGGTTATGTGATAGATATTGTGAAAAATGCTGAACAGCTCATTATCAAGGATAGAGCTTACAGCAAGCCTTCCAGTGGATGGAATGCTAATATAGTTAAAATTTATGGCCCAATTATTGATTGTTTTGATTTTACTACTATATCCTTATGCATTTTATTCTATCTGCTTTACAGGTTCCATGGCTTGTTCACCTTGCTATTGGGGTTCAGATCCGCTCTCGGGGGCAAACCTGACTCTCACCAAGTGGGAGTCAGACACCATGCTCGATGACCTTGAGGCTTCACTAAAGAATCTGTCCATCCTTGCTGACCCTAATCCCAGTCCTGTGAATTCAACATTGGATATGCAGGATGAATCTTTCAAATCCGACTTGGCAATCAGATTCTATGTACGTCTTTCAACGGTCATCCTGATCCTAATATTTTATAAATTTGTAAAGTGTATCTACAGAGCGAGGATCACTAGATATCTTATCATGGGACCCGCCGACACCAAAGTATATGCCTTTGAAATCTGTCCCATCCTTCACCCTATTTCCTCCATCACCTTCCCATTGACACCCAGGATTCATGGTATCCGCTCACCATGTTTCACCTGTCATCGCATCGAGCTCAGCTGGGGGTGCTTAGGCATGCTTGAGTAAGTTGCATCAGGAAATTTGATGAAGATTGCACTGCCAAAATCACTAAAGGTGCAACGCTTGTGTGCAGGAGAAGTGAGGCATGCAATAAACACTGGTGTATTTGAGGCCACCATTATGATGGCTGATGCTCATGGCAATGCCAGGTCATTGTTGAGTGAGGCCATAATGCCACGCAATGGTAGAGACGTGCGATGTGTGGTTCGTGTTGTGATGTTATTTATAGCATTTTTCATCTATAGGCTATTTAACAAATGCATACACTTGTAATGGTTCGAATATATGTCTTGGATGGTTCGAAGTTAAAACCAGACAAGGGATCTCGGGTTAGTGCAACTGGCACATGTTTATTTCGGTGTATGGTTTACATCTACCTCAATATGAGTCGCCTAATGGAATGTTAAGCTCGGTAAGAAGTGGTCCGACTTCGTCGACAGGCAGAGCCAGACTAACGCCTTCCCCGGCCCCAGGTAGGAGCTGGAGCGAGGCGAACAGTGCTGCCACCACCCCGCAGTGACCAGGGGTCGTAAGGACCTCTAGTGACTACCGGTGATGGGCGCACCGCTCGAAACGCCCTTACGAGGAAGACGCTCACACTATATCACGATCTACGAGCCGCTATACACTTAATTAGATTAAGATTTAGTATTAAGTTACTAATATCTACAAGGCGTTTAGATGGTACTATTACTTGGGTTGATCATTTTCTATCTGTATGCATGTTCTTACTTTCATTTCTGACAAAATAAGATTATAGAATATTTGAAGTAATTTGAATATATATATATATATATATATATATATATTGTAGCGGAAATCCGATTCGCCCTTCCTGTAAACACAACACAACTCGGAACATACAAGTTAACAGTTTATTAAACCCTGGCACCTGGCCACACCATCTAACTCCAGATCGGAGGTTCTGTCGTGTTATTTCTCTGCTGTGTGTCCGCCTTGCTTCCTACCGGGAAAACCCTCCCTTAAACTACACGCACACGCTCTTTTATAGCCGCCGCAGCCTTCCGACGCTGGTATCACATACCCAGCGTCGGACGCTCCGTCCCTTGGCTCGGACTCCAGGCGCCCCGAGCTCCGCCGGCCCCATCTAGGATGGTTCCGACTCGGCTCCGTGCTCCCTCGGTCTTACCGCCACACTCTCCCCTACTAATATAACACTACGGGGTGAAGTGCAAAACAACAAAAACCCCCCTTATGAGGTTAGCTAACTTCTACATAACATATTTACAAGCGCAGGATCCCCTGGGCGCTGAATAAATAATAACAACTTCCTCCGTCTTGGCCTCGTTTCTTCTCCCCGGACCCCGGAGGTGACTTGGTGAGGAGACTCCGGGCCTCCGGGCGCTCCGATCGCCCCGATGAATAGCTGCTGCCTTTCCCCGAAGGCACGTCAACTGGAACCCGGAGATAACTTGGTGAGGACTCCGCCTCTGGGCGCTCCGATCGCCCCGATGAATAGCTGCTGCCTTTCCCCGAAGGCACGTCAACTGGAACCCGGAGATAACTTGGTGAGGACTCCGCCTCTGGGCGCTCCGATCGCCCCGATGAATAGCTGCTGCCTTTCCCCGAAGGCACGTCAACTGGAACCCGGAGATAACTTGGTGAGGACTCCGCCTCTGGGCGCTCCGGTCGCCCCGATGAATAGCTGCTGCCTTTCCCCGAAGGCACGTCAACTGGAACCCGGAGATAACTTGGTGAGGACTCCGCCTCTGGGCGCTCCGATCGCCCCGATGAATAGCTGCTGCCTTTCCCCGAAGGCACGTCAACTGGAACCCGGAGATAACTTGGTGAGGACTCCGCCTCTGGGCGCTCCGGTCGCCCCGATGAATAGCTGCTGCCTTTCCCCGAAGGCACGTCAACTGGAACCCGGAGATACCTGGAACTGGCCCCGGGATACCGTCTCCGACCTCCTGACGCTCCCTACTGCGTCCACCTGGCCCGGCGTCCCTAGCTCCACGCATCTTATGTACACACGGCTCCCTCCGCCGTCCGCCCGCGACAGCTGCGGCCCTTGTCTGCCTCCGACCTTGCCGCCGCTGCCACCCTCATCGCTTCCGTCCTGCAAGTACCAAACATGAAGCACCCGATGAGCCACTGCTTTCGACCTCTCCGTCCTCGGTAACAGCCACCCCAGTACTCTACCGCTTCCGGACCCTTGCCTCTCCACCCCGTCTACTCGGGGTGGGTTGCCCTCGTCCTTCGCTTCCTTCCCCGCCCCCTGCCGCCGTGTACTCGGGGCCTCACGGGATTCGACCCGTCACTAGGAACAGGATGAATAGAACCACACTTACCCTGTCCCTCTCCGCTGGTTCCGGGCTCCTCGTCCTCCCCACGCTCGCCTCCCTCCGACTGTGCTGGCGACTGCTCCGGGTTGCTCGGCTCTGGCGGCTGCCGCCGACTCCCACACTCATGGCAGAACTTCCCCGGAGCCGATCCCACTGGCTCCCCGAACCGGGTACGATATGTCTGTACGACCTCAAACTGTCCCTCCGGCAGCTGCCGTATCTCGGTGCCCATCCCTCCTCCCGGGACCACCACCAGGTCTGGAGTAAGGTCCGGGTTCATTCCCAGCATCTCCGCATATGCCCGCAGCGTCGTCGGGCCGTCATATTCCGGAACCCAGAACATTTTCTTCGCCCTTCTCGCCCTCGCTAACTCCTCCCGTGGTATCCTCTGTACTGGTGGCGGAGAGACGACTCGGGGCTGGTCTCCTCCTGGTCTCAGTTTACAGTCCGGTACTACCACCACCCGGCTCCCTGGCTCCCCTTCCAGAGGCAAGCAGGAGTCCCCCGGTCTCCCTATTGCCCACGGGGTCCCCTCAGGTAACATAATCGTTGTGATTGTCCCTTCCCCCTCCTTCTCGGAAGCGATGACTTGTACAAGAAACTCGCCCCCTTCCGAGTCCAAGCAGATGCCATGGTCCGGGACCACCGCCCGTATCGGGCTGCCCAGGTCAGCCCTCACCTTCTCCTCCGCCTGGCCCCGTCGTCGTGGGGGAGTCTTTTGGACCTTCCGTAGAGCTACGTGAGGTGTCCCCCTCCGGTTAACTTGGTCCCGGAGCTCTGCCTGCTCCTCCGACCGGTCTCCCTCCGATCCCCGCCCGATCTCCCCTGTCTTTGCAGTCCCAAGGTAAATCTTTTTCTCACTCCCAACGTCCTTTCCCTTCTTCGCTTGCTCTCCCTCTTCGGCCTCTCTCGCCTTCCTCTTCTCCTCCGCTTGCTGCCTTTCCAGCTCCGCCTCCTTCTCCTGCCTCTCCCTTTCCTCCTTCCTCCTCCGTGCTTCCTCCTCTTGCTCCTTCTCCTTTCTGACCTTCTCCTCCGCCTCTCGCCGGGACCTCTCCGCCTCTTCCCTTTCTCGCCTCCTCCCTTCCCTGAGCCGCAGCAACTCCAGGTACTCCTTTCCCAGGTCGGGGTCGTCCCGGAACATGTTGGCCACCGGTTCCTCGGCCGGGGGCTGCTCCCGGCTACTGCCCTTCTCCGGGGATGATGGTAACATCAGCCCTCCGATCTCTTCCCCCGAGACCTGTTCCGGCTCGGCCTGCTCCGACAAAGTCAAGTTCCTGGTCGCTAGACTCCCCCCTCCGATCTCCTCCCCCGAGACCTGTTCCGGCTCGGCCTGCTCCGATCCTCTCTTAGGGGTGCTGGTCCGAGGCCTACTCGCCCGGGATGAGGTGGAGTGGTCCAGGCCCCAGAGGTTAGCTGATGTCCCCCCCTCTCCTGACTCCCCCAGCTCCCCCTTTTCCACTTCCTCGGCCGCCGGTGCTGGGAACAACTCGGCCTCGGATGGTTTCGGGAACAACTCATTGAACTGCCTCTCCAACTCCGCTATACTGAGTCCCGCGGGGGCTGGGGACCCCCTCATTCGCTGCAGCATCTGGTTAGGTGTTTCCCCTATCTCTCCGTACTCCCGATGCACTTCCCTTATTATCCACTCCACCTTGTGGAACTGCCGGGGCGTCAGGTACGTCGGCATCCCCTCCTCCGTCGTTATCAAGCTGCCCCCAAGAGTTGGTTGCTCCCCTCCTTCCGGGTTCACTCCTAGTGCCGCTGACGGCTGAGCTTCCAGAGACGCGCCCAGACTCGGCCCCCTCCTCTGCCCACCGCTCCGCGTATGGGGCTTGCCCTCCGACGGTGCCTTCTCCGGCGTCCGGTACCCCAGCAATACCTCCAAGTTGATGGCCGCCAGCTCCGTCTCGTCCCCGCTGATGGTGCCCAGACTGCCGAGGCTAATGGCCGGCGACCTCCACCTACTTTCCGTGGTGGACCCCGAGCCCCCTCCCTCCGGGAGAGTTTTGCTGCGACTGGGCGGAGTTGTCTCTCCGGGATACCTCCGGGTCGGGTTGCTGACTGGGGTCCCCTCCGTCTCCGAGACCCCCGGCCGGGATTTACTCGGGACTGCGACCACCGACTTGGGTTTCCTCTTCCTCTTATCTGACGAGCCCTCAGCCCCTCTTTGCTTCTTCTCCTCCGTACTCTGCTTCCTCTTGCGGCTTGCCCCCGGCTGGACCGCCTCCGGGTCCGGGAGCACCACCTTCTCCGGTTCCCATTCTCCGAAGTCCGAATGCCGGCTGGCAATGTGCGACTTCATATCCGGCAGATAGTCCTCCTTTACCTGATGGCCACAGCCCCCGACCGGGCATACGTACCCCCTTACGTCCTTCTCGTGTGCCTTGAGATGCCTGTCCCTGTTGGAGCGGGAGGAAAACCACCACTTGGGGCCTCCCTCCTTCAATCTGCACCTGTCGCACCTCCACCTCGGAAGGGAGTCCGGCCCGGCCTCTAGGGGCGCCGTCTCCGGTCCCCCGCTCGCCATTTCTGTCTCTGATGGTGATGGTCGTCGGTTGTGTCTCTCGTCGAAGTGTTCCCTACAGGGGTTCGCTGCAGACTGGTTTTCGGAGCGTCTCCGCTCCCCTTTATACCCGTCTCCCCTTCCGGAAGCGTGGGAACTGCTCCTCTCCGTCTGTGCGACCACGTCGCTACGTCCGGTCGAGCCGTGGGAATGACGTCTTTCAGCACGTTCCGTCCCGTGCGACCTCCGCCTCTTCCTGCTCCTCGACTCCCTTTCCCACGCCTCTGTGCGACTTCCGCGGGAGCTGCTCGACCTACCTCTCTTTTGTCTATGGTGACTAGTCGAGTCAGCTCTGGCAGCTTCCACCCTCGTCCGCTCCCTGTTCCGAGTCCTCTCTTTCTCATCGCATCCCCCGGTCACCACCACCCGTCTGTCTCCATTGCCGACTGCCATCCTTACCCTCAGCCCGACCCCCCCTCCTCCCTTTATGGTGGAGTCGCTCTCTCCTGATTGGTCGGTACTGTTGCCGGGGGCCTCGTCCGCTCCCTCCTCTCCGCCTACTGCGCCGGCGGTCGCTAGGGTGCTTACATCCACGTCCGCGCCCTTTCCCGCCCTTTCTGAGAGACCGTCCGATCTCTGGGATTGGCCCCCCGGCTCCTGCCGTGCTGGTGGATCCCATTCCTCGGATGTCTCCCCTGCCTTCCCCGGTTCCCCAGCTATCGGTCGCTGGGCCTGGATCATCTCCCTTTCTCTCAAGAGATTCAGCCAGTTGTCCTCCCCTGCTTGTTCCATCATCTCGTCATACCGCAGGAAATTGTTCCACATCCTCCCCCATTCTTTTACCGCTCTCTGCCTCTCCGGGTCTGCCCTTCTCTCCGCCCTCCTGGCCTCCCTCGCCCTGTTTCGAGCTATCCTCTCTCTCTCTCTCTCTCTCTTCCTTTTCTGCCTCCGTGCGTCTCCGCCTCCACCTCCCCTCCTCGTCCGGAGAAGAACGGTCCACCCACTCCCTGTCCCCTGACAAGGGGGATTCCTCGTCCCAGGAAATGCTGGTTTCATCCTCCACTGGTTTCTCAGGGGGAGTCGGTGGCCACACCATGGCTGTCACTCGCCGAATGATGCCGACCCCCTCCTCTCCCCGAGTCGCCTTGTTCTGGTCCCGTACCGGCCCCGACTCCACGGCGCCTCTTGCCTCTCCGACGCTGTCCTCCTCCGGCACGACCTCCTTCAGAGCGTCGTAGTGCACCACCTTCCGGCTCCCCCCTTTTCGGATCTCGTAGACCGCCTGCCCTATCCTCCTCTCTACCCTCCATGGTCCCGTCCAATAAGACTGCAGCTTCGGAGACTGGCCCTTTTTTTTTAGAGGATGGAAGTAGTACACCATGCTCCCCTCCGGGATGGTTTTGTGGTCCGTCCTCCCATCATAGTTCCGTCGCTGCCGCTCCACAGCTCGGCCCACCGAGCTCCGAGCTGTCTCGAACGCCTCCGCCATCTCCCACTGCATCTCCGCCACATAGTTCCCGTCGGCCTTTTCCGGCCATTCCTCCGGGTAGAGCAACCCCAAAGGCGTGGCCGTCTCCCTTCCCATCATGAGTAGGTTCGGAGACAGACCCGTGGTGGAGTGAGCCGAGGACCTGTACGCCGCCATCACAAACGGCAGGCGGCGATCCCAATCTTTCTGGTCCCTCCTGACCACCGTGGCCAAGAGCATCTCTATCGTCCGGTTCGCCCTTTCCACCATCCCATCACTCTGTGGTCTGAAGGCGCAGGTTCTGGTTTGCTTTACCTCCAACAGGCCGACTATCTCCCTAAACAGGGCGGATTGGAAGTTAGTCCCCCGGTCTGTGTGCAACTCCACAGGCGGCCCCAACCGGCATACAAACTCCTCCACGAAGACCCTGGCTACCGTACTGGCCTCCTGGTTCGCCATGGGATACGCCTCCGTCCACTTTGTAAAATAGTCGGCTGCTACTAAGATAAACTTATTGCCCCTAGTAGATCGGGGCAGGGGACCCATCACATCCAGAGCCACCCTCTGTAACGGCAGCCCCGCCCCGACATGCCCCATCTTAGCTCTGTGGATCGGGACCGCCGACTTCCTCCGGTTGCATGCTTCACATCGAGCGCACCAGCGAGTGGCATCCCGTCGAAAGTCGGGCCAGTAGAACCCCTGCTGCAGCCGGCGTATGGTCCGAGCCCTTCCCAGATGGCCCGCCAGTGGGGTCCCATGTGCTCCCGCCAGCACCTCCGTCCGGCTCCCCTTTGGTACCGCCACCTGGAAGCTTTCCCGGCTCATTGGGCCCACCCATCTCCGGACCAGTACTCCCCCTCGGAGCTCCAGCCTCCCCGTCTGGACCCTCCAGGCTTGCTCCTCATAGCTGAAGTCCCGCGCCTCATCTGCGGTTGGGGCGTGCTCTGCCTCCACCCAACTCCGGACCCGGTGGAGCAGGTGGTCCTCTTCCTGTAGTTTCCTCCAATCTCGTCGTTCTACTTCCACCGGGCTCTCCGCCAGTGTCCCCAGACCTTCCCCCCGCGCCCGGGACCTGGACACCACTCGGCAAACCTCCGGCTCCGGGGCCCCCCATCCACACTGCTTACACGGGTCCCTGGATAGTCCATCCGCGTTTCCGTGTTGTTTCCCTGGCCGGTGTACCACTCTTATGTCATAGGTGTCGATGATCTGGATCCACCTCGCCAATTGCCCTTCCGGTTCCTTGAAGCTGAGCAGCCATTTCAGGGAGGCGTGGTCGGTCCTCACCTCCACCGGTCGCCCCACCAGGTAGTGCCGGAATTTTCTGAGTCCAAAGACGATAGCCAAGAGCTCCCTCCGGGTTACGCAATAGTTCCGCTCCGGTCGTGACAGCGTCCGGCTGGCGTACGCTAGCACCCTCTCCTGGCCTCCTTGGGACTGACTCATGACCGCTCCCAGCCCTGAGTCGCTCGCATCAGTGTCCAGCGTCAACTTCCCCTCCGGCTCCGGGAACGCCAGGACCGGCGCGGAGGTCAGTCGCCGCTTTAGCTCCCGGAAGGCCATCTCGCACTCCTCCGTCCCGAACCGCCTTCACCTTCGCGGGATCCGTGGCGACCCCCTCTTCACTGATAACATGTCCCAGGAATTCCACAGTCCGCCTGGCCAGCTGACATTTCGATGGTTTTATCCTCAGGCCGGCAGCCACCAGTCTCCGAAGGACCTCCTCCAGTCTCTCCATATGCTCCGCGAAGGAGTTGGAGAAAACCACCACATCGTCTAGGTACACCAGGCATGTTCGCCACTGGAGTCCTCTCATGACCACCTCCATAACCCGCTCGAAGGTACCGGGTGCATTACAGAGGCCGAATGGCATGCGGCGGAACTGAAAGAGCCCCTTATGTGTGGTGAACGCCGTTTTTTCCTTGTCCTCTGCTCGGATGTCCAACTGCCAGTACCCACTGGCTAAATCCACCGAGGAAAACCAGGAGGCTCCGGCCATGGTGTCCAGGCAATCCTCCACTCTTGGAAGGGGGTATGCATCCTTGACTGTCACCGCGTTCAGCTTCCGATAGTCCACGCAAAATCTGGTGGACCCGTCCTTTTTCCTTACTAGTACTACCGGGGATGCCCAGGGGCTCTGGGATTCCTCTATTACTTCCGCTGCCAGCATCTTATCCACCTCCCTCTCGATCAGCTCCCTTCTGTGCGGAGCCAGCCTCCGAGGTGGTTGTTTGATGGGTGTCGCCTCCCCCGTGTCAATTTTATGTTCCGCCACCGTCGTGTGACCCCTATCCTCCGGACCGAGCTGGAAAGCGGTCCTCCACCTGCGTAGCAGCTGCGCCAGCTCCTCTCTCCGGCCCATTTCCGTTCCTTCCACCAGTTGGCGTACCCAGTCATCCGACTCGGCCCCTGCGGATCCCAGCAACCGACACCACTCTCCCGGCGTGTGCTCCGATTCTCCTTCCACCCTCTGTACCGCCCCTAGGGTCATATCTTTGTATACAGTAACGGCCTCCTGGCCTGGATTCAGCACCCGCACCACGGTTGTCGGGCCCTCCGGTCTTATCAAGCTCCGGGCTACCAGGAACTTAGGCTCCCCATGGTGTCCAGCGAGGCCTTCCACCAGTCCCTCCTGCCCGTCCTCCCACTCCCCTCGTAGCGTTCCTTCCAGTACCGCCTCCTCCCCAGCTCCGATCACCGCCGTACGTGAGCTCACTATCCGGCAGGAACTCTCGCCCTCCGACCAGACCAGCCGCTCCCGTCCCAGATCCACCACCAAAGCTTGTTGCCGTATGAAGGCCGCTCCTAGTATGGCTTCGTTCGGTACCTCCACCACTCCGAACGTGAGCCGGACCGACCTGCCCCCTAGCTCCAACAGGGCGCTCCCTTCTCCCGCCAGTTCCATGGACCGTCCGTCCACCGTAAACACGGTCCTCCCTGACTGCTCCAGTGACCTCGGCTCTCCGTTCTTCTGCCACCAGCTCGTCGAGATCAAATTCATGGAGGCCCCCGTATCAATCAAGAGCTGTATGGGGGCCCCTCCTAAGCGAGCCTCCACCAACAGGCCACCTCCCCCTCTCTCCCTCCGTCCTTGCACTATATTCTCCGGCCTCTCTACTCCGACCTCCGCGCGGCCTCTGGCGCAGATCGGCGCTAGTTTTCCGCCGGCTTACTGGAGGTGGGTCCCCCACCACCACCTTCCGACGCGCTCCTCCGGCCTTTCCTCTCTGGGCACTCACGCTTAAAGTGTCCCTCTTTTCCGCAGCCGAAGCATGCTGTCCCCGAGGTCCTCCTCCTCCCGTTTTCCTCCGGGTCTCTCCTTTCCGCCAGCACCTTCACCAACTCCACAAGGCTTTCTAATTTCCTGTCATTGGACAGCAGTCTCTCCGACACTGTTGCATCCGCTGCCCTCACCCGAGTCCGCTGGTCCCCCTCGTTTTTCAAATAGGCCTCCCCTCTGATGGCTGTCATGACCGCCGATTGAAGGCTCTTCGGCGCCGACTGGTAGACCCACTGCCTCAGGGGCAGTGACAGACACAGCAAGAATCTATCCAACACAAGCGTGTCCCGGGTGCGGGCATCCGCCTCCGGGTATGCCAAACGCGTATACTTAGCCAGGTCCTCCTGCAACTCCTGCAGATCCTCCCCTGGCTTCCGCTCCCTCGTCCGAAGACATGCCTTATAGGTTTCCTCCTGGTTTACTGGCTCAAACCTAGCTATCAACGCCGCCCTTAATTCCTCATATCCTTCCTGAGTCCCGGGTTTCCTCCCCGCCAGCAACCTCCTGGCCTGTCCCGACAGACTCAATCCCAGAAACACGCCAGCCTCCTCCGGAGACCATTTGTTCGCCTTCGCACAGAGGTCAAAGTGGTTCAAGTAATCCGTCAGGTCGGAGGTCCCATCGTACTTAGTCGGTTTCACAACTGGCTTGCCGCCGGTCCCATCACCCGCCTCCGTAGGCCGACATCTGTTTCTCCCCTTCGCCGCCTCCACCGCCAGCTGAGCTATGGCCTCCGCCAATCTGTCTCCCTCTCTTGCCCACTCCTCTCTCGCCTGGTCCCGATCTGCGTTAGCTCTCTCTTTACTCCTGCCCCTGGTTTCTTCTCCCTCCTCGTCGCTCGAGTCGCCTCGATCATCCGGGTCCCTGTCCGGTCCCCCTCCGGCGGCTCCTAACAGGCGTCTGGGTACTCCTCCTTCAACGCACGACCGCCCGGTACCAGCTTCAGTTCGGGCCCCGCCTTGGCGCTCCGGGTTCGGCCCCCCCTGAGCCGCCTCCCCCTGCCGTTCTCTCCTTGCAGCCTCTGCCCAATCTTCCTCCGTCCACCACAGCTCCTCTCTCGGGCCAGAATCCGGTCTAGGATCCTTTCCCGCCACCCTCCAGCGGGGTTTCCTCTCCTGCCCGTTCTCTACCATCTCCGATCCCATTTCCCACGGCCATCTTGGAATCGGCCTGTCACGTCCCTCCTCCTGCCTCTCTGGTCCCGTCTCTCGCCGCGGGGGACCCTCCCGTCGTAGGGTGATCTCCTCGTCTACCACTTCCAGCAAGTTCGCCTTTCCTGCGGTTTCCATCTTCATGGCATCCTTGGTGTCATCCGATCCGTCCATGTTTACGTTGAAGCGGGGTTCGTCACTAGCTGTCACCAATGTAGCGGAAATCCGATTCGCCCTTCCTGTAAACACAACACAACTCGGAACATACAAGTTAACAGTTTATTAAACCCTGGCACCTGGCCACACCATCTAACTCCAGATCGGAGGTTCTGTCGTGTTATTTCTCTGCTGTGTGTCCGCCTTGCTTCCTACCGGGAAAACCCTCCCTTAAACTACACGCACACGCTCTTTTATAGCCGCCGCAGCCTTCCGACGCTGGTATCACATACCCAGCGTCGGACGCTCCGTCCCTTGGCTCGGACTCCAGGCGCCCGGAGCTCCGCCGGCCCCATCTAGGATGGTTCCGACTCGGCTCCGTGCGCCCTCGGTCTTACCGCCACAATATATATATATATATATATATATATATATATATATATATATATATATACAAAGACATGTGGTTATTTTGAATGCATAGAGTATTACTACCTTAATTAAGGTTCTGCCATGTAGATAAGATTATGATGTTATATTAATGGTGTACATTTATGACTTATAAATAATAGAGTTACAAGCACATTAGAAGTATTGATATGGACAGTCCATTAAGTGTAATGAATTCAGCATCTCATATATGATAAAATCCTGCAGGTTTATTTTCAATGTTTTCAAATGTTTGTTTATTGTAATGGTAAACTGATCCGTGTTGTTCAATTCTATTTTTCATCAACGGATCCAGTTAATCACTCAGAGTGTTGGGCCCATGCAGTGGACAGCTTGGCTACTTACTTTCTAACCTTAATGCTGGGACCAGCACCGCCAAAGACGAGACGTGCTAAAGCTAACCACCAGTCGGCCAACACTGTGGCAGAGGTGCACTCTCTAGGCGTGTATGTCAGGAACCACATGACGCTGACGTGGCTTTTGAACGTGTCACACATTCCACGGACATAGATGGTCTGATTGATCAGGATTTAGACAGTATCATGGAACCCTATAAGATGTGGGTGGCGCCTAGCGCTTGATCTATAGTATATGGACTTGACCAGAAACACACAGATTATGGTTATTGATATTATATAGACATTTATAGTTCATAACTTCAACACGGCAAAGTTATATGTCATCTACATTCAAGTCGATGCTTACTATATCAAGAACTATTATTAAGCCTACATTTGGACTTTGTAGCACTTATTGCCTTTAATGACACCATTGTGTGACGTGACTGAGCATTGATTTACATATATATCGACATTTTTGGGCGTATAGACACTGAGTTAGACAAGTCGCCGACAGATTTTATAAGTTGGTTTTATATTATCGGTTATGAACATTGGATTATATAGCTACTATGCTATGGACTGATATTTTTTAACCATTTAAGGTTTTACATATGCATTTAGTCAGCTATTTATAATTATAGCTGTATTGACATGTACATGACATTTCATGATTTTCATGAAGGTTTGAGTGCATTTTTGCAAATGCATAGTGGTGATTAATGAATCATTTTAGTTAATACATGTACTTTACTACTTGGTCATTGGTCATTTCATACCTTTTACTCTGGAAAATTCAGAAATTTTTAAGTACCAACGATTTTACTATCGTCGATATTCAGAAATATTAAGTTAAAATCATTTAAGGTACAGTATTGACCCTTGGCTAAGGTTTGTAGTTCAGGTAGGTTGTCAGAATAGTAGATATATTAGCCAAGTTTTCTTGATGTGAAGAGTTTTCACTGAGCAACATTGTGGTTTCAATCGCTGTTTCCAGAAAGTTTTCAAAATTTACTATTTATTGACAATTGTCTTAATTGTCAAGTCAGAATTAATCTGCGTAGTAACTTTAACCTTTGACACCATTTTTGTTTTAGCTCAGTTAGAACTTTGTTTTCAAGCGTCACATTGTTAGGTCGTACTATACAACAGACGCATAGTTAAACATTCCAAATGTATGGCTGGGACTCTATGCCATTGGAGGAATAAAGGAGACGTCTACGGGCACATTTGATATTGCATAAAGGCCAGGACTTTAGTAAAGTGACGTTGCCAAACAGTTTTGAATGGAACTTCAAATATTGCATAAGGTTGTAACGGTTCGTTTTATGTGTTTATGTTGGGTGGCTCTGAGGCTCGTGTTAATACTAGAAGTATCACACAACACGAGAAGTTGGAGTTGGGCAAAGCCCTTTAGACTTCCCACCTGTTCGGGTGGGCTTTATTTGAGAAGCGTACTATTACGTCTGGACTGGACTAGGTCCAGTCCCCTTCTGCGGTTCGCCCGGCTCCTTAGTAGGACGCTTGGTGCTGCCCCCTCTTGTACCAAACGGATGTCGCGAAGCGACACCTGGTTGGCATAGAAGGAATGAGCACCACACGAGCACATCTCTCGGATGAACCGCACTTATATACCCGACGATGCCGGCCCCTACAAGGTTTATGACTTTAATAATAATGTCACTGTTTGGGTTTCGAAGCACAAGGTGTGAGTCTTTCTCTGTCATGGTACTGGTCTAAATGTAAAATTGCAACTCTCAAATGATTATTTTAAAAACATTCACATTTTTCTAAAGGAAACTTATAGCTGTTGGGACAACCCAAGATATACATATATCTTAGAGTCTTTCAAAGACTTAGTACATAAGTTTGGTGAACTATTTGTTTACTCTATATTTAAATATGGACAAGATTTACTCAGACACATTATATGTCCGTTAGAATACCCTGACCCATAAATTAGCCATTGTGAGAGTGGATTAGCACACTAGCTTATTAAGCTGTTAGTTTTTTTTTTACATTCAACTAATTTTCAAAATTTTTGAGCTGAACAGCTTGTGACCTCATTTGTGTATATTCAATTGTGTATATTGTTAAGATTAAGTGTGATCTAGTTTTAAGTGATTGATATTAGTACTTATAGAACATGGTAGGCAACCCTGATCTCCAAGCGATGGGTTTCTTGGATCTCCGAGAGAGTATTGCAAATACTGTCATCAATAGGTCACCAAATGTACAGAGAATGATCAATTCAGATAACATGATAATCGAATACACATGACTAAACAATATCACTAATAGTCATATCACAGTCACTGTAATTACTGGTTAGACTTAGTTTCAGTTGACACATTACCTCAATTTGACTTTGATCAACCGACAGCTGTTAATATGATTGATCATTACGTTTCTGTGTCCCTAGGATTCGCTATAGATCATGGACATGAGATTAGAATGTATTATTCAGACATTGAAGACTGTGTCAATGATAATAATCACCTTAGAATTTAATAACTTATATTAGGTTCTGGGTCTACATTTGTGTGTCAAAATTGAATGACTTCGAACCCAATTATGGATTATTCAGGATTCCGACTCCATATAGTGAATGCCATTATCAATATTACAGCTTCTTTCCATCGATTAAATAATCTAGAGGAAGACTGTGTGCCTACACACGTTTAAATTCTAATTTGTTGTCATATTTCGAAATTTTGGCCACAGGCACTGAAGTTCATGTGCAATTTAAAGTTCCAGGGCAATAAATATGATTAGGTTTGAATTTCTTCATAGTTATGAAAGTTACATTGTAGCGATCGATACACTACTGTATTTAGATCTTGATTTACCAACTGCTACAAGCACCATAGATTTCTATGGTTCTGATTTTCTGAATTTTATGTTGAAATATGGCCATGAAATTATACAATATGCTTCTGGAACTGATGATTATAGGAATAATATCACATATTTTAGGATATGATATTTGTTTATAATTGGTTATTGACTTCATAACCATTAATGTATATATGTTCTATAAGACTGTTGTATTACTGTATTAGGTAACATTTTTATGTTGATATATGACTTGTTTGGTTACATAACAGCATGGTACTTTTGTCATACTGCCTATCTTGTTAGTTTCCCTAGTCATTAAATATTTAATGACAATTAACAATTTATTAGTGCTGCTTCTGTAAAACCGGTATATAATTCGGTTGAATTAATTAGTCATGTCATGTAATCTAGTATGTGTTAAGTAAGATAGTGGATCTTTGAAATGTGCTTTTGGTGCGATTGGCACCATCACATTAGTATTATTTTTTCAATACTTTCAAAATAATTTTTCCAAGGAAGGAGTTATGTGACAAGTAGAGAACTCGACCGCTTTTACTCTATCAATATATTGTACATTATACCATTCATACAACATCCATTGTCACTCACTATGCTATACTCACCAATAATGTTTGCAGTAGTAACACACCCTGCCACTAGGGGTGGTAGGCCTACACCTGTATATGTACATGTATATACAGCCAGGTGCTAGTACACCTGCCAGCTTTACCAACTAGCTATTCGCTGAGTTAACATCTCTTCAGCATGTACTTTGTACAATAAAGCTATCATCAATTATCCACTAATTGCCAGCTTCTTGTTATCACTATGTTCATATAGTAGCTGTAATTACCAATAGCTAGATATGACATAGGTAATATCCCGAAAGGTGGTACTACTCTCGCTTAGTAAAATATGCTAATCAGGGCCGTTTCTAGAGAGAACTGGATGCCTACCAGTTCTGTAGGGTGAAATCTCCCCAGATAGTGGATGAACTGCTCATTCTCACCCCATTGACCAGGGCCACTTTGACCACTCTCTTAGCCATTTCCCACATCATGTGCCAGAGACCACCAGTGGTGCCCCCTTACAAGAGTATTAAGAAGAGGTCCCGAAGGATGCCTATTACCATACTATCCTCGAACAGTGATGATATGTATATGTGACACAATCTGCAAAAAGGGGTCTTAATGCAGGCTGTGTGCTAACGGCTCTATATATAAAGGAGTGAATGTCGTGGCCTCAAATCCTGACCTCCTGTTGCCTTCAAAAACAGCACTTTTCAATTACTTGTTTTTACAGGGAATAGATGTGTATGTGCAGACGACGCATTATTGATGCCAGAAGGCAAAAAAGCTCATGACATTGCATTAGTCGCTCAGCCTGATGTTGACCTTGTTAATCAATGGTGTGACATAACAGACTAACAATCAATACTGAAAAACCAGTCAGGTCATCTAAGAAACTCAACCAAAGACATCAAAAATTGATCACAAAATTCACAAAATTAATGAAACGCTTGTTGTAAAACAAATTTCTTTTACATATACTTAGGCCTCATACTGGATGAAAATATGACTTTTGATCCCCACATTGGCAGTATAAAAAAAGTGTCACTTATCGTGTCGATCAATCATACCGGGTCAGAAGACTGATAAACTGGGAAGAATCTTTAGATATCTACAGACACTGCATATGCCCAACTCTTGAATACTGTAGTTTCATTCTGGACAGCACTAGTAAAGACAATAGAAAGAAGCTACGGTGCCTACAGAACAAGGGTCTGAGAGATTGTCTGAGAATCAGAAATCCCATAGATATTACTCAAATCTTATTACATGAACGCTGTATCATTCTCACTCTAGTTAGGCCTAAACAAAGAGACATCCAACTACTTACTTTCATTTATAAACTTTCAAAAAATAAAGACCTTGTCATTGAAATTGCAGACCCTAGAACTAGAGCAGACTCCAAAATCAAAGATCACAAAGAAATCACCACTCTATAGAGGCATAACTCTCTGGAATACTCTTGATGTTGCCACACAAAAAAAAACCAGAAAATATTAGCGCCTTCAATAATAAAATTTCAAGTATTGATTTCTCAAATCTTAAGAATATGCTTCCTCACTTATAAGCAACACTATCGCCTACTAATGACACAACAGGCAGGTTCAGTGCTTTCGCATTGCCCCCTAGCTTAGTTACTAGACACTGTCACCTTTCGCCTACTTTTCCTCAAAATTGACTGGCATAAAATCCACGTCCTTTATAAAGGAAGCCAGCGCTCCTGACAACCATAGCAGTTTCTTATATCCCGCATATTTATAAATCAATTAGTGTCGTACATAACCAATCATTGAAAACTATTTATGAAATCTTTTCTGTAT
Source organism: Acholoe squamosa (assembly GCA_949317995.1). NCBI lineage: Eukaryota > Metazoa > Annelida > Polychaeta > Phyllodocida > Polynoidae > Acholoe > Acholoe squamosa. The sequence goes on along the minus strand of OX439038.1, from coordinate 59,128,089 downwards.
ATTATAGATCATTTTACATTTTTTTTCTGTATTGACTAGATGAAATTTCTTAGTGAGAGCTGCGTAACTAGTTCAATGAAAAATCAATCAATCAATCAATGGTGGTCATTAAGTAGGTAATATCAGTGAGAAGTTTAGGTGACTGACCCATGTCTTTATTGCAAAACACAAAAAGTTGACATTGATTTCGAAAGTTATACTCACTTTATACAAAGATGCATACATCATAGCATTATGAACAATTATGAAATCCCATAAAAAACTTTTTTCCTATTAAGAGAGGGGTACCTTTCTGAATTGCAAATCTAACACATACCCTCGATCTCTACTGGACCTAATTCCAAATAGAATGATGCAATTTCCCTATTTCCTTTTAAAATATTTTAGTTCATGGGCAGAGACAGAAACAAATCTCACAAATCTCTTCATTGTAAGTAAAAGAAACATTAAATGAGTAATAAAACGTACACCCCTCACTCAGGGTCCAGGGCTTGCCATGCCACCCTCGAGGGAGCTACTCCACTGCAGCCCAATGTAGTGTGCCTGATGCTCATCATGTTGCAACACCCACATTTACCATTCATACATCTATAGATATCATGGCTCATTGAATATATGCAGAGTCCATTATTATGCATACCATGGAAATCTATGGTTATACATTTATTAGTAAGTTATGGAACTTCTTCTATTTAAAGCATCTTATATCTCATTAGCCAAGCGAGATTTATTGACCACCATGAAATGCCAATTGTCAGCTCTGTGCAATAAAGTTATATAAATTGTATTTTACAGGTTTTTTCATGACTTTTCCTTCACTAACGTCAATGAGAATCTCATCATTAATTAGTATGTCTCAACCCGACAACATGGACAAATTTAACGTTATCCAGTTCCCAGCTCCTTTTAGCAGTTCTGTAACATAGTATTGTGCCCCCTGTTTTACTACAGTTGTATACCAAAGTACCTATGATATTTTTTAAAAGGTCCTATAGGTCGAAACCCACGATGCAATTTTCACTGGAAAGTTTCTGCAATCTAGAACTCTGTTGCAATTTGGTGACCTGCCTGTATATTGCAAGGGGTATAACAGCTACAGGGAGGTATAATTGCAAGGAAGCCCTTGCAGATGTGTGGACCCCATTAATAACAACAATTTAGTCCAAACTGCAGGGTTGACCAATCATTTTATTTGCAACTGTGGGACTTGATGGGATCACCGCTCTGATTGGTACCCTTGCAATTTAGGGTGTAAGCAAGGGTCTAAAGTCTCAATTGCAAGGGGTTTGGAGGGTTAGATTGCATCGTGGGATTCGACCTAATGATAATGGTTAGTCTTTTTTCAAGCTGAGTTGCTGAGTGATTGACCTAGCAGCTTAAATGAACAAATTAGTTTTGACATAAGATAATTAGGGTAACGTTTCACATGCCTCCATGTCCACATTGGCTACTCTCGCACAAGTTTGATCTTTGTACTTGGAGGGCATCTCCAAATGATAGCAATTGTTATCGTTTTGAAATGCCCCCAGAGGTCTTCTAGCACATCCATTTCTGTTTGAGGTGTTTGAACTAAAATTGGCACAGACTCATAAAGAAAGTGAAAAACAATATTATCTTTTAGACTTACGTTGGCTAATGACCAAGCTTTCATTTCCCAAGTCTTTCAGCTTCTTCGGAAAGCCATGCTTTTCCATCAAAGTCTTAGAATGGTAAATTTATGACAATGAAATAGGAAGCAACATATCATGTCATTATTTAGAATCTGGCATTGATTATGATATCACAGTAGACTGAATACTTCAACTTTCAAAAGGGGGCATGCTTGAATGGAAATGACAGGGGCGTGGGAAGCAGTTTCAGAGTGGGTGGGACCAGGGGGGTTTTCTGCAATTTTTGACCTCCCTTTGCTTCACCTTTTAGTTTTAACCTTTTGAGGAGTTGGCCAAAAGTGGGAGGGGGGACATGTCCCCCTTGCTTTCCACACCCATGTGGTTCCCTTATTATGAATGAAATTTAATCATCAGTGACACCGGAAGATTTCCTTGAAATGCTGCGACACAAATAGACTGATGAAGTATTTTCTTCCTTACCTCCCATACTGATAGGGTATGCTTATTTTATTGGAAATGTCTTAATTGTGTTAATCCTCAAGAAGTTCCATTTAACAAAGGCTTGACTGATCTAATTAGGCAATAAAATCTGAATCACCTGGGTTTCAGAATGCCATCTATAATCTTTTTGACTTGGTCTCTATAGCACTACATGTCCATGTCCCTCACTCCATGTCCAGTCCCCCTAAATCCTTCTACCAGACAGATTATACCTCTAGCTGTGACACGGGAATTATTCTTACTGGTAGGTCTACAAAGGAGGCTGGAGACTGCAGCCCACTTCCCCTAGAGGAGCTGGACATCTGGCCTTCCGACCATACAGGGAGATTACTATTGACATAGTAGTCTCAGCTAAGAGGCCCAGACTCACTCAGACGGACTTGCCCACTGAGTTAATATATCCCTCAAGGGACAATTCTCTCAGAGATGTGGGAAACCTCACAGGGATAATTACTGAGGGCATAATAAAAAAGAACTGCCTACATTTCATCAGGGTATCCAATATGCTTCCAACGCGGGGCCATAGGGCTTCATGCACTGTCGTGGCATCAAATGTCTCAAAATACAATTATCAAGCATAATACTAAGCTATCAGGCATATCTGCATAATCGAAACTGAATCACCCACAAATTTTTAATTTATTGTGGTGGGCCCCCAATAACAACATGTCAGGCAAGAGGAAAGGAAAAACAATCACTTATTCATTTTCCAGTACCCCTGATACTTAAAATCGGAAACTAATTTTCAGTCACCATCGTGCCCCATCAAACATCAGCAATATGAATTTATGGAGATGATAAGGTTCTTTTTATAACATACCAGTACTCGTTTAACTTTCCTTAAGATTCACACATGATGAGACCCTTGTAAAATTATCATCAGATATATCCATTATAACTGTGCCTTCCTTCAGAAGTGTGTACGGAAGTAGTTATATGCTACACAAACAGAATGATGTGCATGATTGGCCTGATGAAGTGAGCTAGGCACAAATGGCGGGTGTTGGGGATGCCCTTCAGATGATATAGGGAGCGGAATCATTACACTGTCAGTGTCACCACACACCATAAGGCCCCGATGCACTCTACATCCAAGCTGATAACTTGCTACATCACTACGAAGGTCCCAACATAGGTATTTCCTTTCATTTTCATAGGACATATCCCCAGGATTAGGTATAGTAAAAATCAACAATGGAGAAAGTTTCCGAAAATGAGGCTGGTAAGACATACTATCTGTTGGCTATTTCAGAAATGAAAACTCTCGAATACTGAACTTCTTGATGCAAGATACGCCTTTCATAACCTACAACATTTGTACAGATTTATAATATAGATTTTCCTCTGTTCATACAGCAAAGTTTTGGCAATGGGAAACTGAAAGAACTTTAAGAAGATTACTCAACTCCTTGATTGGAAAAATCTTAAAAGGTCTGTATCGCTATAGGCAATTCGGTATCCTCATCTGTATGACTGAGAAGCAGCTGATTCAATGAAGCTGTTTTAGTTAATGAGAATAACAATGAGAGCCAATCAGACGTCCTTAGTATTTGAATTTGAAATGCCAAGGCGAATTGAGATGCCAAGTTATGCTGCAAATACAATACCGTAGGTCTTTTTCTATGTATTGTGTATTGCCTTTACCAAAAACGTTTATGAAATATTAAAAGGTTGTTATATGAATATTATTATTGCTTGGTGTTGTCCACGGTGCCTCATGCATGGATGTGAGGAAGGTCGAATCCCACTTGGCGAAAAATGCCTCAAATATCTCTGCGATTTTGAATCGGTTGCCATTTTGGGGTCTACCCCTAATTCTCAAGGAATATAACTACAATAGAGTACATAAAACACAAGGACACTGTTGTGTTTTATTGTAAAGCATTTGCTAGATATTGTCCTGGTCAATGGGTATATCTGTGTCTGATATGTTTCCTATCCAAAAATCGCAAGGACATAAAACCTTAGCACAGTCTGCAGTGGAACTTTGATATTACACAACTCCCTAACACTCCTTGCGATTTAGGACACAAGGAAGGCCATAAAATGCAGCTAGCAAAAGCGCAGAGATATTTGAGGTATTTTTTGCCATGTGGGATTCGACCTGGAGGGACTCAATCGGTAACAAGTAAGAGTGCTGTCCCATCAGTCATTCAAAAGATAGTAAACGAAAAAAAGTCTATTGCTATAGACCACTGACCTGTGATATTCCTACAGCAATAAGATTGTGATGCACTATAATAATGTTATTAGGAGCACCCCCTGGCTGTACCGAAATGATTGGATTGATTTTATCATGGCTCTCATGATAAACGTTATCAACAAATTTGTTTCCACAAGCTATTGATATCAATACAGGAGCTTCAGGCTATAGCATAATCCAGTGTGACCCATACAGAGAATGATACCACCATCTAATATCCTTACACCATTGTCTTGATGCCTCTATAGACTCTCTCTAATTTGATATAGAGGTTATTACTTGGAGCAGAGACTGCAAGTTTTAGTGTAGATCAAGTGCTTCCCTTCAGGTTGAATCCCACATGGCGAAATATGGCTTCAGTATCTCTGCGATTTTGTCTGTTGCGTTCTATGGCATTTGCTGAGGCCATAAAACGCAAGGATTGTTCAACTCAACCTGAATCCAACAGTGGTTTATGCTCAAGTTTGCAGTAGTCCTTGCGTTTTATGGCCTCAACAAGGGCCATACAATGCAACAGACCAAATCGCAGAGATATTGGAGCCCTATTTTGCCATGTCGGATTCGACCTATAGAATGCAAACTCATTCCGAATCCAACAGTGGTTTAGGCCTTATTAGGATCAAGTTTGCCGTAACCCTTGCATTTTATGGCCTCAAGGTCGAATCCCACATGGCGAAAAATGACTCAAATATCTCTGCGATTTTGAATCTGTTGCCATTTTGGGGTCTACCCCAAATTCTCAAGGAATATAACTACAATAGAGTACATAAAACACAAGGACACTGTTGTGTTTTATTGTAAAGCATTTGCTAGATATTGTCCTGGTCAATGGGTATATCTGTGTCTGATATGTTTCCTATCCAAAAATCGCAAGGACATAAAACCTTAGCACAGTCTGCAGTGGAACTTTGATATTACACAACTCCCTAACACTCCTTGCGATTTAGGACACAAGGAAGGCCATAAAATGCAGCTAGCAAAAGCGCAGAGATATTTGAGGTATTTTTTGCCATGTGGGATTCGACCTGGAGGGACTCAATCGGTAACAAGTAAGAGTGCTGTCCCATCAGTCATTCAAAAGATAGTAAACGTAAAAAAGTCTATTGCTATTGACCACTGACCTGTGATATTCCTACAGCAATAAGATTGTGATGCACTATAATAATGTTATTAGGAGCACCCCCTGGCTGTACCGAAATGATTGGATTGATTTTATCATGGCTCTCATGATAAACGTTATCAACAAATTTGTTTCCACAAGCTATTGATATCAATACAGGAGCTTCAGGCTATAGCATAATCCAGTGTGACCCATACAGAGAATGATACCACCATCTAATATCCTTACACCGTTGTCTTGATGCCTCTATAGACTCTCCCTAATTTGATATAGAGGTTATTACTTGGAGCAGAGACTGCAAATTTTAGTGTAGATCAAGTGCTTCCCTTCAGGTCGAATCCCACATGGCGAAATATGGCTTCAGTATCTCTGCGATTTTGTCTGTTGCGTTCTATGGCCCTTGCTGAGGCCATAAAACGCAAGGATTGTTCAACTCAACCTGAATCCAACAGTGGTTTATGCTCAAGTTTGCAGTAGTCCTTGCGTTTTATGGCCTCAACAAGGGTCATACAATGCAACAGACCAAATCGCAGAGATATTGGAGCCCTATTTTGCCATGTTGGATTCGACCTATAGAATGCAAACTCATTCCGAATCCAACAGTGGTTTAGGCCTTATTAGGATCAAGTTTGCCGTAACCCTTGCATTTTATGGCCTCAAGGTCGAATCCCACATGGCGAAAAATGACTCAAATATCTCTGCGATTTTGAATCTGTTGCCATTTTGGGGTCTACCCCAAATTCTCAAGGAATATAACTACAATAGAGTACATAAAACACAAGGACACTGTTGTGTTTTATTGTAAAGCATTTGCTAGATATTGTCCTGGTCAATGGGTATATCTGTGTCTGATATGTTTCCTATCCAAAAATCGCAAGGACATAAAACCTTAGCACAGTCTGCAGTGGAACTTTGATATTACACAACTCCCTAACACTCCTTGCGATTTAGGACACAAGGAAGGCCATAAAATGCAGCTAGCAAAAGCGCAGAGATATTTGAGGTATTTTTTGCCATGTGGGATTCGACCTGGAGGGACTCAATCGGTAACAAGTAAGAGTGCTGTCCCATCAGTCATTCAAAAGATAGTAAACGAAAAAAAGTCTATTGCTATAGACCACTGACCTGTGATATTCCTACAGCAATAAGATTGTGATGCACTATAATAATGTTATTAGGAGCACCCCCTGGATGTACCGAAATGATTGGATTGATTTTATCATGGCTCTCATGATAAACGTTATCAACAAATTTGTTTCCACAAGCTATTGATATCAATACAGGAGCTTCAGGCTACAGCATAATCCAGTGTGACCCATACAGAGAATGATACCACCATCTAATATCCTTACACCGTTGTCTTGATGCCTCTATAGACTCTCCCTAATTTGATATAGAGGTTATTACTTGGAGCAGAGACTGCAAGTTTTAGTGTAGATCAAGTGCTTCCCTTCAGGTCGAATCCCACATGGCGAAATATGGCTTCAGTATCTCTGCGATTTTGTCTGTTGCGTTCTATGGCCCTTGCTGAGGCCATAAAACGCAAGGATTGTTCAACTCAACCTGAATCCAACAGTGGTTTATGCTCAAGTTTGCAGTAGTCCTTGCATTTTATGGCCTCAACAAGGGTCATACAATGCAACAGACCAAATCGCAGAGATATTGGAGCCCTATTATGCCATGTCGGATTCGACCTATAGAATGCAAACTCATTCCGAATCCAACAGTGGTTTAGGCCTTATTAGGATCAAGTTTGCCGTAACCCTTGCATTTTATGGCCTCAAGGTGGAATCCCACATGGCGAAAAATGACTCAAATATCTCTGCGATTTTGAATCTGTTGCGATTTTGGTACCTACCTCAAATTCGCAAGGATTATAACTGCAGTAGGGGGTATAGAACAAAAGGACACTGTTGCATATTTTCATGTACTCTTTGGGATAATTTGCCTTTATTGATGTTTATATCTCTGTGAATTATATTTTTTCTGGTTTAAAATCGCAAAGGATTGCTTGTGATCTATACTCCCTGCTGTAGTTATACCCCTTGCAAATTTGGAGTATACCTCAAAATCGCAACAGACTCAAAATCGCAGAGATATTTGAGTCATTTTTCGCCAAGTGGGATTCGACCTTCAGCAAGGGCCATTCAACACAACAGACAAAATCACAGAGATACTGAAGTCATATTTCGCCATGTGGGATTCAACCTTTCTAGCAGCCATGTCCTGCTCTAAGTCATTTTATAGGCTGAAGCCATCATACTTCCCAAAGCCTGTATATGGTCATCCAATATATGTTGAATCCCACTTGGCGAAAAATGACTCAAATATCTCTGCAACTTTGAATCTCTTGCGAATTTTGGACTACAGTGGGGTGAATAGAACACAAGCACTTTGTTGCGATTTTAGGCCAGGAAATACATAATCCACAGAGATATAAACATCAACAAAGGCAAAATAAACCAAGGAGTACATGAATAAACTGCAGTAGGGTGTATAGAACACAAGGACACTCTTGTGCTTTGTCATGTACTTTTTGGGGTATTTTGCCATTATACCTCCCTGTAGCTGTTATACCCCTTGCAATATACAGGCAGGCCACCAAATTGCAACAGAGTTCTAGTTTGCAGAAACTTTTCCATGAAAATGACATCGTGGGATTCGACTTATAGGACCTTTTAAAAAATATCTTAGGTACCTTGGTATATGACTGTAGTGAAACAGGGGGCACAATACTAAGTTATAGAAATGCTAAAATGAGCTGGGAACTGGATAACGTTAAATTTGTCCATGTTGTTGGGTTGAGACATACTAATTAATGATGAGATTCTCATTGACGTTAAGGTCGAATCCCACATGGCGAAAAATGCCTGAAATATCTCTGCGATTTTGAATCTGTTGCGATTTTGGAGTCTACCCCAAACTCTCAAGGGAAGTGACTGCAATAGGGTACATAGAACACAAGGATACTGTTGTGCTTTATTGTGAAGCATTTGTGATTTATTGTGCTGGTGAATGGGTATTATCTGTGTCTGACATGTTTGATAACCCAAAATCACAAGGATATAAAACCTAAGCACAGTCTGCAGTGGTACCTTGATATTGCACAATGCTCCTAGCACTGCTTGCGATTTAGGACACCAGGAAGGCCATAAAACCCAACTAACAAAATCGCAGAGATATTTGAGGCATTTTTCACCATGTGGGATTCGACCTACAGTGAAGGAAAAGTCATGAAAAAACCTGTAGAATACAGTTTATATAACTTTATTGCACAGAGCTGACAATTGGCATTTCATGGTGGTCAATGAATCTCACTTGGCTAATGAGATATTGGTCGAATCCCACATGGCGAAAAATGGCAGAAATATCTCTGCGATTCTGAATCTGTTCCGATTTTGATACCAACTACAAATTAGTAAGGATACAACTACAGTAGGATATATAGAACACAAGGACACTGTTGCGATATTGATGTACTCTTTGGGGTATTTTGCCTTTATTCATGTTTAAATCTCTGTATATTGTATATTCTCAGGCCTAAAATCGCAAAAGAGTGCTTGTGTTCTATACACCCTACTGTAGTTATACCCTTGCAAATTTGGAGTAAGTCACATAAATGCAACAGGTTCAAAATCGCAGAGATATTTGAGGCATTTTTCGCCATGTGGGATTCGACCTTTAAAGATGCTTTAACTAGAAGAAGTTCCATAATGTAATCTGCGAGCTTCTAGCTTCTATAATTATGGCCTCAGCAAGGGCCATAGAACGCAACAGACAAAATCGCAGAGATATTGAAGCCCTATTTCGCCATGTGGGATTCGACCTATAACCTACCAATAAATGTATAACCATAGATTTCCATGATATGCATGATATATTCAATGAGTGATGATATCTATAGATGTATGAATGGTAAATGTGGGTGCTGCAACATGATGGTAATCAGGCACACTACATTGGGCTGCAATGGAGTAGCTCCCCGAGGGTGACGTGGCAAGTGACCCTGAGTGATGGGTTTACGTCTTCTTACTCATTTAATGTTTATTTCAAGTCTATGCTTTCAACAGTGCCCTAATAAGGGTATTCATCTGGAGAAAGCCCACGAAAAATTGTCCTGACAAGGGTTGTTTCATGTCTAGCTGCACACTCCTATAAGAAAAATTGAAGTATTACTAGGTCGAATCCCACATGGCGAAAAATGCCTCAAATATCTCTGTGATTTTTTTAGTTATGCTTTATAGGGCAAATCCCACTACGTGAAAAATGGGTCTGAAATGTCTGTGATTCTGGACATAGGCAGTCATGGAATCTTTCAATTTCCTAAATCACAAGGGTTCTCACCCCACTACTCCCTACTCTAAGTCCCACTGCTAGCCAATATTGGGCAGTACATCTCTGTGATTTTGATTCTATTGCTGTTTTTGACTGCTGGATCTCTGTGATTTTGGTTCAATTGCTGTTATTGTGCAGTAAAGCAATGTGAAATACATCTCTTTGCTGGTAAATCATAACCTCAGACAAATTCACAGAGATTTCTGACCTTTTCTGAAGAAAATATCAAAAATATTTGATACGTTCTACTCTATAAAAATCAAGACTTTGGCAAGGCTCCTCAGCCGTTATAGGCCCTTCTTAGACGATATTACCCTCCAATATCGGCTAAGGAACACTGCATGCATAAATCACAAGGATTCTATGGTCATTTTCACGTTGTGGGATTTGGCCTTATGGCCTTCCTGGCGTCCTGAATTGCAAGTGGTGCTAGGGTTATTGTCCAATATCAAAGTTCCACTGCAGACTGTGCTAAGGTTTTATATCCTTATGATTTTAGGAGAGAAAACATATCAGACACAGATATACCCATTAACCAGGACAATATATTGCAAAGGCTTTACAATAAAGCACAACAGTGTCCTTGTGTTCTATGTACCCTATCACAGTCATACCCCTTGCGAATTTGGGGTAGATCCAAGAATTGCAACAGATTCAAAATCGCAGAGATGTTTGAGGCATTTTTCGCCATGTGGGATTCGACCTATACCACCGGAGATACACATATCGATTCTACAGTGATGATTGCCATTCATACAGGTTTCGTTGGTAAAAGATCTCAAAAGACAATCCCGAAATAAAGTCAAAGAAATCTGATTAATCCTAAAGGTCGAATCCCACTTGGCGAAAAATGACTCAAATATCTCGACCTTTCTAGCAGCCATGTCCTGCTCTTATTATAGGCTGAAGCCATCATTTTCCAAAGCCTGTATATGGTCATCCTCTCCAATATAGTTCGAATCCCACCTTTCTAGCAGCCATGTCCTGCTCTTATTATAGGCTGAAGCCATCATTTTCCAAAGCCTATATATGGTCATCCTCTCCAATATAGTTCGAATCCCACTTGGCAAAAAATGACTCAAATATCTCTGTGATTTTGCACTTTTTTGCGATTTTAGGCCAGGAAATACATAACCCACAGAGATATAAACATCAACAAAGGCAAAATAACCCAAGGAGTACATGAATAAATGCAACAGTGCCCTTGTGTTCCATACATCCTACTGCAGTTATGTCCTTGCGAATTTGGGGAAGGTCCCAAATTCCTAAGAGATTCAAAATCGCAGAGATATTTGAGTCATTTTTCACCAAGTGGGAATCGACCTTCAAAGAAGACCCATCCCTAATTTCATTAGATGGCCCTGACAATTGCCAGATCCCACTTCAAAATGTTAATAAACTCTGAAATTGGTTGGTGAATAAAGGTTGGAACTAATTTTCTGTTATCTGGTCTTGACACCAAAAGCGTCGTCAGGCTTCATTATTTATGGGTTGAATCCCCCATGGCAAAAAATGGCTCCAATATCTCTGCGATTTTGAATCTGTTGCGATTTTGGTACCTTTCCCAAATTTGCAAGGGACATAAGCACAGCAGGAAGTATAGAACACAAGCAGTATTTTGCAATTTTGGGCCAGAAAATATATAAAACACAGAAGGTCGAATCCCACATGGGGAAAAATGCCTCAAACATCTCTGCGAATTTGGATCTGTTGCGAATTTGGGACCTTCCCCAAATTCGAAAGGATCATAATTACACTAGGGTACATAGAACACAAGGCTACTGTTGTGCTTTATTGTAAAGCATTTGTGATTTATTGTCCCAGTGAATGAGTATATCTGTGTCTGACATGTTTGAGATCCTAAAATCTCAAGGATATAAAACCTTAGCACAGTCTACAGTGTGATTTTGATATTGGACAATGCTCCTAGCACTCCTTGCAATTTAGGACACGAGGAAAGCCATAAAACCCAAATAACAAATTCGCAGAGATTATTTGAGGCATTTTTCGCCATGTGGGATTCGACCTAGAGATATAAACATCAACAAAGGCAAAATATTATAAAGAGTATACATGAAAAAATGCTACAGTACCCTTGTGTTCTATACACCCTGTTATAGTTATAACCCTCGCAAATTTGGAATAGGTACAAAAATTGCAACAGATTCAAAATTGCAGAGATATATGAGCCATTTTTCGCCATGTGATATTCGACCTTATGTGACAATCAGCTTTTATTGAAAACCTGTGGTACGGCCCATAAAGGCCAAATCCCACAACGCGAAAATAGCCAGAAAATCCTTGTGATATAGGATATGTGGTTACTTAGCCGATATTGGGGTGGTAGTATCGTCTAAGGAAATCCTATAATGACTAAGAATCCTTGCCAAAGTGTTGTAATTTCAGGAGTGGAATACATCAAAAGCTTTTGATATTTTCCTCACAAGAGGCCAGAAATCTCTGTAATATACGGAAATTCCCTGTGATTTAGAGGAAAACAAAAATCTCTAGTAAATCACAAGAGATGTTTTATCATTTCATAAATCAGGACCTAAGTTCCACACACTATAGTCATAAGAATGTTGTACTTGTGACTAAAAGTAACAACTAATTAGTACAGTGATGAATTTCAGAGACATTTCCCTTCCAATATTGGCTAGTAGTGGGGTTTGATAAAGGTAGGAATGGCATGGGAAGCCTTGTGAATTTTGTTTTTGACAAGACTCCAAGGCTGCCGAAAGCCAGAATCACAGCCGTTTTAGACCCATTTTCCACGTAGTGGGATTTGGCCTTAAGCAACTGAGCAAAATGAGAAATAAGCATGAAATAAGAAGTGAACTTTCAGTTTCTCGTATAGGTGGACCATAATTATTATAGGTCGAATCCTACATGCCAATTTAGGGCTCAAATATCTCTGCGATTTTGTCCCTTGCACCCTTGGGGCTTTCCTAAGCCCCAATATCGCAAGGATAACTGCTTAATTGGTCTTGATTCAGTGTTGGATTCGGTATAAGCTGAACAATCCTTGTGATCTAGGAGCTCAGGAAGACCCCAAATCGCAAGAGACCAAATCGCAGAGATATTTGAGCCCTAAATCGCCATGTGGGATTCGACCTAATGCATCCTCTACCAATTTAGGCGGGTATCATAAACTATTTTATAAGTCAATAACCTACATCGGGGAGGCCCACTGATGTAAAAGATAAGGTATTAATTCATGTATTTCATGCTGTTATTAGAATAAGTCTATTTCAAAGTGGAATCATGATTATGGGCCGCAGCACTGGTTAAAAAATATGTGTTAGTTATATCAGCCATATAATCATACCAACATAGGATTACAATATTCAACTATACATTTTTCTTCATTTCAGATAGACTTATTTCAACATTTTCCCGTTCCATAAACGGTTAAATTTCACTATGAGAGAGTCTGAAATATAGATTGAATAAGACCCTATTTCTGTGTTGGGGGCTCCCTAACATAGGTTATTTAAATCATGAAATTGTGTCATTGCCCGCGGAATTGGTAGTGGAGGGCCCTTTTAAATGAGAAAGTATTCTCATTTCATATTTACTATTCCACTCAATTTCTCATGGGCCACACCTCTGTGGAGAACTTATGAAAAACGGAAACTCTAACTGGAAGAGTCATCTAAAAGTTATTACCAAAGACCTTCAAAGTTCAAGATTATAATTGGAAGGGCTTCATGAATAAATGCCACTGGAGGGTTTGCAGACTCTAGTGAATAATGGGCCCTGTATAAAGGTCACTGCAGAAGCCTTCGCCGAAAGGTGTGGGCTGTCTGTAAAAGATAATTCTGCATGAGCAAACTGTCATGGAGACAAATGTCTCATGATGAGCACGGGGAAATGGGTGCTAGGATTCTGCCAGTATTGGCCAGTATTGGCCCTCAAACCCTAAGGTTGAGCTATAGGCTTTACTTATGGACCAATCGTTTGTTGGTAAAGCAGACTTAATTATATATAATCAGTGCATTTGGCATTTCCGCCCCCCTCCCTTAAATGATGTCTTTATGAAACAGAACTAACCAGCTAGTATATATGTTATACACATAGGACCATGCACAGAAAGTCAGTGATGGTAAAGAGGACAGATTCTGGATACACTTATTGAAAACCCTCCGCCTGACCATAAGGGGTACGTGTTGGTTAGGTCAGTCTAAGAGTGCGATGTTAGGCGCAATGGGCTACCACAGGAATGTAACCTCCCGGGCGTCATCAATGTTCTCCCCTATTGCCGTCAGCAAACATTGGACCTCCAGGAATTGATCAACCACCAAATAATCAGTCACCACACTCATTCCCTCCTCCTAAGATGTACGTGGTACATATGAAGCTGAGTAGACATATACTGATCCATGGCACCAGAAAGATGAGATGCCCAGCACCGATTGGCAGTATTTTCCTCTAGGTCGAATCCAACATGGCGATTTAGGGCTCAAATATCTCTGCGATTTTGTCCCTTGCGATTTTGGGGTCTTCCTGGGCCTCTAGAATGCAAGAATTGTTCAACTTATACCGAATCCAACACTGAACCAAGACCTATTAAGCAGTTATCCTTGCGATATAGGGGCTCACGAGTGCAAGGGACAAAATCGCAGAGATATTTGAGCCCTAAATCGCCATGTGGGATTCGACCTTTTGTATCAAGCAACGTGGCTCAAAACCACCAATTAATAGGCAAACAGGGCAGTGGATATTTTTCCTTTTTTTCCTGGTTTGGGCCCTACGTTTTATATACAGAAATAGCAGCAAGTAACGTATATACAATGTCTCAGGACACTAAAGAACTGCCAAAATCATCAAAGCATTTTTGAAATTTGTACTCTCGTGAAGGTTCTTTTGTTCCGAGACTCTCTGACTAAGTTTAAATACTGCATTCAATATTATGATAAGGAAAAAAATAAAGAGACGGGATGAATCAGAAGTACCTAGGTGTGTCCATGACTATTAAGCTAATCATGAACAACATAAACTAGAATTATTTGTCTGTGATATACCATCTGCATTCTGTAATTCTAAATGATTAGAAATCAGGGTATAGCCGGATGACTGCGAACAGACTGCCATTATGTAATTTCCCCTTACAAAATTAAAGCCTTGTCGTGTTATAAATGCCAGGGTAATTTTGTAAATCATACCTCTGCCCATTATCTGGTGAAGTGCACCTTTAGTGAATACACATATCAAGGTGTAAAATACATTAATTTGTCTACATGACTAATCAGTACCTTTTCGCTATAATACTTATCAAGGTGTGCATGGTCTGAGCGACGTCATCACAAATTATAACCTGAGGACAGGCTACAGGCTTGTGCAAAGTCCTAGGAGTTAAAAACAAACAAAAATATAGTTCAGCAAGATTTCATCCTACTTTGCAACACCAGCCCATTAGAATCAAATGAGCCAAATCGTACCCAGGAGCATTAGATTCATAAGGCGGACTTAAATTCATTCTAGATTGCCTGATGTTATATATTTCAATATTGTGCTGACATTCTGGCCAACCCTGTACACTGATTCTGCCACAATGTATATATATATATATCAAATCTAAGATTCAAGATTCAGTTCTGCATCATGGGTGAGGTCCGTGTAAGACTGTGCTGCTTGGTTGCTGTCCTATTTCTACAGTTATGTGAGTGTCTCCTGCTTCTCATATAAGTACTTTATAGAGTAATGCTACAGGGAAAAGTGTTTTTGCCGCACCTTTTAAACTGATTGGTGTGAACAAGACATTCTTTGATCTTTGTATGCAATGGGGATGTGCATATTGCCCTACGAGGAAATTGTTCTTGTCCTGAAGTTTGTGGTTTGGACTAAAAGACATCTGTCGAGGGCGGTAGGCGGTAGGCTGTCCATGACCCGACGCCCGGCCTGGTTGGTAGAAAAAAATCGACCACCCCACTTTCCTTTTGGTAAAATCGACTAACAATGGATTACTGTTTATAATTTGTGTTGGGACATTCGCCATAAAAGGTCGAATCCCACATGGCGAAAAATGCCTCAAATATCTCTGCGATTTTGAATCTGTTGCGATTTTGGAGTCTACCCCAAATTCTCAAAGGATGTGACTGTAATAGGGTACATAGAACACAGGGATATACTGTTGTGCTTTATTGTGAAGTATTTGTCATTTATTTTCCTGGTGAATGGATATATCTATGTCTGACATGTTTAAGATCCTAAAATCGCAAGGACATAAAACCTAAGTACAGTCTGCAGTGGTACTTTGATATTGCACAATGCTCCTAGCACTGTCTGTGATTTAGAACACCAGGAAAGCTATAAAACCCAACTAACAAAATCGCAGAGATATTTGAGGCATTTTTCGCCATGTGGGATTCGACATAATGAAAACTCGCCAGCAACCCTGATATTGTCATGGGAAAATACATACATTTCGTTCTGTTTTATCGCAGGTTACTTTGTATCTGGAACTGTAAGTACCGAGGATGAGACTCCAGGAGTGGACAGCCCAACAGTAAGTTCAGGTGGTTCCAGTGATGCTCCAGAAGATGGTCCCCCACCCTTCACCACTGTTGATGATAATTTTTCCACGGAGGAATCAATTGTTGGATTATCATCCCACATCAAGCCTGTTACTAACGCCAGCACGGCCAGTGGATCTCCAGGTGCTCAGCCCACAACTGCCACAACCAATGCTTCAATAACTACCGACTTAACACAAAACACAATACCTTCTAGTGATGGTACAGAACATTCAGTCGCCACTGATGATGAAGACATGCCGCTTGATCACGCTGACATTCTAAAAGATCAGCCAAAGATACAACTATTTGGACAAGTTCTACCAACATGCTCTCGCCACAGTTGTCGCAACCGATGCTACGATTATCGTGATTTGAATGGATTTAGAGACTGCAACTGTGACCCAGGCTGCCTAAAGGCTGGGGACTGCTGTTTAGATTTTCAGATGACGTGCTTCACTCCTGATTTTGGAGCGATAGGAATAGAGGAGTCTCCCACTGAGGAAGACGACATGAACATCGAAGGAGCTGCAGTTCTAGATCTAATTGGACAAGCCCAAACAACTGAAACAAGGTTTGAAAACATTCAACTCTCAAATGGCTACACCGACTTCTGGATAGAGGTCCTTGTAGGTTGTTCCAATGATACGCCCACGGTGTCAACATCACAGCAATGTTCGATGTTGGATTTCAACACCCAAAAAGAATTGGCTGTAGGCACTATCGAAAACATCTACGTTGCATTTAGAAGAGATTGTATATCTTGTAAGAATCAAATATACGACGTAGAACTTTGGCCACGTACAATCAGGTGTCCCTTTGAAGAGGCAGTCCAGTCAGTTATCATGCTTGCTAAATATGGCGTAGACGCGTTCCTAGAAAATAGTGGCAAATTTTGCTTGACATACTTCGATATATCGGACGTGCCTCCACCTATAATGCGATATCTAACCACACCGGAATTCATAAAATCCTGTAAGGAAACTGAACGCGTCTGGCTATCAGAGTTTGACAAAATTGAGCAAGCTTGCAGATTCTTTCAATCACCGATTGCCCTCGTACAAGAAAACAAAGTGAAAATATTTAAGAACTCATTTTGTGCACTTTGCAATGGTTATACACTAGATGAGAGCTTTACATGTGATTACACTATTAACTATTATGAAGAAGGTCCAACAGACATTCACAACGATGGTCAGTCAGGGACATATGTAGAAATGATAGTTAAAGGAGTACAGCAAGATGGATACCTATCTGATTTTAATTTGGAAGGACTCAACTTAGACTGCAGTCCTGGTACATTATATGATATTCTTCAGGAAAGCTGTACTACTCTGCCTAAATCAAGGAATTCTTCAGTGACAAAACCTTCTTGGGCGAAACCATACCCTGTAGCACATAGTTCACCATCAGTGGTTTTCATTGTTTTTTCCATGCAGCAGGTTGGAAATTCTTTCGATCCTAAAAGTGTAATTGAAGAGTTGAAACAAGCTTTTAACACTTTCTTCAAAGTGGTCCCCATAGATATCAAATTCATGAAAGGTCCCTTGTCAAGTTATGATGCTTACCCAACGCTTTTATGGCTAAACAATGATACCCTGGCCAAGTCCGCTGATGTTCATGCATTTCACATTTCTGTTCCCAGATACCCCATCATAACCACGTATTCAGATAAAATGGCTAGCATGTTATGGTACACTCAAGGGTATGTACTGCCGGGGGAAAACTCCTATGAAGCAGTGATACTTTTAAATAACTTCCCACGGAGATCAAGGCTCTACTGTACGCCAACTCCAAACAAGGTTTTCTTAAAAATCAACACGAGAGACAATGATTTAGATGAAAGCAACGTTATCATGTACGACAGAGAAGGACATAGTCTTTCACGCTACCAAAATGATCTGGTCGGTCTTTTGTTTAAAAAACAGGAGGAACAGGCGACCTCAGCCTGGCTAGTTTCCACCAAACCAGTTGTAATTACCTGTAAAAGTCTCTCTCAAAGTCAGCCCTCAGAATTCCTCAACAAAAGCGACATTGTAACATCTGGTGCGACCTCAATTAGTTCTATAGCAGTGGCAAATGGCGTTATCCACGTTCTGAATCGTTGCATCATTCTTTATTTTGTAATATCCATGATTTAAACATATATATTCCATCAGATCCAATGGCCCCCAAATTATTAGGACTGACTGTGAGAGGTTGAATTTGATTGGCCACCAAACCGCATCTGTTGAAATTTGCCTTAATGACTCTGATATCTCTGCGATTTTGAATATGTTGCAAACCCCAAATTAGCAAGGGATATAACTGCATTATAGGATGTATAGAACACAAGGATTCTGTTGCAATATCTCATGTACTCTATAGGTCGAATCCCACATGGCGAAAAATGCCTAAAATATCTCTGCGATTTTGTCAGTTGCATTTTATGGGGTTCCTGCTGCCCTAAATCACAAGGAGTGCTATTTACATTGTGTAATATCAAAGTACCAATGCAAACTGTGCTATCGTTTTATATCCTTGCGATTTTAGGATATCAAACATGTCAGACACAGATATACCCCTTAACTATGATGATATATTGCACATGCTTCAGAATAAAGCACCACAGTGTCCTTGTGTTCTATGTACCCTAGTGTATTATGATTCTTGTGAATTTGGGGTAGGTACAAAATTCGCAACAGATCCAAATTCGCAGAGATGTTTAAGGCATTTTTCGCCATGTGGGATTCGACCTTTTGAGATAGTTTGCCCTAAGGTCGATCCCACTTGGCGAAAATTGGCTCAAATATCTCTGCGATTTTGAATCTGTTGCGATTTTGGGATCTACCCAAAATTTGCAACGGAGATAACTACAGTAGGGTACATAGAACACAAGGATACGGTTATGTTTTATTGTAAAGCATATGCAATATATCGCCCTGGTTAATGGGTATATCTGTGTCTGACATGTTTGATATCCTAAAATCGCAAGGTTATAAAACCTTAGCAGAGTCTGCATTGGGACTTTGCATTTACACAAATTAACACCACTCCTTGCGTTTTAGGGTACCAGGAAGCCCATAAAATGCAGCTGACAAAATCGCAGAGATATTTGAGGCATTTTTCGCCATGTGGGATTCAACGTTTAGTTCATGTTTATAAACATATCTGAGCATTATATATTTCTGGCCTAAAATCGCAAAAAAAAGGTGCTTGTGTTTGATGGTCCCTACTGTGGTTATATCCCTTGTGAATTTGGAGTATGTCTCACAAATGCAACACATTCAAAATCGCAGAGATATTTGAAGCATTTTTCGCCATGTGGGATTCAACCTTATAGGTCGAATCCCACATGGCGATTTAGGGCTCAAATATCTCTGCGATTTTGTCCCTGCGATTTTGGGGTCTTCCTGGGCTCCTAGATCGCAAGGATTGTTCAACTTATACCGAATCCAACAGTGAATCAAGACCAATTAAGTGGTTATCCTTGCGATATAGGGGCTCAGGAAAGCCCGAGAGTGCAAGTGACAAAATTGCAGAGATATTTAAGCCCTAAATCGCCATGTGGGATTCGACCTTATACAATGGCCCTGCTCATTTCATTGGAAGCTGTTGTACATGCCGGTATAGATTCCAAGAGGTTCAAACCCAACTTAAGGTTGAATCCCACTTGGCAAAAAATGACTCAAATATCTCTGCGATTTTGAATCTGTTGGGAATTTGGGACCTTCCCCAAATTCTCAAGGATATAACTGCAGTAGGGTGTATAGAACACAAGGGCACTTTTGCGTTTATTCATGTACTCCTTGGGTTATTTTGCCTTTGTTGATGTTTATATCTCTGTGGATTATGTATTTTCTGGCCTAAAATCGCAAAATAAGTGCTTGTGTTCTATTCACCCTATTGTAGTTATATCTTTGTGAATTTAGGGAAGGTCCAAAATACGCAAGAGATTCAAAATCACTGAGATATTTGAGTCATTTTTCGCCAAGTGGGATTCAACCTTTTGGGGCTCAAATATCTCTGTGATTTTGTCTGTTGTATTTTGTGGCCCATGCTGAGGCCAATAATGCAAGGATTGTTTAACTCATTGCGAATCCCACAGTAGGTTATGGTCCAGTTTGCAGTAATCTCAGCAAGGGCCATATAACACAACAGGCAAAATCGCAGAGATATTGGAGCCCTAAATCGCCTTGTGAGATTCAACCTTTGAAAAGGATGACTTGTTGATATTGACTATATTACTATTCCGCTGATGAATGATCTACATTGTTTCAAACTGGTCTCATGTAAGGACATTGCCCATACTTTGTGCATAATGTACTGTGAGTGCATAACTTAAAATAAATCCCTCAGATTGATGAAAGTATATAGTGATTCGTCTGTTGATGCATAACCCAGCCCAATACCCGCGTCCTGCTGTTTACTGCTGAATTCCTAGGGTGCATCTGGTATTCATGTGATGGTGTTGTAAATCTGTCTCACCAGTGCCAACTTCAGCCAGGGCGAGACCTTTATAGTCTAGCAGAGTTGTAGCTTGACCCGGACTCGTCGGTTATAGTTTTTTTTTCTCTTTTGATTATTCATCTATAGGGGCTCTATAATCATTTCCAGGCGGGTGTGGAAGTGTCACCCTTGAGCAATTTGAATTATTCAAGATGGCCACCAATATGACAATATTTCTTTAAAAACCATAATATATATTATATCTGCTTCTAATCAACATAGAAACATGATTTCAAGTTCTAAATAATATAATTTTTGGGGTTGAGGAGTTCATATCTGTCATCACTGATAATATAGGTGGCAGCCATTTTAAATCTTTAATGAGATTACTGCTATACTGACATGATTTACTGACACATACTTCATTTCTTGATTTGATAAAGGTAAAAATTCCATCAAAGGCACCCATAATATATTCATATCGATAGGGGACTTTAATATAACCATTTTAGGAAAAGCGGGTGGCAGCCATTTGGAATTTTCAATGAGATAATCATTATTAACACACATTTTCTTGTTCTAATGATGGTAAAATGCCATTCAAAACTCCGAAACATAGATTGACAACATATAAACTTAAATAGGTTAGATGGCAGGTATTCTGAATACTTTGCTGCCTGTGGGTGAGTGAGTAGGCCTTCTATATTACATAATAACGGTGGGTGTTCATTTACTAGCACAGACAGGGCAAGGGTGTACTATTAGAATTGCTACACAGGGGTAGACACTAACGCTGGCCCGGGAGCCAATGGCCCATCATTCTTGGTCCGAGCCCCCAGTTTTCTCAAAATTTGCCTTCCTATCGGCCCAGGTGGCCCACACAAATGGCCAAGGGCAATTTATCAAACTGATATATTTGTCAATATAATCATGTTATACTTCGTTGAAAATTGCCAGGAATCATTCATTATAGTTAAATTTTGATAACAAAAAAAAATTAGTTTTTCATACAATGTGAAAATATATTCTGGGCTCGCAGATTTAGATGTTGGCCCATGGATTTCCAAAGCTGCGGGCCCGCGTGGCCCATGGCTCAAGAAGTTAGTGTCTACCCCTGGCTACATATACATCTTAGGCTCACCTCTGCAGGTACTCCCTTTTTACACATTTTCAGATATGAAATGGTTGATAATGATAATGACTATGATCTCTTAGTCAGCAATGAAGACCTCAGAAATGATTTCATCCAATCAAAAATATTTGCATTATCAACAGATGGAAACCCAACATGTAAAGGATAAAGGCATGAGAATTTCTGTTTTATTTCTGGAGAGAAGGTATTTGAGGTTGAAAATGAATCTATATTGTTCAAAAAACACAACAAATCATTCAAAATATGACCTCTAATGTTTTAAGATATAGATATGTTTAATTGCTGAACATTGAAATTCATTGATTATCAGAAGATATCTGCACATTGATCCATCTGGATAGTCTCAGATTCCTCATATCAGTGTGGATCCAGGATTTTGAAGGCCAGATGATGCACCCTTGCTTAACTCTGTATTTTTGGATAAATTAAGTGAGACTTAAATTGGAAAAATAAACTCTAAGCTACATAGAAAAAGGAGGGGGTATAGCCTACAGCAGAAATCAATGCCTCTCTGTAAAGAAATGTGCCCTTGCTGTGGGAGTTGGGGTAGGCATTATGAAACGTTTATGACTGAAGTATGCAGACTATATTTAGAACAAATATATTATAATGCCAGTCATAGGATATTATAAGCAACATGCTTTTATTTTGATCTCTCCCTCAAGTGAGGTATAAGTTTACATAGATCACAGATACCAAACAGTTCTTTTAAGGAATCTACTGTCTCCAACCATGTCATTATTGGTATGACACTACACCAGTAAGTGTTCTATGGATCAAAGCATTTTTCACTTTGAATTTTCATTATGGGTTCACCATGTACACTCACAGATGCTAGCTGCATGGCTGGTTTTCTTTTTTTGAAAAATGAAAAGCACTTATTTCCCTAAAGGTATCCCTTTATCATTGAGAGAGAAAAATTGCTATGGAGTGCCTTTTGAGAAAATGATGAATCTTAACTCCTTACACTAGAAATTCCTAGTGCTCTAGAACATACACCCTTGTATTATCTTTAATGGGATGTGTTGCCACTAGACTGACTATCAGACCTATATTAGAGTACATTGACAACAATCCATATTAGCAATTTGCACAGGCTATCTCATGGCATTTAAACCAGTCATCACATCACCTGTTCTATAGTTATACACCTATATGACATCCCTGCTTTAATGAAAGTTTATAAGGAGGCTTATATTCCAATTACACTTTTACTAGAACAATAAATTGTCAAGAAATACAAACTGTATAATGATTGTCTCATAAGCTATTCAGAAACGTTGTTACCTACCATCTCTAAAATGCTTTGCAGAATATTCTATTGTAATGGAGTGCTTGGTACATGCAAAATATTTGTTGCAAAGGAATTTCATAGTATGCAAATAACTTTGTTTCAGGGGGTGTAGTGGGGGGGCCTCCCTTAGAAGTCCACCTACTCATAATTGTTCATGGTACCAGGTAGGCAGAGGGAGAAGCCCTGAACCAGGCCCTTTCTCTCCATGACGGCCACAATCTGTGGCCGTCATGGAGAGTAAGGGCCTGGTAATGGCTGCTACCCATTTTGTCTAAAATGGTTATATTGAAGTCCCCTGACCATGTGAATATGTAAAGGGTGCCTTTCATGGAATTTTTACCTTTATCAAATGAAGAAAATAATTGTGTCAATAAATTATGTCGATATAGCTCTAATCTAATTAAAAATTCAAAATGGCTGCCACCTATGTTATCAATGACAGCAGTGATGACAAATATGAATTCCTTGACCCCAGAAATGTATATTCTGAACTTGAAGTCATGTTTCTATGTTGATTAGAAGCAGAGATATATGGTTTTTAAAGAAATATCAACATTATTGGCAGCCATCTTGAATAATTCAAATTGCTCAAGGGTGACACTTCCACACCCGCCTGGAAATGATTATAGAGACCCTGTAGATGAATAATCAAGAGAGAAAAAAACTATAACTAATGAGTCCAGGTTAGACTAAAAATCCCATGATTTCTGCCAGACTATTATCATGCTCCAAATTATAATCCATTTTGACAGTACCCCTAAATATCTTTACAGCTACATATATATCATTGGAACAACCAAAAATAGGCCAATACATACTGCCATATTAACCTTTTGAATCAATTGCGACATCAGGTATTCAGACCGGTTGCATCAAATTTCAAAGGCAGACTTGAGCTCACTGCGCTGAAAAAAATAACTGTTGAATCTACCAGGGATCCTTGTAAAGCTGAACAGTGAACCACCCCTGTTTTGCAGTGAACCAGTGTAGTCTTTACAAGAAGCCCCAGGTGGCAGTAGTACAAGGAATCTCTGTGAAAATGACGATGGGTCTCTGGTAACTTTGTCTTTGACCGAATCCCACAGTAAATATGCAGCTATCCTTGTGATCTAGGGGCTCAGGGACACAGCTAAAACGTAAAGGACAAAATCGCAGAGATATTTCAGCCATTTTTCGCCATGTGGGATTCGACCTTTAACATGTGTGAAGCTAGACAAGATTTAATGTTGATCACATGAAATATAGGCAGGGTAATTGTCACATGCATGCCCATGATGTAAGTTATTCTGACCTGCTCTCTTGGTGAAGAAGGAGACCACTACCTAATTTGGGAAATGGAATTATTTAAGTCGATAAGAAACCCATAAACATGTATTTTAGGTGATTGTCAACTGCATTTTCATATTTCACGTTTTCTTGAAATCTCCATGGAACAATTGGGAAGTGCCCTCCGGAACACACACAAAAGGATATAATGACCCCATCCCCCGTTACATGTACAGTGTTACAAAAGGTCAAATGGACCTGTAGTTGGGTGTAGTTGGCATAATGAGTATTCATGATATCATACTGATTGCGAATGAGATGATTAAAATGGTAACTCCAGGCTACAATAAAGGAGACGGTTGGTGTATCAGAATATCATGCACATAGATAGGATTTAGTGTTTGGCTGGCCCTCTAGGTTGAATCCCACTTGGCGAAAAATACCTCAGATATCTCTGCGAATTTAAATCTATTGCGAATTTGGGACCTACCGCAAATTCGCAAGGTGTACAACTACAGAGGGTGTATAGAACACAAGGACACTGTTGTGCTTTATCATCTACCCTTTGGGTTATTTTGCCTTTGTTGATGTCTAAATCTATGTGAATTATGTATTCTAAGAGCTAAAATCGCAAAAGATTGCTTGTGTTCTATGCACCCTACTGTAGTTAATTCCCTGGCCAATTTGGGGTAGGTAAAAAATCGCAACAGATTCAAAATCGCAGAGATCTTTGAGCCATTTTTCGCCATGTGAGATTCAACCTATACATCCAGAAAAAAAGACGTGCCAACCCGGTACATCTCTCTGCTACATTCTCCCGTACACAGTGCACAACATTGGAGTACGATATAATATCTATATATTAGACACAACTAGAACAGCAAAAAATCAGGTTTAGATGTTTCATTTCACCATAATATTTGTAGTATGCATTTGATCACAAAGTTTTGGCCATATGGGCCTTCATCAGGTGATGGAATAAGGTGTTGCTGATTTAGCTGGTAACCAGGAGCCATAGGTCAAGGATGTACCATTAACCTTTTTTTATAACAATTACCATTCAATCACACACAATAATATTCTTTCTACTGTTCAAGATCCAATAGGAAGAGGTATAGATCTGTATAGAGATAGAAAGAGCAAGAAAACATAAATAGAATTTGGCTGGAAAACCTGGAAAAATAAGGGAGGTACAGGATAAGACACATATCATTAAATCCATTTTGATTCAATACCAAATAAAAACAACACCTAATGCACCACAGAACTGTAATAAATCAGATACCTATCATAGACCAATTTAATTATTACGTTTGCTCACCATGGACTTGGCAGAGAAGCACCATGTTAGGATTTTACTTTGAGATACTTCTTTCAATATATAGCTCATAGTCACTGACTTGCCACGCGTCTTAATTGACAGGAGCTATAAATACCTTCCTACATTTGCTGATGAAAGCCATCTATCACAGCAGAATACTCCTGGGCCTACAGAATAGGTCCCCAGCAGAGAGATATCTAATACGTAGAGACCATTTAAAGGGACATTTGCATATAGATATCCACTACTTTAATAGAAATCACTAAAAGGGTTATTTCTTAATTCCCTCCTCCGCCCAATTAAATTTCCTTCAATGCTTAACCTCAAAGTTATCAACACTATATTTCCTAGGGGAAGGCTTTTGATTAGGGTTCTACCACAGAAATTTAATAAAGTTGCTCTTGATGGAAAATTACTTTCAGTTATTGGATTAGGAGTATAGGACCCTCAAAAGGAAAGATACCTTCACTTGACTCACTATGCAGCCACTCGCCTTATAATCATATTACCTGGATGGAACGAGGTGCATGTATCGCCTTATTATGGGTGCCTTCTAGATCATGGAATTGATGAAAGTAAATCATATCCTGTATGTGTAGAAGTACTAAAAGCGGTCCAACTAAAATCCCAATGTCTGCATTGCATGTGCTAGGTGAAATAGCTGTCTTTGATGAGTTTTCTTTTCTCTCTGATTCCTAGATTTCCCCTGGGGCTTGGTCTATCTAATTATATACAGTGTGTTCTCTGGTCTGATCAGTCCACTAAAATCATGAATGCTTTGGGAATTGAACTGTTTAGGACACTTCACATTAAGTTCTGCTGCGATCCATCCAGTTAGAATTCTTTTGCTGTATTGTCAAAGCAAGGTAAATTGCAAGCAATAAAAATCAATCTTGGTCACTGTAAGCAACACAGTTGATTTCTTGGCCAGTCTTGTCCCCAGCGATATTCAAATAAGGTAATTTCAATACAGCCTTACAACATCTTAGCCAGAGGAATGTTATATAGATTTGAGGAAAAGGCATTCATAAAGACTGTATTGTGAAGTGTGCCTGATCTGAGGCTTCATAATCAATGTCACTAAGAAACACATATTATGACCACGATGTGGAGGGACTGTTTTATCTCTGATATCTTAGTATTGTAGTGGTCAGCGGAAAATGTCATGGAGAAACCGGGACTCGAACCCAGGACCCTCCAACTTCGAAGCGGAGGCTCTACCCCTGAGCTACTTCCCCTGGCCTGACATTCTCTACCTTCCAACTACCCTGGATCGGTATGGTATACATAGGGGGAGTGACACAATCAAGTGAACAGTCCCTCTGAAGGCTCTGCGCACCCGACGGGGGAACGAACCCCTACACTCCTCCCAACCAGCTTCAACCGTATCCCGCCAGAACCGGTCCTCCAGTCCAGTCTGAACGGTACCAGTACTGAGTCACACACAGTCCTATGCAGCTCCTGTTCCCAGGTGCGACTGTGGGTGCCACCTGTTTCCAAGTCTCCCAGCACTAGTAAGTTGAAGCGCTTGTCTATACCATACCGGCCCAGGTACCGAGCTCTCTAAAGGTCCCCCTTGCGAGGCAGGACCACTCGGTTTCTCCACCACTGTAGTGGTCAGTGAAAACGTCTCTGGAGACACCGGGATTCGAACCCGGGTCTCTCGCTTGCAAGTCGAGCGCTCTGCCACTGAGCTACATCCCCTGGCCTGACATTCTCTACCTTCCAACTACCCTGGATCGGTATGGTATACATAGGGGGAGTGACACAATCAAGTGAACAGTCCCTCTGAAGGCTCTGCGCACCCGACGGGGGAACGAACCCCTACAGTATTTACACAACACAACACAGGAATGTTACAGTGGCATTATCCTGAACACAGTGAAAGGGTTCTGGAAACATGGTCAGTTTGTGGACTTGAGATAAAAGTGTAGGGTACACCATATCACATGTTGTCTACATACAGGTCATAAATAAGAGGTCATTTTTGGATTTTCCTCCTTATGTATCATGTAGAAAATATAGAATTTATTCCAGTACAAAATGCAGAGGCCAAATTCTAGAAGATTAATGATTTTATGATAGCTTTCCACTGTACATTTTACTTTATAGTCCTGTGAAAGATATGATTGGATTTTGTGAACTGACTGAATGATATTGTATCAGATGGCATCATATAATGCGTAATGTAGAATGGTTTTGATCATTGGTGATCAGTGATTTCATAACAGGTTTGGCTATTTTAATAAATAATAATTCAACTAAGAAAATTTCAACTGGGTAGGCCTTACTTTTTAAATAGTATAGATTGAAATTGATTGCTTCGCACTTTGTCTGAGAACCAATGTATATGATTGACATTATAAACCACTATAAACAGCCTATACATTAACATTAGTGTATTTTATGTACATAAAATAACAATAATCTACACTGTGTTAAATGTGACACTTGGTGCCTCTCTATTGATGAATTGATAAAGTAGGGGTAGTATGTACCTCTGAACCTCTGACAAATATCAACAGTGAATACAAATGAATAATTCCATGTAAAAATCCCAAGGAGAGTTTGGTAGTTTAATCATTCTAGGGACACTACTCTGTGTGTATAATTATGTGGCTGGAAGGACCTACAAGGGAGGGACCTACAAGGAACACTAGACTCTGACGTCCTAAAAGAGAAGATATGCAGACTAATGTCTGTTTTAACCTAACCCCTCCCACCACCTCCCAATAATTCACATCAACTCCTAAGATAATGTTAGGGTATTGAAAGTCACAACCACCAAGTTCCACAGAATATTGATATCCAAAAGACCTAGAATTCAAAGGGAAAACCTATAGGACAAAACCTCTGCCAAGGTTATGTGAGACACATTCCATGAGAAGTTATGATTATAACTTATGCATATGTATTTAGACCACATAACATCACAAGAAATTAGAAGATAGGATAGAATTGAATTGTACTACAATCATTATTGTACATGTCTATCTGGATATATTCCTATTATGCTCTAAATACAATGCTAGAGTTACATATGTCAACTCTACAATTACCTGCTTGATCCAGTTTCCAGTGTTTATATCTCCAATTATCATTTCAACTGGCTGCATCCAGATACATCATGTATTTTTATTTCCCCTCTTTTGATCTTGGAATACTCCATATAGGATATCAGATGTAACTAAAGACACTGAATACAGTTAGGCAACTCAAATAAAATCATTTTAATTATGCCAATAAAGAGAGAACCACGGTTTGGAGAAACATTTTGTCTTCTTGTTCACACATTTAAAATACAGGTACACTTTTAAAATGGTATATCATATCAATATGTTTACAATTGAACTCTGTCTCCTGCATCATTTATATCAACTCATCATCAAGTCGTCTCTGAGGGATGGTGGGTATGAAACCAAAGGCCTGCTCAATCCATGGTCGTCGGTGTGCGAATGGCTGTATGCTGGTGTCAGGGGGCAGCAGGTATGACGTCATCGCTGCAGGTGGTGTAGTGCACAGGGTGACTGCAGAGACTCTAATTTATGCATGAGTACACACACACACAGAATGTTGGTGAGGGTATAGAGGGTGGTTCTCTCCAGGCTAAATTAAAAGAAATTGATAAATTTCCCACAATTGATAAGTAAGCAACGTCTGGAATGATTAGATCATTTTCACAAAAGTAAAATAGGATACAAAAGAATCAGTGTGGTAAGCATCCTCTCTGATATTTAGATACTCACGAAGGAGATTTGTAGCATTTCAGATTAGATAAATACACATCCAGATGGAGGATAGGCAACTTGGTAGACCCCATTCATGCATATTCCTGATTGTGCCATATAGGTCTACTTAGCATTAAAGGATGTATATCTACACTCAATATTCCATACAGAGAGTACACTTTGTATCATGGTGGTATTATGAAAATTGATAAAGAAAAATGACCCAAAATGAATTGGGGCCATTATATTCAAGGCAGGAATTGATAAATATATCGCTAGGGTGGTTATACATGAAGGTGGGGAGCTGCATGAGCATAGGATCACAATTTCTTGAAGATGTCCCATGCTTGGTACCTGGTTTGGACTGTTAGACAGAGTGCTGCCACCCCTTAAAAGACACCAACTGAAGTAGAAACTGTTCATAACTCTAAATGTGTTAACTCTAATTGTAGGCAATACACTGTTATATATATTGTAGCGCCCGTTCGTATTATGAATGATCGAAGAACACAACCCGTCAAGTAACATTAACTCTCTTGGTTTATTGCCCTGGCACTGCTTGGCCACACCATCTAAATGCTATCTGTTGGTAGAAATGTCGTCTGCAACCTCCTCTGGGAGCTAGCTGCTTGACTGTTCACCTCGGGCTGTCGGCTGGATCTGACCTCCGGTGGAACTAGTCGCGCTTTATATACAAGTCTCCACCGGGACGCTGCCTCTCGTGCAGCGTTCCGGCGGACTTCTCCCGAGCGTTGAGACTTTCCCCGAATGACTGCGTGGCAGTCATTCGGCGGACAAGCCTCTCCGCTACACTCCTCCCAGCTAATTTAAAACTCTGGGGGGTGTAAAAACCAATACCCTGGACGGAGAACTACGTCCCTATGTTAACTACAGCGTTACTGAGAAAGAATAATAATAAAATGTCATTATTTTTACATACACATCGTCGTTATTATTTACAAATGATTAATCACAATATGGGCCCTTTCGCCAGTAATTCTGGGCCCCTAAGGCTTAAGGCCGTCTGCTTCTTCCCCGGGTCCACTTCCACCGCCCCGGTTGTGCTGCAGTGATACCTCTCCGGACTGCATCCACCGACCTCCCTCCGGACTACGCTCCACCGAACTGGAAGACAGGACACCCAGGTAAGTTTTCATTTGGCAACAGGTTCGATTTGGTAAGTGTTTCGACCAAAAAGACCCCCCCTCTTTCTCCCTCCTTCTCTCCAGCGGTGTACTCGGCCCTGGGTTCCCCCTTGTCCTTCTCCCTCCTCTCAGCTCCCGCCGAACTCCTCCCTTCTCCGACCGTGTACTTCGGTCTTACTGCCTCCCCGACAACTGCTCCGGCCCTTCCCCGCTGAACGTCTCCCGTTTCTCCGGCCGTGTACTCGGTCCAGGCTGCTCCCCGACCACCCTGTCGTATCTCTTCCTCAGCCCTCCCCGACCGCTCCCGTTCCCCGAACGGCTCCCCGACCTCTGCTATCAACAAGGAGTGACCAGCTTACCTAGTTCATTCAGCGGCGTCGTCGTCTTCCTCCTCACCGTCCTCCTCCGGTTCCCCCTCTCCTGCAGCCTCCTCCGTCTCCGGCTGCTGCTGCTCCCAGGGCCGGCCGCAGGTTTTACAGGTATCCCGTTGGCTTAAGTCCACAAATCTGTTCCGGGTTATAACCACAGTCTCGAACTCGCCTCCTGGGAGCATCACTAGAGAGGTGGTCTGGCTCCCCTCCCCTAACTGGCGCACATCTGGCCCCTGCTCCTCCGGGGGCAGTAGTCTCTGTGCCAGTCGCCTCAGGGTCGCCGACCCTTGGTAATTCGATTGCCAGGGGTTACGCGCCCCAGCCTCCTCAGCATGTCCTTCCTCCGCAGCTCCGCCGGACGTCCCGGGCTGTGGAGAGGCACCAGTACCGTACGGTGGCGGAGCTGTGGGTGCGGGGGTGGATGTCACCGGAGTCCCCGGCTCCCAGTTTGATAACACTGTTACACGTGGTCCCGCCTCCATCGGCGGTGGGGGTAGTTTAGCATCATTCAGGGAGGCCCTCACCCCCGCCGGTAGTAGCACTCTGGTCTCCCCCTCCTCCGCGTCAGTTAGTTCCAATTTCATGAGAAATTCGCCATGGGGCGAGTTTACCACTAACCCATCCAGTCCTATGGCTATCACTCTCCCCTCCCCCCCTTCACCGGTGACTGCTCCTGCCTTTGCTGCCTAGCCAGGAGTTCAGCGGCTTCCCTCTCATCCTTCTTCTGTCTCTTTTCCGCCTCCACCTTTTCTCTCTTCTGTTTTTCTATCTCTTCCCGCTGTTTCCTCTCCTCATCTCGCTGCTTCTTCTGCT
Organism: Acholoe squamosa; assembly: GCA_949317995.1. NCBI lineage: Eukaryota > Metazoa > Annelida > Polychaeta > Phyllodocida > Polynoidae > Acholoe > Acholoe squamosa. The sequence continues at coordinate 59,096,286 of OX439038.1, read as the reverse complement.
CTGCCTCTTGGGCTTCCTTCCTTCTCTTCTCTGCCTCTGCCTCTATTCTCTTGGCTTCAGCTGCCCTTTTCTTTTCTAGCGCCTCCAACTGTTTCTTCAGCTGCTGCGTCTGAATATCAATCCCGGCCAGTCCAGTGGGAGATAAGGTAGAGAGCACCCCCTCCTCCACCGCCCCTTGTACTGCAGAATCCCCCACTTCCTTCCCTTTTACCGACCCCGCCGAAGTATCCGCCGAAGGCGTTTTCACCATAGCAAGGGCATCGTCCAGATTAAGAGATCTGTTTAGTGACACGTCTGTAGCCTCAGAGACATTCACCGAAGTGTCCAGTCCATATAATGTGAGTTCAGTGCGCTGGACCCCCACTGGGCCCCCTTTTTCCCCACTTTCTCCGGCTTCCTCCTTAAGTCCCTCCCCCAACACCTCCTCCTCGTAAGACTTAAGTTCCTCCTCAAACCCCGGATCCACTAAATCATAGTCCACCTCCGCCCCCGGGAACAGTCTCTTGAGTCTTATCATCATTTGATTAGGTGTTTCCCCCTTTTTGCCGTACTTGGCACACAGGTCTGCTATCTTAGCTTTTTCCTCGTCTATCTTAGTCCTCACTTCGGCGGTGCTGGTGCGTACAGCTGGTTTAGTCCGACTCCCCACTATTCCCCCCGAAGACTCAGGTGGGCCCGGTGGCGGCTGCTCACCCCGCCTCCCCCCGCTGCACTCCCTCTCCGGAGAAGCCTGAGCTGACGCTGCTGCCGCCGAGGACTTCCCCTTGCCCCCTTTTATATCATTTTTCACTCTCTTCTTCTCACTTTTACCCCCCGCCGAGTCACTGGGGTTCTTCCTCTTCCCTGATGAGCGGGTGCCAGCGCTAGGTGGGCCCGCCGGAGAGCTCTTCAATTTTGTCTCCTCTTGCTTCTTATCAGGTGATATCTGGATTAACATCTGCTCCAACGTGTGTGCAGACATAGTGTAACTGCCAGGAGTGTCGCCTTCCCCCAGCTGTATTCCTGGGGAGCTTAAGTCACTGAAGGGGCTACCCCCCGGCAACACCTTCTGTGGGGTTAGCTGTTTTCGGGGCTTACTTCCTTGTCCTCTGGTGCTTCCTACATCGGGGAACTCCAGCATCACCGGCTCCCCCGGCTGCCATTCGTCCGCATCATACTCTTTATGTACAGATCTTATATGCCCCCGGAGGTCGCCCTCCCTCTTCTTGCGAACTTGGTGGGAGCACTCTGGATACAGTGGGCAGCGGTGCCCAAGCCCCACTCCGGCGTGGCCCTCCACATGTCGCTCCAGGGTGTCCTTTCTTGCAAATACTTTTACTATTCCCCTGTCGGCGCACGTCTGGCAGGCGAACTCCGGAGTGTCTCTGGCTGCCTCCCCCCTGGACTTGGCCTGTCGTGGCATGCTGGCCGTGAAGACCTCCAAGTCGGCGTAGTGGATAATTTCTCGTCCTCGTAGATTAGGTGCTTGCTTCTCTGTCGGATTCTGAGTTGACCTAGCACCTCGCCCTTCCTTTATACCTCCCCGGCCCCGAGACGTCCCGCCTCCTCCCGTGTCCCCCTTTTCTCTGATTGGTTGGTTGCTTTCGGCGAGCTCGGCGGGCCCTTTGGAAAGTCGCCTGGGTATTCCCCTCCCCACTTCGGTGGCGTGGGAACCCTGTGTCAGGCGATCTCCGCTCGTGGGAGCGCCCCTCCTCCCTTCTATACTTTTTTTTTATTGGCTGGCCACCTGTCTCCCGTTTATGTGGCGATCTCCCTATTGGCCGAGGTGACTGACCCCTGGATCTAACCTGACTTCTACCATGGCGCCTCCTCTCCGCCGAACGGCTCCGCCGTCTCTCCCCTTCCCTGGCTACCACCCCCGATTTCACCTCTCTGGCGCCTCTCTCCGTCTTCACCCGGCTGCAGGACCTGCCCGGGCTTCCGTGTCGTCGTCTCTCCCCTCCTTCTTTGCTCGGGGATCTAGTTTTCTTAGAAGAATTTTGCTGGCTTCTTGGCACCACCAACCACGTGTCATTTGTTGACGCCATCTTGCCGTCAACTGTCGTCATGACGTCACCGCGAGCGCTGGGTCCCGGCGGGTCCTCCCCTATTATCGCCCGGGGAGACCTTAGGCTGGTGACCGGCGCCCCCCCATCCTGGGCCCCGGAGAGGCAGAGACCGGTTTGAGATATACGTCGGGTGATGCTTTGTAGGAAGGTCTTCCTCTTTGAGGTCATGATGAAGCGCATGGAGACCATTCCTCTCCACCTTCTCTCCTCCTCTCGAGTGATTGCCTTCCTCTCCTCCGGCACCCCCGCGTTCCTCTCTTCTACTCTTTGATTAGCTTCATTTTCGTTTTGTGCCCATATTAATTCCTGTTTCCATCTATTCCAGGCTCGCCACTGCTTTCTCCAGTCCTCTCGCATTTTCAGATACACCGGTGCCGTCCTCCGTTCCCGCCGAAGCCGATCATATTCATCCATTCTCTCACCGTTTTCTTTGATTTCCAGCCTTCTTTTCTCATGCAGGTCCTCAGTTTCTTTTTCAGATAACCCATCAGGAATATCCCAGCTAGGCAGGAGTGGCCCACCCAGTGGGATCTTCGGCAAGTCGCCATCCCACCGTTTGGGAGGTTTCCGGGGCTCCATTGAGTTACTCATCCACCGTCTACTGGCCTGCTCTGCGTCACCGCTCGTATCATGGCGTTCCCCTCTCCCCCTGGCAACCCCCGCCCTCCGCCGAGGTCTCTCTCTGGTTGTACCTTCTTGATAGAGTCGAAGTGTACCACTTTCACAAGGCGCCCCTTCCGTATGGTGAACAACACCTTCCCCCGCACCTGGACCACCGTCCAGGGGCCCGTCCAGTATGACTGAAGCTTTGGAGAGACGCCCTTACTCTTGAGCGGGTGGTAGTAGAAGACTGTGTCCCCCTCCACTATGCTCACTGCCCCTGCCCTCACATCATAGTTACGCCTCTGCCTCTCTACGGCCCGACCCAGCACTTCCCGAGCATAGTGAAAGGTTTGGGCCATCTGCACCTGCAGCTCCGCCACATATCCTTCCAGGGAGCTCGGCGGGGGCCCCGCCAGATAGAGTAGAGCCAAGGGGGTGGTAGTCTCTCGGCCCATCATCATCCTATTGGGTGTTATGTTAGTAGAGGAGTGAGCAGAGGCTCTGTATGCTGCCATTACATAGGGCAATTTCCTGTCCCAGTCCCTCTGGTCCTTGGCTACCGTGGTGGCCAACAGCATCTCTATGGTTCGGTTAGCCCTCTCCACCATCCCATCACTCTGGGGGCGGAAGGCACATGTCCTAGTCTGGCTAACTTCCAACAGCCTTAGGACCTCCTGGAACACCCCCGACTGGAAATTACGGCCCTGATCGGTGTGGACCGTCCCCGGGGGTCCCAGGCGGCACACAAACTCCTCCACGAAGACTCTAGCCACCGTTTCTGCCTGCTGGTCCCTCATGGCATACGCCTCTGTCCACTTGGTGAAATAATCGGCAATCACCATAATGTACTTGTTCCCTTCCCTCGTCATTGGTAGGGGGCCCATGATGTCCATGGCTACCCTCTCCATAGGCAGACCTACCGCCACGTGCCCCATGGGTGCTCGGTGGGGTGGCCTGGCCGACTTCCTCCTCACACAGGGTTCACACCTGGCGCACCACCAAGTGGCATCCCGCCGAAACTCGGGCCAGTAGTAGCTATCCTGAAGACGCCGGATGGTTCTGTTCCGCCCCAGATGCACCCCCAAGCTTGAGCCATGCACCTGTCGGAGGACCTCCTCCCTCGTAGCTCTGGGGACAGCTACCTGGAACCTTGACTGCCCCGCCGGCTCCACCCACCACCGGCCCAAGATACCGTTTACCTCCCCCAGCAGGTCTCTCTGGGCTGCCCACGCCTTCAGTTCGTAGCCAGCCCCACCCAGTTCCGCCGGGTCCACCTCCTCCCCTTCTATCCACTTCTTCACTTGCTGCAGGATGGGGTCAGCTGCTTGCTCCCTTTCCCAGTCCAGCTCCTCGGGGGAAGCTATCTCAGCCGGCGAGGGGGACTCCGCCGAAGCCTCCGGCGAGATCTCCTCCCCTACTGTTTCTGGGGGTGCTTCCCTCCTCCGCCCCTGAGCACGAGTGATCACTCTGCACACTTCCATTCCCGCCTCCTCTCTCCCACACTGTCTGCATGGCCTACGAGATAAGCCATCAGCATTCCCGTGAAGTTTCCCCGCCCTATGCTCTATCCTTAGGTCGTAGGTGTCCATCACTTGCAGCCACCGAGCGATTTGCCCCTCAGGTTCCTTAAACCCCATTAACCACCGGAGGGACGCACGGTCTGTCCTTACTCTCGTAGGCCGTCCTATCAAATAATGCCTGAACTTCTTCAGAGCAAAGACAATGGCCAGCAGCTCCCTTCTGGTCACACAATAATTCCGCTCCGCCTTATTTAGGGTGCGGCTAGCATAAGCCAAGACCCGTTCGTGCCCCTCCTGCTCTTGTGACAGGACTGCCCCCAGTCCGGTGTCACTGGCGTCGGTGTCCAGTCTCAGTTCCCCCTCCGGCCGAGGAAAGGCTAGGATGGGGGCTCTAATAAGCTCCTGCTTCAGATGCTCGAAGGCCAGCTGGCAGTCTCGGTCCCATTCAAACTTCCTTCCCTTCTCTGCCAGGCTGGACAGGGGCTTGGCTACTGCTGAGAAATCTTTGACAAAATTTCGGTAGTACCCGGCTAACCCCAGGAAACTGCGCACCTCGGTGATATTCTGAGGGGTGGGCCACCCCTCCACCGCCTCTACTTTGGCTGGGTCGGTGGCTATCCCCTCCTCACTCACCATATGCCCCAGGAACATCACTCTCCTTCTGGCCAATTGGCACTTGCTTGGTTTGATCTTAAGCCCCGCCTGGATAAGCCTGTCCAACACCTCCTCCAGCCGGTGAAGGTGCTCTTCAAAGGTAGCTGAGAAGACTACGACGTCATCCAGATATACTAGGCAGGTCTCCCACTGTAGGCCCCGCATCACCACCTCCATGACTCTTTCAAATGTCCCGGGTGCATTGCATAACCCGAAGGGCATATGGCGGAACTGAAACAATCCCCGGTGGGTGGCAAATGCAGTCTTCTCCCTGTCCTCGGCGGCTATGTCCAACTGCCAGTAGCCACTAGCTAAGTCCAGGGAGGAAAACCAGGCAGCCCCGGCCATGGTGTCGAGGCAATCCTCTACTCGAGGCAGCGGGTAAGCATCCTTGACAGTGACAGCATTTAGCCGCCGATAATCAACGCAGAACCTCGTTGTACTATCCTTTTTTTTTACTAGTACAATGGGGGATGCCCAGGGCCCCGCCGCTGGCTCTATTACCCCCCCTTCCAGCATCTTATCCACTTCCTCGTCTACCACCTGACGCCTGTGAGGTGCCAGACGCCTCGGCGGCTGTTTCAGTGGAGTTGCGCCCCCCGTGTTGATGTGGTGCCGAGCCAGAGTAGTATGGCCCCTGTCCTCCGGCCCCAGCTGGAATGCGTGGATCCTACTCCTGAGCAAGGTGGCCAATGCTCTCCTCCTGTGCGCCTCAGTCCCGTCCACCAGCTCAGCCACCACCTTCCTCCCTTCCGCCGTTAGTTCCTGCCTTCCCACCACACGACACCTTCCGCCGATCCCCCCTTCGCCAGCCTCCACCGAAGTCAGGGTTCCCAGCGTTTCGGCGCGGTGGATTGTCACGGCTTCCCCTCCCGGGTTCAAAACCCGCACACATGCTTGCCCTTCCTCTGGGACTATCAGCCCTTGCCCCACCAGGAACAAGCTACTCTTTCCCACCGATTCCGCCTTTTCCACCATCCCTTCCTGCCCTTCAGGCCAATCCCCTAAGACCTGGCCCTCCACCAGCGCTTCCTGCCCGCCGGCTACCACCGCCGCTCTGGCACACATGATCCTCCGGACCAGCCCTTCCGGATTCGAGTCCCCCCCGGCCACGTCACCGATGCTCCCGCCATATCCACCTTGATACGGTGGTCCCTCAGGAAGGAAGCTCCCAAGATGGCTTCATTGCCAATCTCTGCTACTGTAAACGTGGTAGTTGTGATTGTAGACCCCAATTGAAAGCTTCCGGTGAACTTCCCTCGCACCGCCATGGGCCTGCCGTCGGCGTTAAAGATGTCGTTTTCGGCGGGATCCAAATCGGGGTATCCCCCTGCCCGTCTCCACCAGTCCACTGACAACAGGTTAAGGGACGACCCAGTATCCACCAACAACTGTACCTCCTTTCCGCCTATCTTCCCAGCCACTATTATCCCGTTACCCCCTTTTTCCTGTCTCCCCTGCACCCTCTCGTCCGGCCATCTCTTCTCAACCCCAACAAGGCCGCTGGTCAGGGTTGATTCTAGTTTTCCGCCGGGCGGGAAGCGCTTGGCGGAGCTGAGTCCACTTTCCTCTCGGTGTCTCCCCCCTTCTTCAGTTGGGGGCACTCCCTCTTAAAATGGCCCTCCTGCCCACACTGGAAGCAGCCTGTTCGCCTCCGGGTGGTCGCCTGGGACCCTGCATCTACCTTCTGGCTCAGCTCCTTCACCATGGCGGCCATCTTGTCCATCTTGGTGCAATAAGTTGTCATCTTCTCGGTGAGGGAGGCGTCGGCGGCTCTCACTTTGAACTTGTCTACCCCTTCCCGGTTGATGGTCTTCAGATAGGCCTCCGCCCCTATTGCTGTCATAACAGCCGCCTGCAGGTCCTTGGGCTGCGTCTGATATACCCACTGCCTAAGCTGACTGTCTCCCAAAGCGGACAGGAATCGGTCCAGAACCAGTGCGTCCACCGTCTTTGCATCGGCGTCGGGGTAAGCCAGCCGTGTGTATTTTGTAAGTTCCTCTTGCAGAGCCTGTAACGTTTCCCCCGGCTTACGCTCCCTGGTTCGGAGGAGCGCTTTGTAAGTTTCCATCTGATTAGGCGGTTCGAACCTGAGTTCCAAAGCCTCCCTCAGCTGCCGATACCCTTCCGCCGTAGCTGGTTTAACCCCTGTAAGCAATCGCCGGGCCGGTCCTGTTAGGCTCAACCCAAGAAACATTCTGGCCTCCTCGGGTGTCCACCCATTAACCCTTACGCACAAATCAAAATGATTGAAATAGTCCGCCAAATCACCCGTCCCATCAAATTTGGTAGGTTTAATAATTGGCTTCCGCCCCTCGGCTGGTCCGCACTCATCTCCTCCTCCTCCTCCTCCTCCGGTCTTCCTCCTCCCACCTCTACCGGCGACGACCCCTTCTCCTTCTCCTATCTCTCCCTCCTCCACCGGAGGCGTCCGGCCCCTCCGTGGGGGAATCAGGCGCCTTCTCAATCCCTCTCTCCTTTCCACTTTCACCTGTTCAGGGGGCTCTCTTCGTGCCCGACCTCCCTGACCCGCCTCCGGTTGTCTCCCGTTTACCTCTCTGCCCTCGTCCACCGGGCGTTCCTTGAACTCTACTTCTTCGTCCTCCTCAGTATCGCCCTCAGCGTCCTCGGGTAATTTAGGTAAGTAGATCTCTCCCCCTTCAGCCTTTCTAGCTTCCTCCTTCACCTCCTGAGCCCTTTCTTCCTCTCCCTCAGGCAGTTGAGGTTGCACTAGGGGTGTTCTCTCATCCCAATCCCACCCCTCTGCGGCTCTTCCTTCTGTCACAGGGGTTCCACATATCATGGGAGGCCGCCCCAACGCCATCTCCGGTTTTCTCTGGTGGCCTCTCACCCCCTGTGGTCCACCCTCCGCCCCTTTTTCCCCATTCTCGTCCTTCTTTACTGCAGACCTCAACTCCATTTTCTTTTCTCCAGATCCTCCCTCAGCCATTCTTCGATCTCACCGGACGCAGGTTCGTAAAAAAAAAATATTAAGAACACCGCTGTCACTAATGTAGCGCCCGTTCGTATTATGAATGATCGAAGAACACAACCCGTCAAGTAACATTAACTCTCTTGGTTTATTGCCCTGGCACTCCTTGGCCACACCATCTAAATGCTATCTGTTGGTAGAAATGTCGTCTGCAACCTCCTCCGGGAGCTAGCTGCTTGACTGTTCACCTCGGGCTGTCGGCTGGATCTGACCTCCGGTGGAACTAGTCGCGCTTTATATACAAGTCTCCACCGGGACGCTGCCTCTCGTGCAGCGTTCCGGCGGACTACTCCCGAGCGTTGTCCGCCGAATGACTGCGTGGCAGTCATTCGGCGGACAAGCCTCTCCGCTACACTATATATATATATATATAAATATATATGTGACAGGATCTGCGAAAAAGGCCCTTAGTGCAGGGTGCATTAGGGTCCCTATTCCTAGTACATGTCACATATATGTATATATATATATATATATATATATATATATATATATATATATATATATATATATATGGGTAGGGCTCCAGAAAATGTCCATGAATTTTCCCACATTTTGCTTGAAAAATACCAAAAAGTCAATGTCCCCTGAGAAAAAACCATTTTCATTCAAATTCTTTCTCTATTCACAATGCAATTAGCCATTTTGTAATTTATACAACACATTATAGAGATACTTGTCAACATCACCCTTGATTTCCAAGAAAATTTTCAATTTTTTCATTATTTAGTGAGAATCTGTTAGTCTTTTGACAGTAAGTGGAAGTCTGACACCCATATATTGGAGCAGGTATGCGAAAACCTGAATATCTTATAGTTTTCTCCCCATAAATGAGGCCCAAAGAGGGGTAGGAAAGTGACCCTTTTAAGGCTATTTTCTTTGGGGAATTATTTTTTATAGAAATATAAGGCAGATAAAGAAGAAATTCAGTTGACATTGTGTGTGGTTGGGGGCTCTACAGCACCTTGTCATTTGATTTCTAAGATTTCACTTCAAAGTGTGATAAATTACAGTAAATGGTGATGTTACGTTCATCAGATTGATGTTACGTTCATCGGATTCACATAGATGATTTAGCTGTAATATTCCTAATTCCTCCATAACAGTGAAAACAAATATCAATTGTCTACCCAAGTAGTGCACTGCACCAGCTTGTGTAAGAATTTTGACAATGTAGATTACTGTTCTGCTGTAAAATGAACGCAATCATAAGTGTTACGTTCATCAGATTTATGTTATGTTCATCAGATTTATGTTACATTCATCAGATCATTTGAAGTTGCATTAGGCCTTGATGCAATATTAGATATTTCATAGTTGTATATATTGTTGAGCAGTAAGTCACATGTGTGCCATCAAAATGACAATTTTACTCAAAATCTGTAAGAATATTTGAATTATTGCTGCATTTTCCAATAAAGGCCAAAGCTATATGTCCCCTTTTTTCAAGTGATGTTACATTCATCAGATATTTTTGAAATGGGAAAATTTCAATAATGGCTCTAAATATGATAATAAATTTCATATCACCAGGATAAACCTTTGACTTCCTGACTATATCCACTTCTTTTTAGGCAGATATTTGATACCTTTTTTACCTTTTTTCTTATTGTGTTACGTTCATCGGTCTGTTACGTTCATCGGATAAACTGATGATAGCATATATATGTCATAAATCATCCATTAAGAAAATTTTAAAAAACCGTCATGGCTGAGAAAATCATTGTAATCATTATTGGATATAAATTTTCTGGATAGTTATATTCTTTTAAGAGATATTTCATAATATTTTCTAATTTTCCCAAAAATGTTACGTTCATTGGATTCAGGCTAAGCACCTAGAGGAGAGAAAATCCTTTATAATGCATAAGTAGATCAAAGAAATATCTTTAGGCGAAGCCAATATAAAGAGTTGATTCCACTGAAGCCGATATTTAGTCGGGCCGACAGAGGCCCGATCAGGGTCAAAAAGTGTCGTCGGGTTGTTGTCAGTCCAACAAAAATGTCTGGCCGATCACTGGCCGACAGCCGAGAATACCACTGTCAGGTTACTCAAACCTGGTCGAATTCAGTTCTTCCACTGAACTCTCACTCTGTCAGATATTATTAAATAGATAATAGATACCAGACTACTAAAGTCAACGGTATGTCTTCTAATAAAAAAGTCATGGACTGTGGAGTGGCTCAAGGCACGGTATTAGGTCCATTAATGTTCAATATCTATCTTAATAATATTACTAGTAAAGTGGTAAATTGTGAATGTTTTCTTTATGCTGATGATGTGGCATTGGTAATAAATGGAAAAGACCCGGTAATAATGACCGCATTGATGCAGAGTGATGTAAATGAAATTGAGAAATGGTGTAGATTAAATGTTCTTACGGTGAATGTTAAGAAAACAAAAACCCTGTGGTGTAGCTCTATAAGACAATATATACCCGAAAGTAATATCACCATGCAGGGTACTGTATTAGCAAATGTGGATAAATTCAACTACCTAGGTGTTATAATAGATAAAGAACTTAACTTCAAACACCATTGTAAGAAAATAGATGGAATGGGTACGTCAAAGTTGAAACAACTACGAAATATTGTAAAATACCTTGATACAGAAAACTCATTAAGGATATATAAACAAATGATTGTACCTATACTAGAGTACTGTAGCTTTGTGCAAGAATCTGGACCAAAAACAATTGTAGACCATATAGATGTAATACAAAACCATTGCCTACGAGCATGTCTGGGAATAAGGAATGCCCAAGATATACACATAGATATACCTTTTGATGAGATGTAGAGTGGAAACTCTCAGTATCGGGCGTAAAAAATCCTTAGCATGTTATATGTACAAGTATGCTCGAAATGAAGAAAATGTTATGGTTCCCACCAGAGAATTAAGAGGATTTAATAAGAAGAAACTTATAGTGAGCAGACCCAAGAGGGAAATTTATAGGAACAGTCCGTTGTATTGTGGAAACCAAATATGGGATATATTACCAGCAGAAATACAATTAAAGCCAAATATAGGAGGCTTTAAATCGAGCTTAAAAGGAGAAATCTTAACAACATTGGGCAGAATGTGAATTATATTAAGAAATGTACGTGATAGGAAAACATTGTGCACGATAGTTCATGGAAACCATCTGTCTTTCATAATATTCATACCCTGTAAGCTGTCTATATGATATATTGTATTCTGGCGACTGATTATAATAACTGCATATGTAGTGTTATCTTTAGCCAATAAACAGTGTTAAAACTTCAAACTTCTCACTCTGTCAGATACTGTGTCCGACAGTCGTCCCTGAGGAGGTCGTTCTGCTCGTGCAGGCAACAGTCAGTGTTTTGGCCATAGAACAGAAGGAAATAGAGATTCTAGAGGGGACAAGAAGGAGGCACAGGTATCATGCCGCCCCGTACCTAAAAGACAGGACTAACAAGACGCAGAGGAACACTTTCACCAAGCTCCACCGAGACCTGATATCTGTAAGCATTAACATGTGGGGGGGGTGGGGGGGTACCTGATGACGTTTATGTAGGGCAGCTGGCTATATGTAGCTCATGTATCTTGTCCGATTTCCCCTTCCCCCCCTTCTGTACATGGCTAAGTTCACCAAAATTGTTCTTTGCTTCAGATGGGAGAAGATGCTGAGTTCAAACACACGCTGAGAATGGGGCCCGACTTATACCATGAACTGCTTATATATCGTCGAGACACCAACTTTCGCCTATAAAACCAGATGAGAGGTTGGACATAACCCTACGATACCTTACTCTAGGTAATTTTTGGATGTCATAGCTTCAAGGCGCTCAAACTTAACAATGACATTTCCCCAAGGGTTCTTTTTAAAAGAGAGAATAATTTATTTTATTTCAGTCTATTGATATTTGTATTTTTTTCCCACAGGGGACAGCAGCCAGACTCTCCACCATGGTTATCTAGTTGGGCCTTCTACAATTTTTCCTATCATCCAAGACACGTGTGTAGCACTGACCACCGTCTTGAGAGACGATTATTTAAAGGTAGAAATGTTTTTTATTGTTCAATATTTTTATATATATATATATATATATATATGTATAGTAGCGGTAGCGCTCTGCTACTGCGGGGCTCCGCTACTGCAGGGCCTCTGTGGGGCCTGCGGGGCCGGTTGGTTCGGCCAGGTGCCACGAGGGGGCGCGTCGGCCGCGGCCACTATATAAGTGACCGCGGGGCGGCGGCCCCTCAGTCGTGACTTGGGCTCCCATAGGCACGGGTCGGAACAGCCTACCTCGCAGAGCCACGGCTTTAGGAAGGACGTTGAGCATTGATCCTAGACGCTAACTTGATGTAATTGATGTTCCCTGATTGTTGTACTACTGGTTATCATTCGCTAGAAAAGAAGAGACAGCCGTCTCTATTGGCAACCGTACTCGGGCAGCTGTCTTGTTGTTCTTTCCCATAGGCACTCAAATACCGTTACAATATATATATATATATATATATATATATATATATATATATATATATATAATAATACAATATATATGAGCCATGATTTTTTTTGTAAGGCCGATTTCTACAGAAAAAAACATTTATAAAAAATATATGACAGAGGTCATTTTCTTCACACATGTAGGAATTACTATAAAAATTTAATACATGTTCATCCCGATGAGTTGTACATGAGACTTTTTTTGTTTTTTATTTATTTTTCTGTAGACCTAGCACCACAGAGGAGTGGTTGACCGTTGCAGAGCAGTACGCTAACGACTGGCAGCTTCCACACTGCATCGGGACAGTGAACGGCAAACACATCAAGATCAGGAGGCTTAAGAAAAGTGGAGCCACTTTCTTTAATTACAAGAAATTCTACAGTGTCGTTCTCATGGCAGTGGTAGATGCCCAATACCGATTTCTCTACGTGGATGTAGGATCGGAGGGAAAGGCAGGGGACTCCCGTATATGGAAAGAAGGACTTATGTACAGGGATATGGCAGATCCTGACAACCCACTGCAGATTCCTCCTGCTTCAGCTATCAAAGGTATGAGAGATCTTCTGCCCTACTTCATTGTCGGAGACAATGCCATTGGCTTGGCCTCAAATCTCATGAAACCCTTTGCAGTCAAGGATCAGGGGGCTAAGGACTGGCATACAATTACCGGATGTCTAGGGGGAGGAGGTGTGTGGAGAACTCTTTCGGGATATGGGTGACCCGATTAAGGCTGTTCCTCCGCCAGCAGGACATGGAGCCCAAGGGGGTGAAGAAAATAGTCATGGCATCCCTAGCTCTGCACAACTTCCTCAGGACAAGGTCACCATCGGACTACATTCCCTATGGGGCTGTTGACTACGAAGACAAGGACCATGAGCTTCACCCTGGAGAGTGGAGGGAGGACGGGGAGCTCGAAGGCCTGGACAGAGCTGGAGTTCCAAGGAACATGCCACAGGATGCCAAAAGCATGAGGCAGAATCTGTGCCAGTGGTTTTCCTCATGACACGGTCAGGTCCCCCTGGCAGGACAAATACCTCAGAAGCCGTAGTTATGGGTACCTCTTCGACCGTGAGGCAGCAGGTCTTCCTGCCCAAGATATTATCCCTGACGAAGACAGTGAGTGAGGAACCCGACGTCTTGGACGACAGGTGGACATCTGTCTGGTTGTAACATGTTTTCCATGTCTAGGATTGCTTGTCTGTATATATAATCTACTTCGGATGTACCAAAAAAATATATGTTTTTATTTAAAAACCAGAGATGTCAGTTCAATTTTTTTTTATTCAAAACTTCAAACAACAAGAACTTTATTTTCTTGGTATCTATATTTATATATGATTATGACTTCAGATAACTGATAAAGTATCATGTACAGATAGTATCTGATAAGGCACGATTTTACCATAATACCTTAGAAGTATCATGCTTGAAAAATGTCAGATGAGGCAAGTTTTTTACCTTTAGTAACATACCTTAAATGTTTACATGAAAGTAAATATAAAAACACCTGATATGTGTCATGTCGGCATGTAAATATATCCCGGAGTACATGACAGTATTGAGATCTTCACATGTCCATGTTCATATATAAAATCATGTTACGACAATTGTCTCTGCTGCCATGGTAACCCGACAGATGCACGATGTCTTGCAAATAAACAAACATGAAAAAAATCTCTCTAGCACTAAGTGACCTTTACTCCATCCCATTCCCCATTTACAGCCTGCACAGCTGTCAGATAAACATGGACTTTAAATTTGTCCTTGATCTTTTGAGTCATGCGTGCCATCTCCACCTCTAACATCTTGCACCACTGTGAGTCAGGAGAAACCTCCTTCTCAGGTGGGGGGGAGGTTGGGCCTGAGCCTGGTTTCTTTTGCCCACTATGGTGACAGGATCGTTCAAAGAATCCCCGTACGACTCATAGAATTTTTCTCTAGACTGGAGTATCTCTGTGACTGTATTTTGTTTCTTTTCTCCAGCTTTAAGGTGTTGTGGCTCTCTATTCTCCAAGCACTCTGCTTTGGCAGTTTCACTAGCTGCAGTTTTCTTTGAAATGTTGTAGTTAATAGTCTTACGAGTTTCACCACTGGTAGAAGGAACAGCACCTTTCTTGTTAGAAGTTTTACCAGACCCCTTGCCCTTATCAGCAGAAGTCGGAGGAGCTGCATCTGATCTTGCAGACCCACCTGCAGAAGTGTTCTTCCTGTGGGGAGAAAATCGTGTCCTAGTGGCGATGGAATCGTCTAGGGTCTCATCTCCAGACTCTCCATCAGGATTGTAGTCCATGTCCTTGTTAGTATCATCTTCCTCGTCGTCCTGGACCTCGATGACCATGTCATCGGCCTCCTCGGATGGTTCCTCCAGGGGTTTGGGGTGTACAACCTCCTGCAGTGTAATAAATGGCTGTGTGTTTTCATTACAGAAAAAAATTTTCAGCCTGGTGTCTTTTTAAATTTTATGTAAAATTAGCAGCAGAATCGGTCAAATTTAAGGCTATAGTAAACTTATAGTGACATTATACAAATTGGGATGGAATCTGGGTCAACTTTAGACAGACAGAAGTATTTAATGAATACCTTTTTCTGTGGATAATTGGTGTCACTCTCCAATTTCTTACACCATGGATCTAAGAACCCACACAACCGTTTTATCAGGGCTTTCATGTAGGGGAGCTTCCCTTCTTCAGCAGATGACCCTGATTTCACTTTTCCAGACACGATTTTCTGGTAGTCCGATCTCAAAGAAGTCATACGCATATTTATAAAGTAAGCTAAAAACATCAGTACCAAAAAATGAAAACACTGTATAAAAAAGAAAGACATTCATTACAGTCTTTTACTAAGAACATGATATGATAGAATAAATATTTTAACTTCTATATAATACTCAGGTAGCAAAGACAACAGAAGAAAATAAAAAAATTATTTTTACCTGGAATTTTGAGTTCATCCGACATCTTAGCTAGAGCTGTCCACTTTGCAGTGGGGTCCTTATACAAGGAATGACTCTTGTCATAAAGGTGGGTGCATTGCTGCCACAGTTCACACAATCGTTCCAGAACTTCTGGATCCTTGAAGTACTGCCTCCCGCTGCCAGCTCCTACAGAAGGTTTCTTCTTAAGTTGGCCAATAGTTTTTTTAGGGGTGACTAGAGCCTGATGGTCGGGGATGTCTGCCTCTTCACCCTCCTCACCATCTTCTCCCTGACCTTGACCTTCATCTTCACTGTCGTCTTGTACCTGCTCGCTCCTACCAGAAAGGGTGTATGGAGGGGTTTTAATACAGGCCTTCTGGGCAGGAGGTCCTGATGTACATGAACTCTCTTGTGTTTTTTCTTGTAGCACCTTTTTCTTCTTTCTTTGGGTAGGTGGTGTCGGAGAACGTGGAGAAGGTAGAGGGCTGACTGACCCCTCCCCCTTTTCCATGTCGGACAGCAGGTTACACTTGGTACCCTTCTTTTTAAGCAGACGAGGCAGAGGACCTGAAGTACGGGCACAGGTGGACTCCTCCCCCTTGTTATGTGATACAGGAGTGGAAGAAAATGGTTCTTGTACAGTAAGGTCTAGTGCAGTGTCTGCTGTAATGTCTATTTCATCGGAATCATCCTCCATGACAGGCCTCTTTTTTGTAGTACCGGTATTGTTTTTGGACATGGCCGTGTGAGCGTCTGCCAACTCATCTTCTGTCAAGTCGGGTAATCGGGCCTGACGTCTAGCAGAGAAACGTTTAGCAGGATCCTTGGTTTCTTCCTGCGTCTCTAGAACTACGTCTGAACATTCTTTTTTACCTCTAGGGGGTTTGGAAGCCTTGTTTCCTCCCCTTCCCCAACGCCTCGAACCTCCTCTACCCGACATTTTGTTTGTTTACTACCAAGGCGAAGGTCACATGACTTGCACATGACACGCAGCCCGACAGCGGTACTCCAAGTGAGAGAAAAGCGAACTATTTCTGTCGGCCCGACAGCGAAGCAGCCCGACAGGTACCCATTTTTTTCTAATCAGTTAGAAAAAAATCGGGTACCGTCGGGCACTGTCTGGGACCGTCAGGGACCGTCAGAGATGCATCTCCGATGGTTCCCGATGAAAAAAAAGAGGTCTTCCACCAAAGACGATTTAAGCCCGATTCTTGCCCGACAGAAGCCCGACAGTGCCCATTACGTCCCCAACGGTGCCCGATGCTGCCCGATGCGTCCCCGATGCAACCCGATGACAAAATCGGACAACTATCGGCTTCAGTGGAATCACGCTTAAGTGAATACAACCATTTCCTATTGTTAGTTAGTGGAACATTGTGCAATATTATGTTTTTTTTGTTGTTTACAAGAATTTTTTATATGTAGTGAGAGCAAATCCCCCTTTTCTCCATTTACATGCTATTTCAATCATGACAGAAGAGATGTGGAAACCAAGGGAAAATACGGATATGATATTATGTGTATAGAAGAGACACATCTCTACCAGGATCCAGTGAAAATATTTCATGGTATATAGTTTGAAAAACATTTTTTCACAATTTTATCTCATTTAATCAGATCTGATGAACGTAACACCCCTCTTTATCACTAAAATATATGCATTTTTATCTAAAAAAAAGAAAATTATGGAAATATCCTAACTTCACAATATTTAGTATTCTCATTGTGTATCACCTCCTCCATAAACATGCAAAACTATCAAAGTCTAAGTATAGTTTCAAAAATTGATCACTTTTTCTCAAAATTGGACGTTTTCTGGAGCCCCACCCATACACACACACACACACACATATATATATATATATATATATATATATATATATATATATATATATATATATATATATTACTAT
Source organism: Acholoe squamosa (assembly GCA_949317995.1). Lineage (NCBI taxonomy): Eukaryota > Metazoa > Annelida > Polychaeta > Phyllodocida > Polynoidae > Acholoe > Acholoe squamosa. The sequence goes on along the minus strand of OX439038.1, from coordinate 59,079,160 downwards.
TGTAGGTAGCAATGTCTGATTACAATCATTAGTAGATGTATGAGGCATTGGCAACTTGATTCACTTTCTTTTTAAGCAAAAATCACACATTCATGGGACATCATTAACTTCCCCCAGCCTATAGTAACCCATAGTCACCCAGGACTGACTCTTGTCTCGTAAGTCTCTGTTACAGTATCAAACATCATAGAGACCCAGAAATGAAGATATTAGACAATAGAAGTGTAGGGATGAGACTGGTGGACAGCTGTAAGACTTTCTGACAGCTGAAATACATTAGCGAGGCTTCATCTAGACTTTCATCATCTCCCTCTATTTGAGTTGTACATAGACTCTGTTTGATTCTTTCTAAAATTGACTACATTATTGAGGAGACAACATTAGAGAGGTCCACTGTAAAAAAGGTGTTTAGAGTCTAAACACACAGCTAAACATTTTCTTGTCCCGTTTTTGAGGACACTTTATGAACCTAAACATGTTTAGCCTCATGATGTGATTAGCCTTTGTGTTTAGATTTCAATCTGTTTAGCTCTATATTTAGGTTTGTAATGTGTTAACTCTGGTGATGTTTAGGTTTGCCTGTGTGTCTAAATATGACATGTTTAGGTGATATTGCAAGGTTATAGTGTTTAACATTATGATATTGTGTTACATATGGTATCCATAGATATCAGACTTTGTAGATCATCTCAATTATTGTACTAAATCTATAGTAGGCAATCAGTACATCGTACTCTCAAGGTATGACATCACATCTGTTATCCACAATAGGGAATAACCTGGGGAATAGCCCTATGTATGTAGATTACAACAGAATGGATGAATGAAGATAGCTTTATCTATATTTGGACTAGATAGAAAAGGTGTCTATGGAAAGAAATACTCATTGATCCAAATAATATAGGATCTAAATGACCAATCCAAGATTTTTAATCATAGCATTGATGAACAATGATTTACAAAGGATTGTTAACCTATTTTTGATGAGAAGAGGGTATAACTCCTCAATGGTTCAATAAGTTCAATGCTCAACTTCTACACATGTTTAGCATAGGTGTATAGGCATTTAGAATAAAGTGTTTAAATCCTAAATAGAGAGCAAAGAGTCCACCTACCTATCCAATATGTTTAGACTTTAAACATGTTTAGGCCTAAACATGTTTAAAAGCTAAGCTCCTTTTTTCCAGTGTAGCCTTTAGGTAACTGAACTTTAATAAACACTGAGCTGCATAACCAATAAAAACTGTTTGATAAAAGACTTGCATATAAACATGCATAAATAAACCAGTTCAGATTCTGTGTAGTTAAGTTAGAAGTACATTCTTTTTGGTATTAATTGGAACTTTTCTCTGTCACTTAGACACTGGGCATCGAGTACACTTTCCAATGATCATTTCCAAGGAGAAAGAGACCAGAATACGGTCTAAAATCACAGAAGGTGTGCAAATGGGAATTTTGGTGAAAGTCAGCCCCCTACACTTAGGATTTTGATTTTTCCCCAATTTTCTTTGGGTCATATTTTTGGGCTCAATGAGTTCTTGATGTTATATATGGGTTTTAGTGGATCAATATCAATATTCTGGGCTCCAGGGGGTTGAACATACCTAAAATTGACCCCTTTCAGCTTGGAAAATCAATAAAATCGACAAATTTCATCATTTTTTGTAGAATGAGGACTAGGTATGTGTCTGTCCACTTTTATTATGTAAATTATAGAGTCTTGTGGTGAAATAGAAGCAAAAATTATGTTCCTGGTCGGATTTTTTCTATTATTCTGGAGCATTTTACTTTTTGTAAAGTGGTCTGTCCGGGCGATAATTTGGTCACTTGGCCTCCCCCCATTAAATAACTAAAAGTGAAATGGGTTCAATTATGCCTTAAAAGATTTGCTACATATTGGGGGTAAAGTATGTTGAAAACAAAATTTGATTTCCTCCATAAACTTCACTGTGAGGGGGCAATAAGTGATTTTCCTTGAAAATCCCCCTTTTTCCTTGTCCGGGCGAAAAATCATGTTCCTTCCCCTCCTGTGTAGGATTAACACATTTAACTATCCTAACTAAGTCAGTTATTTACCCCCTACATGTACCTAAGTGCCCAATATATAGGGCAATGGATTACTCTCCATCCTTTGCAGTAGCAGAGATGGGAAGTGCTATTTTGTCCGGGCGAAATCGTGTCCGGGCGAGTGACCATTGAATAACATGCCATGTTGAGGGGTTGATTTCCTACAGAAATTAAAATTTTATCTTAATGAAAATAACAGCTCTAGACCATTTAGACCTGTAGATTACAGGAATCACATTGTTATGTATGTCAGATGTGTCTTTTATATCATGAAATGAGTGTACTTATAATAAATGTTTGTAGAGATTCTTGGCATATGTCCGGGCGAATGACATTTGAGTAATAATTCATGTCGAGGGCTTGATTTTCTACAGAAACAATTGTCATATTACCATGACAATCTCAGATCTAGACCATTTTGACCTGTAGATCATGAAAATAACATGTTTCTTTATCTCAGATGTGACCTTATTATCGTAAAATGAGAATACTTTTAACGGTTTTTATCACGATTCTGCCTACATTTCTTGTCCTCACACAAAATTCAATATTCCTGCCCCTCCTCTGCACAATAGGGATATTCAAATATCCTAACTATGCCTGTTATTTACCCCCTACATATACCTTAGTACTCAATGTATGGGACAATTGATTGCTGCTAAACCTTTGCAGTATCAGGGATGGGAAGTGCTTTTTTGTCCAGGTGAAATTGTGTTCGGGCGAGTGACCATTGAGTAACATGCCATGTTGAGGGTTTGATTTCCTACAGAAATAATCATTTTATCTCATTGAAGATCACAGCTCTGGACCATCTTGAGCAGTAGATGATGGAATTCACATTGTTATCTGTGTTAGCTGATTCCTTGCTATCATAAAATGAGCCTACTTTTAAACGAATTTGATCACAATTCTGAACATAATGTCCAGGCGAGTGATGAACTACAAGGTATTTTGAACAGAAATTACAGATTTTTTCCCCCATCAAAACTATATACCAGCTGAAAGTACATGCCGTGGGCATTGTATTCCATATAATCAACAGTTCCTACCATAGTCTGTTCAGCTTTTATATAAAACAGAAAGAAATGAATATCTTAGAATCTGAGATTTACTTGAATTCCAGGCTAGGCCCTATAGGAAAATGACCTGAGGGAAAGGCAAAAAGCCTGTTACGTCTGACTACAATACTCCCATCCCAACTATTAGACCCAGTACTACAAGCAAAATCATAATAACAGTGGACCAGAAGCATATCATAGGTCATTTTGAATCAATAAAGGGAAAATACTCCGAATGGTCACTCGGGAGGACATCGTTTCCAGGTAGATAGGTCCTGGGCATTGCCATAGCAACGGTTTTCATATTTAACTCATAATATTTCATGTGCAGTTAACCCAAGACCTATACACTATCCACAAAAAATATTTTTGAGATACTACATAATTTTTTCTCAGACCTCTCAAAACTCCACCAAGGCCTATTTGCACACTTTCTATGATTTTTGACCATACATGAAAACGGTTTCAAACATCTGCCACTTGTCATGGTCACCTTAGTAACCACCACCCCTGGTAGTAAACCCTTGACACATCCACTCACCCCGTGCTGGGCATTGCCCAGTGGTCACCCAAGCACTGCCTTTACATGTATACAGATTACATAGATAAGTCACTAGATATAGGGTGTGGCTATTTTGGAGTTATTATTCTAGTAATTTAAATGGTTTGCATAAACATGGTACTTGTCCCCTAGCCTTTCCTGTCCAGCTCACCCACCTTTCTCATAAAATCACTGAGACACTGGACCCCTGTGCCAGATTACAGCTAACTCGGAAATCACATATTCAAGATGGTTACTTGTAACCTCTTTACCATATACCTTCAATATTTGATTCATTGAAGGCTGCATTATAATTTCACCTATCATTACTTTCACATCTGGTACCAATTGCTTCCCCCATTACTTCACTGGCACTTCTTGCTGAAAGCCCTCATACAGGAAATAAATTGTACTTTATAGACACAAGCTAGGAGTCCCGAGATTGGCTTCTATATTTTCTATCCTTGTATGTAATTGGAATCAGCAAGGTTTTTAGATCCACTGCCCAATAACAGCATATTCCCTCTTAGCTATCACCAAATACCTTTCACACTTCAAAAGTAATGGACTTGATGATCTTCTCAGTATTTTTATCAAATAAAATGGTGAGACGGTATCACACATATTTATTTCACTCCCACAAAAAAGGCAAACGTAACCAATACTTGGTTTGTACAACATCTTTCCCATGCCACAAGATGGACAAAGGGAGTCAAACTATCACAGTAGCAAAACACCATAGAATGGTCATTTTTTAGTAGAGCAAGCTTTCCCCCAGTCACTGGACATCAGGGAGACTGTTATTTTCATTCTGTGAATCTAGGCCCACTTCCTGTCACTAATATTATTATAATTCACAAGTCTCATTATATGCTGTTTATACCATACATCCCCCAAGGAGTACGAGTAAATTGGAAATGGACCAAAAGACATCAGGGGAACAATGCCTTTTTATCAACTATATAAGAGTACTGAAGTCACCTTGATTCAGTGAAAATCTAAGAAATACAAGTGGGAATGAGATGTCAGCTTCTCTTTTTTAGTTGTCTAGAATTCATGAATTTTTTCCTTTAAAACTTAACAGTAAGACCATAGAGGCACTAATGGAAACATAACTATATACCTAACTGACCGACCCCAATCAAAATCAATACAGAGAAGGAGGCCTCGGACTGTACAGCACTGTACAGCATAGCATATGATCAGATATGATACGCCAAAAATAATTAATAGTTCAATCTGCTAGAATACATTTCAATTCAGCCAGATAGATTTACTGAAACATAAAAAAGCTAGTATGGAGAACTAATATTCCATTCAAGGTGAAGATGCATTGCAATTGTTTATAAATCTGGGTAAACTGGTTTCAAACTAAGGGTATCTTATTTTAGGTAGATAAGGGATGAGTTGCTTAGAGGTTCTTATCATAATATATGAAATAATGTTAGATCTATTGACAGAAATCATGAGTACATTCCCTCTTCCACTTAATTTGCTGTCATTTCTTTTGTATGCAACATCACAAGCATATTTTAGGATGCTAAATTAGAATGTGAGTAAAGGTTTCTCTGTCAGCTCAATGTGTGACATTCTCTCTGGATCGGTAATAGGTTAGCATGTAGGTCATTTTTAAGCATACATGAACTGAAACATGTAAAATTCCATGAATTTCTGTTTGTTATGGTCAAAGTGCTTGTCACATGTTTCGTGAACGCCATTTATTACTAAATACTGGTTGAAATATATAGAAAAAAAAAATAAAAATATAGAGTACATGTGTATATGTGATAACTTTCATGGAAATCCAAATTAGTAGGGAACATCTTGCCTTGATATTACAAACAGAAGATGTGATTGACACACAGGGGTATTTTTTTATTGAAACCAAAGGGGCTCCTGTATATCAGCCATAACCAAAGGCTGAATAAGCTTTCTTTTATAAAGCTTTTTAGGAAACGGCAACATTAATTTAGATTCTATCACCGACACCACTAACATTAAAACTTACGAAGCTTTTTTTTCTTCTTTAATTCAGCAAAAGCTTATTTCAACTGTACTACCTCTCTAAAGTGGGAGTAGATCTCTGTCTGGAATAAGATTCTTTTTTTTAAATGAAATAATAGATTTTACCATATGTAGAATAATGCCTCGGGTATAAGGCGCACTCCAAGTATAAGCTGCACTTTGAGTCAATAAGCTATTTGTGAAGTAGTCCAACAGAAGGATATAATATGATTAGTAAACAGATTTGCTAGTCATATAATTTACATGTTCTAGATCCTGTGATATTCTAATCATAAAAGGTTTATACACCAGACAACAGATATGACAGACTGAGAGACATATCTTGGGAGGCAAAAAAGTTTTGATTTGTAATTATAAAATATGACACTCACTTCATTACATGGACAAATATATCAGGAAAAGAAATCAGTAATCAGCTGATTTACCGTTCAGGAGAAGTAGGTGACTTCTTTGAGGGCTTTGTACTACTGGGTTTATTACTATAAGAGAGAAGAGTGAAAAAATCATTTAGAAATGATCAGTTGGCCTACAACGATACTGGTCTGAGTGGTTAGAGTGTAAATTAGAAAATAAACATTTAAGTGTCATTGAAATAGATTATGATTAGGAAGTTTGAAATCAAAACATTTAGGTATCTATTTCCAGAATGTTTACTCTCCACTTGAATCAATTAAACTGCACAATGATAAATGCCAGGAGCTTTGCATAGCGCAGGCCCTTATCAAGATCAATCTGTTTCAAAGAGGATTAAATCAATCTCAAGAATCCTTTGGAAATTGTTGTGAAAGGCTTAAGCTAAGATCTTACAGTTCTTAATTTCCATGTAGAACTATGCACATGACCTTCAAATCTGTTTACTGTAGAGCCCTTAGACTCCATGGCAGGCTTCACAATAGCTGTCATAAGTGCTTATCTTGCCAGTACCAGTATAATGGCCATGTCTTCGTGGGGTTACACTGTCACTGGGGGGTTCCGCATTTGCCCTACAGGTATACTGACATTCAAATTGTCAAACTGAGGTATTGCTGATGTATGCCACCATCGAAAGCTCAGCATGGCGTGAATAGAGGTCTGTAGTCATTATAACGGCAGCAAATCTGGCCCTAGGAAATTCGTTTCCACTCTTAGTATTGCAATGCCCTAACCACTGTTCATTGTGTCTTAGCAAGAAATGTTAGATTATACACAATTCTATAAATGGATTTCCCGAGATAGAAAACTGTTATTCTCTGGAACGTCCTACTTCAGGAAAGGACTGATGATTTTCATTACTACACATAGTTTACAGTCTACTAGGAATATCTCATTTGCCAGGGGATACACACATTTCTGGGCTGCTGACGAGAAGGAAAAAAATGCTTTGGCTGCATGCCTGGGAGAACTATTTGCTCTAGGTCGAATCCCACATGGCGATTTAGGGCTCAAATATCTCTGCGATTTTGTCCCTTGCGATTTTTGGGTCTTCCTGAGCTCCTAGATCGCAAGAATTGATCAACTTATACCGAATCTAACAGTGAATTAAGACCAATAAAGTAATTATCCTTGCGATATAGGGGCTCAGGAAAGCCCCAAGAGGGCAAGGGACAAAATAGCAGAGATATTTCAGCCCTAAATCGCCATGTGGGATTTGACCTAGAGTGTATAGAACACAAGGACACTTTTACGTTTTCTTTGGGATATCTGAGACCTACACAGCTGATAATTTACATAGAAAATGTGGCTCTATCCTTGTTGGTCACCAAAATGATTGAAATTCACCCCCCCCCCCCACTGTCACTTAAATTTAAACGTCCTTCTTTCATAAAGCATGGCATGTGCTAGGATCCTACTCATCAAAAGTGAAATCCTTCTTATCAAAATATATTGTCCCAATATTAAACTTGGCCATTGCTTCAGTTGTTAAATAAATATTTCAGGGTCTCATGGTTTAAGATCAATAGTTAATATGGAAACTCACGAATGTGCATTGATTATTGCATTCAACAAATGCAGAAATATGTGGCGGTGATGTTCTCTTATGGGGTGTATTCATAGTACACAGAGGATATCAACCTTCTATGCTCACTGTTACAGTAGGGAATTCTAGTGTTGATTGCCTTAGATGCTATTAATGTGGTGTCTTGTACCTTATAACATTGTTGTATTTTAGGATTCTGTGACTGGTCCTAGTGGTAAGTGTTAATGACAATATGTCTCAAGCAGATAAATGTAGATTGTGTATCTTATGTATTAGTGCATTTTATGAGTATACTTTAGTCCTTGAATTAAACGGTCCCTTTACATGATGATCAACATTATCAGGCATTACTCAGTAGTGGCTATAGACGGGAGTGCACAACCTTTCATGTGTGCTCCCTCCATTTTGGTTGAAGTTAAGAGGTAGAATGCCTCTTTTAGCCCTTAGATTTAGGGGGCTGATTTAGGGCATGCCTTTTGAAGTGGGGGTGCCCCTCCTGGACTCAGCACTGGTACCGATTAATTGACTTGGAAGAAAATAAAGGAAAGGCATGTGAGTACTCACATATGGCTTTGTCTTAATACTAGTTAATGATGATTACTTATTAGATTGGACATATGGAAATACCTCTCGGCAAACTTGAGACTGAACTTTGGCAATCGTCCTGCATTCTTCGTTTCCTTTAGAGCTGGTAGTTTGGGGCTAGAATGAGCACATGATACAATTGTCACCAATTCTCACTAAATTGTTGCTAAAAATGATTATAGATAATTGAATAATAGATGAACAAAATGTAAAGTAAAAACCAAAAAACACGAACACACCTCAATAACTCCTCCTTTTTCATGCGATAAACCTTTAATAAACGTCAGGTTGATAGATGAATAGGCCTACACAATGTACCTTGGTTGTGCTACTGTATCCTCTTATAGCCAACATCAGGGCTTGGATCTCTTTTCACGCTAGGTAAAGGTGTAATTACTAGGCAGGTTTAGCAGTCACTACGTTGGCAATTTAACACAGACGTGCAGCGTACCAACACCATTGGTATGTCTACGTAAAATCAGATTTTAATGACATATGTCGTGGTTGGTAGACCTCCCTATTATCGGTATACAACACTTCTGCCTGCTTGTATATTGGTTGGTTATTCGGTTGAACTGTTTCTGTCGCCCTCGATCAAAAGAAATAATGAAAAGCACCAGGAACCAATATTCTTTGATCACACATACATTGCTTATTCATCACCTCTAGATCTGGTGATTTCAATCACATTTTCGAATACCAATTTCAAGTTTGCTGGAAGTAGACTTTGTACACACATTCAATTTAATCAAATATCGTGAAACGTTTCAATGGGAATTTGGGTTCGACAAGGGCTTCTCTGTACATTGAAGAGTTCTATGCTTTTGGGGAGTCCCCCTCTGTGTATAATTACATTTGTAGAAGTTGTATTGGCAACACAGTACTATGAAACAGTTGAGGCTGTTCTAGTTCCCATCGACCGCTTTTCATTCATCTGCAATGAAGGATGTTGCAAACTATGGCAGAACATTTTTTTTTGTAAAAAGAAAAGGGCACCATTACCAATATAACTGAAAAGACGGATGTACCCACACACACATACTTAAAATAGCATATTCAAAAGAAAATGCATATTTCATGAATTTCAAAAAGAATATTCAAATTTTTAATGACGCATACTTATGCAGATTCCCGAAGCAATTATTGAAATCCATTTATGAATAATTAAGAGAGTTTTAGGCATTTTCCTATGATGTACATGGAGGCCTTACCTACTCACACATGGTGGCAGGTACTGCCAAGGTCCTGGATGACAGACTGAGCTGTACAGCCCTGGTCCCAAATCGACTAATATAGGGTATGCGTCTATGAGCCAAAATAAGGATGTACTTACTGGAAAACTGGGAGTTGATTCTTATAAGCTATAATAGATTACATGCTGTGATAGTTCTAGGTTGAAGTAATAGTAATTCAATTAATGGCATGTCATCAAATTCAGACTACATTAGCACTCTATTGCAGCATCATTGCTGTCGTAACCTATAAATGAGAATGAAATCATATGAATGGAAAGCTCATCATTTCTTTTGTCAGCTGATGTAATATGATAGATATACAACAATCTCAGACCAATATTCCACCTCATGTCTCTGAAACGCAGGGCACACATCACACTACACAGGCATTGTTACCTACATCAAAATTTAAATTTTATATGATTTTTGATTCAATTAAAAATGAATCCATTGCATCAAACCTTAATGAGTGATACTGTATGTTTCCAACAAGGTATAACACACATTGGTCATTTTAAGCTAACAGCCTATAAAGAGCCATAACAAAACGCCTTCTTTAGCAATGTGACAAATAGGAAGTCAGGAAAGTGTGTAACTACCGAACTCGCTATCTAGAAGCCAAATCCCAAGTGTTTTGCAACATATTTTACCTTTGCTTTGTATAAGGCTTAAATAAGGAGTGGTCATTTTTTAACAGCAGGAGGGTAGGTGCTTTATGGGTTGGACAGGGATAAAATTATTTCACCCTTTTCAGTGGAAAGCTTGCACATTACTATGGAATAAGGGGGGTATGAGGGGCATACTTCTGCCATAAATCCGCCACTGACCAGCCAGCACAGGTTAGGTCTGACACCTAGCTCAGCTTGGACAAGACTGGCCACTGTGCGGCAAGCGCCGTCTTATATAAACACTTGCCCCCTGCAGTGCCACCTACAGGATGCACAGCACACTACAGTGCTGTGCCGCCCACCACTACAATATATTACAAATTAAGCCATGGATGGTAATATGAATTGATGCATTTTGCTCTGAATAGGTCTACTGCCCCTTGTTGTAAGAGTGGTTTTCCCTGGACTGTCACACATGTCGTAAATGGACTAGGATAAGCCTATCCATAGGGAAATAAGTACAAAGATGAAGGTGGGAGGTGGCCATGAACCCTATTAATGGCTATAATAATCACTTCATACACTGTATGTTGTGTATCTCTTAGCCAAACAGACATTCACAGGGCAGAGGATAGAAGCTTATCTTATGGACCAATTTTATGACAGGAGGGTTGTAGTTTGAGTTGCTAATACATACAGTTGTATACATGTAATTTTATTTCATTACTACATAATACACAACGTGGTACATTTATCATTGTACACAAAACAACTCATGGCCATACAATTACATTATAGCCTATTCCTAATGGCTATTAGTGTCTCACAATGCCAAAGGTGTGTATACACATGCTTACATACCACTTTTCTTTTATGAAACCTTTGATAAAATATCAATACATTAGTACATCATTGTCCACTTCAAATGGATATATCCTGCCTGTATTACAATCATCAATCAAGTGTATAATACATAAACATGCAAAAAAACTAGCCCCCCCCCCCCAGTGCCTTAGTAGGGGTGCACATAATATACAAAAGCAATTATTTATATTACAGTCACTTGAATCAGGATACTTATTCAGGAATATAATCCATGTGGATTCTTGAATAAAGGTATTTGATACGTTAAATAAAAACGTCACTGAAAGAAAATGTATATATGACAATCGACAGATGCTATACAAAATCTTTCGTCTTGCATAGATTTATAAAGGAATTGAGTACACAATATTTCTTCAGAATGGAATGTAGCCTACCTAAAGGTATCAGAGTAAGGTCCGATAGTACTTCTCACTCATCGAGAATACACCACATATACAGAACATAAAAAGAAGAAATTTTAAGATAACAAAACAGATTAAGCAAAGCTGGTCTAAAACTAGGGTCTTATTCAATACCCTATGCCTCATGATGTAAGATTAATTACAAATGTGACCTGAACAAGAAAACAACTCATTGGCCTTACATTGTGTATGCAACACATAAAAGAAGGTGGACGAAATTGATATCATATGTACGGATGGGAAAGGCACAATTCCCTTGGAATAATGATAATATTCCTTTTCAATAATTATAGTCGGCACTTCTAACTGGGAAAAAGAGGTATGCGAATTGGCCTGGTACAATTGGTATTATTTATCTTACCATTTAAATGTAAATATTAAGTTCCGGTGGAAGAAAATCAATTATGTTGGCTATGGGAAGTGACTCACTAACTCTGTAAACTTACTTTTAAATTCATCAACATAAACTCTATCTAATAGGGAATATCTAGACTACTTCGAGACCAAGGCAGAATAATCAAATTCATTATCAGTATTAAACTGACAGTCATTGTAAAAGTGTTCATTATAGAAAGTACACTTCCTATTGTACCATCTGTATTACTTAAGCGAGAATTCATATGGCTATGTGATAACCGAAAGCAAGATGTCCAGAATTAGATTGTTTTTGAATGATTTGATAACAGATACCAGCTAATCACAAATAGTATTTTTTCAACAGCTTTTGCTTAGATAATACCATCAGGGGGCAATTAAACACTACTCTGAAGTATACAATAGTGTAAATAATGTTATCATTTATATGCAAGGCAAAAATAATGTTATCATTTATATGCAAGGCAAGGCTACTCTAATCATATTAGAACCATGCAATTCCTAGTTAAATGAGAAGAGTTGCAAATGATTACCCATCTAAAAGCTACACTTCAAAACACGACCAAGGAAGAACATATTGCACACAACCCTTGCGGTAATCATTTATTTTGATAATGAATTTTGAAAGGCTATGTGAGGTTCTCATGTTTATTAATGGTAATTATGATGAAGCTATACATACTAGTATATAGTTCTAGAATCTACATGTATCAAGATTAGACACATAAAACTACAAGCACCCAACAAAGTCACAAAAGGTGCACTTAATACGCATTCGACAATTGAGATATAGCCTCAATTGGTCTTTCATATTAAACATTCCATGAAGTTTGGTTCAAAATACCCATGTCATCCTTGCGAGTAGAAATCATTAATGGCATCCAATTTTTGTGTGAATGTTCAGCATACTTATCCTTTGTGCACTTAGAGAATGAACTAAGATAGTACCCTTAACCTTCACAGAAATACTGAATGCCAGTGATGATTGCCAGTTAACAACTCTCCAATGGTGATAGTGTATGCCATTCTAAAACAGCTCAGAATAGAACTAATATCAGCTTGGCAAGCAATAGGGATGCAGGGGTGTCGGAAGCAATAACCTGGGGGGGGGGGGTCCAAGTGATGTATTCTAAGATTTTCAGAGAGTTTGAGTTCAAAATTTTGAAAATGTGCGGAGGATAGGCATATTCTAGACCCCTTGTCTGGTATTGGGGAGTATGCCCTCCTCCCTCTTCCAACACACATGGGACATTTCATGGGAAAGACACTTTCAATGCGATGCTCCTCTTGGCAAAAAAGTGCTGTCTATGTGTACTCATCAAGCACACTAATTTCAACTAACAGCTTTCTACTAATAAGATTCCTTCACTTTCCTTGTTGGAAAGATGATAAGGGGAAATTGCAGAACAGGTTCAAGACAAAAGATTTAACCTATAAGATTTATCTACAAGATTTAGGGTTGCAAAACGTATGTTATTTTATTTTGCTTTCTATCAAAAGAACAATTTCTGTGATACTCTAATTGAGGTTCAACTCTACTGAAAGAAAATGGGATTTTTTTTACGATGTGAATTCAATTACTAACTACATGCCTGAATCCGATACATTAATTATTTCATAAGTAACTCGTCCGTCCATTTCAAATCTATTTTCAACATCTTCATATTTGCATCATCGAAATAATTGAGGGCTCGAATTAGTATATAGCAAACACGTAAACACTGGTATTATATACAAACATGACAATACATGTACTTATTAACAGAAATACCAGAATGTTCCAAATCCAGTTGGCTAACTTCATTACTATCCTTATGTTAGATCCAATTCATATCTCACACTCCCTTCTTGCCAGACATCGTTCTCCATTCTCTATGGAATGCACAAATTATATATATATTTTTTTTTCATCTTAGCCAGAGGAATGTTATATAGATTTGAGGAAAAGACATTCATGAACATTCTTGCGAAGTGTGCCTAATCCGAGGCTTCATAATCAATATCACTAAGAACACATATTATGACCAAGATGTGGAGGGACTGTTTTATCTCTGATATCTTAGTATTTACACAACACAACACAGGAATGTTACAGTGGCACTATCACAAACACAGTGAAAGGGTTCTGGAAACATGGTCAGTTTGTGGACTTAAAATAAAGGTGTACGGTACACCATACCATATGTTGTCTACATACAGGTTATAAATGAGAGGTTATTTTTGGATTTTCCTCCTTATGTATCATGTAGAAAATATAGAATTCATTCCAGTACAAAATGCAGAGGCCAAATTCTAGAAGATTACTGATTTTATGATAATATCTTTCCACCGCACATTTTACTTAATAGTCCTGTGAAAGGTACAATTGGATTTCGTGAACTGATTGAATGATATTTTACCAGATGGCATCATATAGTGCATAATGTACAATGGTTTTGATCATTGGCGATCAGTGATTTCATAACAGGTTCGGCTATTTTAATAAATAATAATTCAACTAAAGAAATTTCAACTGGGTAGGCATTACTTATCAAATAGTATAGATTGAAATTGATTGCTTCCCACTTCTTAACCAATGTATATAATTGACATTATAAACCACTATGAACAGTCTATACATTACCATTAGTGTAATTTATGTACATAAAATAACAATAGTGTGGACTGTGGTAAATGTTTCACTTGGTACCTCTCTTTTCCTAATTGAGGAACTGATAAAGGTGGGGTAGTATATACCTCTGACAAATATCAACAGTGAATACAAATAATCAATTCCATGTAAACATCCCAAGGAGAGTTCGGTAGCTTAATCATTCTAGGGACACTACTTTGTGTGTATAATTAGTGGCTGGAATAAACATGAGGGACCTACAAGGGACACTAGACTCTGACGTCCTAAGAGAGAAGATATACAGTCTGATGTCTGTTTTTACCTATCCCCTCCCACCACCCCCAAATAATTCATATCAACCCCTAAGAGTATAATGTTAGGGTAATGAAAGTCAGAACCACCAAGATCCACAGAATATTGGTATCCAAAAGAGCTCGAATTCAAAGAGAAAACCTATGGGACAAAAACCTCCACCAAGACACATTCCGTGAGAAGTTATAATTAGACCATATAACATCATTGGGAATGAGAAGATAGGATGGAATGGAATTGTACCAAAATCATTATTGTACATGTGTAGCTGGATACATTCCTGTTGTTCTCTAAAATACAAGGATAGAGTTCCATATGTCAACTCTATAATTACACAGACATGCTGGATCCATTTTCCAGTGTTTATAACTGCACTTATCATTTCAACTGTCTGCATCCAGATACATCATGTATTTTATTTCCCCTCTTTTAATCTTGCAATGCTCCATATAGCATATCAGATGTAACCAAAGACACTGAATTCATTTACAAGACTTACACAGCTGGTTTTTATAAATCTTCAACCTGTCTTGATATGTTCTCAAGTTGTCAACGTATCATGATGCCAAGAAAAACTCCAATAGTGTAGAAACAGCTGTCACAAAATCAATTACTTAAGATAAATTCATTTACACTGTACATAAGTGTCTATCCTGGACTACATATAATAAGTACAAAATGCAACTCAAATAAAAGCATTTAAATTGATAAGTATGCAACGTTTGGAATGATTAGATCATTTTCACAAAAGTAAAATAGGATACAAAGGAATCAGTGAGGAAAGCATCCTCTCTGAGATTTAGATACACATGAAGGAGATTTGTGGCATTTCAGATTAGATAAATACACATTAAAATGGCAGATAGGCAACTTGATAGACCCCATTCTTGAATGTTCTTGATTGTGCCATATAGGTCTACTTAACCTTGAAGGATGTATATCTCCACTCAATATTCCATACAGTGGGTACAATATGTATCATGGTGGTATTATGAAAACTAATAAAGGAAAAAATAACCCCATAATGAACTGGGGCTATTATATTCAAGGCTGCAATTGATAAACATATCTCTGGGGTGGTCATACATGAAGTTGGGGAGCTGTATCAGCGTAGGATCATGATTTCTTGAAGATGTTGGTAAACTTGGGGTGGTTTCCCTTGAACTTGGTGAGCATGGATCTGACATCGTCCGTCCCATGCTTGGTACCTGGGCTTGGACTGTTGGACGGAGTGCTGCCACCCCTAAAAAGACACAAAGTGTTTTGTAAATGATTAATTGGAAGGCACTATCATTGTAAGCAGAGATGTTCCTTCATATATTCAGGCAAATACAGACCTGTTCTGCAGCCCCTAAATATGGTTGAAGTAGAAGCTATAAATAACTAATTGTGGGAGAATAAGTATACATACTTGTACCTGTAAAACATAGTTACTGAAAACCAATCAGAGGGAACTCATTATAACTTAACACATATAAAGGAATACATATTACTATGAAGGTAGCTGTGTCTGATTACAATCATTAGTGGATGCATGGGGCATTGGCACTTTGATTCACTCTATTTTTAAGCAAACATCACACATTCATAGGACTTCAGCATTAATCCCCCCCAGTCTATAGTAACCCATAGTCACCCAGGACTGACTCTTGTCTGGTGAGTCTCTCTAACAGTATCAAACATCAGAGGGGCCCAGAAATGAGGATATTAGGCAATAGAAGTGTAGGGGTGAGACTTGGCAGAAAGCTGTAAGACTTTCTGACAGCTGGAATACATTAGTGAGGCTTCATCAAGACTTTCATCATCTCCCCCTATTTGAGTTGTACATAGACTCTGTTTGACAACTTTATTGAGACAACATTAGAGAAGTAGCTTTCAACTGTTTTTAGGTAACTGAACTTAATAAACACTGAGCTGCATTACCAACGAAAACTGTTTTATATAAGACTTGCTATAAGTATAAACAATAAATAAACCAGTTCAGTTTCTGTGTAGTTAAGTTAGAAGTACATACTTCTTGATATTAATGAGGATTTTTCTCTGTCACTAAGACACACTTTCCATCGAGCACACTTTCCATTAACCATTTCCATGGAGAAAAAGACGAGAACTCAAGAAAACGGTTTCAAATGTCTGCCAACCTGTGGCTAGTGACCACTTGTTTTGATTAGCCGTCTTTTGGGACTATACTCTGACACCTTCAGATAAAATGTTAATCTACCCGGTACCATAAAAGAGCATGAATCATCTTGAAATTTAATCTTTTACAATGGTTCCTCTCTAAGCTGCATGATATTACAATGTACGCTTTTACCATACTCCATACTGCGAGTTGTAGTTGATACATGATTATTCAACGTTGATCAACCAGTTGTTAATATTGATTCAAAATCAGCCCAGTTTCAATGCCCACTTGGTTACAGCATAATCCATCCCACCAGTTACCACTGGCTTATGGTGAAGGACGATAAGTTAAGCTATACTAAAATCTATATGATACCATTATGGGTATAGGCAGGGGTGAGGGGCTCGAATTCAAGATGCCACTCATGTAAGGGTAGCTCTGTACCATAATACCTTCAATATCAGATTCTTTGAAGGCGGCATTATGATTTTACCTATCATTACTTTCGTATCTGGTACCAATTGCTTCCCTCATTACTTCACTGGCACTTCTTGCTGAAAGCCCTCATACAGGAAATAAATTTACAAGCTAGGAGTGATGAGATTGGCCTCTATACATATATTTCTCATTCTTGTATGTAATTGGAATCAGCAAGCTTTTTACATTCACTACCCAATAACAGCCATAATCCCTCTTAGCTATCACCAAATACCTTTCACACTTAAAAATTAATGAACTTGGTGATCTTCTCGGTGTCTTGGTCAAATAAAACGGTGAGACATTATCATATATATTTATTTCACTCTTACAAAAGGGCAAACGTAACCGATACTCGGTCCATACAACATCTTTCCCGTGCCACAAGATGGACAAAGGGAGTCAAACTTTCAAAGTAGCAAAACACCATAGAATGGTCATTTTTCAGTAGAGCAAGCTATCCCTCAGTCTCTGGACATCAGGGATACTATTATTGTCATCCTGTTAATCTAGGCCCACTTGCTGGCAGTAGTATAAGAAGTCTCAGGGCTCATTATGTGCTGTTTATACTATACATCCCCAAGGAGTATGAGGAAATTGGAAATAGACCAAAGGACAGCAGGGGAACAATGCCTAATTATCAACTTATAAAAGAGTACTGAAGTCACCTTGATTTAGTGAAAATCTAAGAAATACTAGAGGGAATTAGATATCAGCTTCTCTTTTTTAGTTGTCTAGAGTACATTAATTTTGTCCTTTAAAACAGTAAAACGCACTGTGTGGTATTAATAGAATCATTACTACCTTGCTGACCAGCCCCAATCAAAATTAATAGAGAGAAGAAGGCCTCCTATGATACACCAGTATACAGCAAGGCATTATGATACCAAAAAAAAAATTAATAGTTCTACCTACTACTATATATTTCAATTCATTTTCTTTTAATCTGCACTGAGAAAATTAATATTCTTACTCACTTGAGTCTGTATCCAGACTGAGGCAATGTCGCGGAAATCAGTATGATTTGAGACTAAGCCTGACCCTGGGATGATACTCAGGCAGAGCCAGAGTATCACCCCAGGTCTCAGTGAAGGAAATCCCGCAGAAAACCGGAAGTCATATACGATTGTGGTCAGAAGTGAATACTGCAGGCACACTGAATGGTTAATAACCATGTTGAAAATAATGCCAATAAATATAAAACCACTACATATGTTGTTGAACATTTGCTGCTTTGGATAAAATACCAGGAGGGCATTTCTCAAAGTGCTTACCCATTTTTTCAAAGGTTAGATTGGAAATAGTGAATCTACATTTTATTCAGTGCAGATTTAGGCAGAATCAGGGTGTTTTTACGCGATAGTCCAGTGCTCAAAATTTTCGTGGTCAATTCATATTTTAAGTCAGCCTATATTATGAAGGAAGGATGTATCTATTAATTCCGGGGTGATTTTTAGAAAATGAACATGTTCCAATGGGTGCTATCGCGTTTCATGCTACATTAAATTATAGTGCGGAACCAATTCCTTCTCTGAGACCCCCAGGATCAGCCTCAGCATCTGCCAGAGTATCACCCCAGGATCAGGCTGAGTCTCAAATCATACTCATTTTGGCGACATTGCCTGAATCTGGATACAGACTCAAGTAAGTAAGAATATTTTCTCAGTGTGGGGTAACCACTCCTCAGAGGGAAAAAATTCATAAGAATACATTTCAACTCAATCAGATAGATTAACGGAAACATTATAGATAGTATGGAGTAATAATATTCCGTTTTCGGCGAAGATGCATTGCAAATGTGTATAAATCTGGGTAAGCCAGCTTCAACCTACTTCAAGGGTATCTTATGTTAGGTAGATAAGGGATGAGTTTTTGCTAAGAGGTTAGAGGTTCTTATTACAATATAAGAACAATAATAATGCTAAATCTATTTACAGAAATCCTGTGAAAGTTCCCTCTTCCACTTTATTTGCTGATATTGGTTATTGTGTGCAATGTCACAGGTCTAGGAATAGTTTCCTTGGAATTAGAATATGAGAAAAGATTTTCTGTCAGCTCAGTCTGTGACTTTCTGCCTAAATTGCTCATATATAAAGGTCACAATGTAGACCATTGTTAAGGATGTACTCAAACATGTAAAATGCCACGTATTGTCTTTTATGATCAAAATGCTTTTCACATATCTGATGAAGGTCATTTAATACTAGATGTCGGTTGGAAAATATAAGGCCCATAGTCTGATAGTATATGTGAAAATATGCAATATGGAAATAGCTTTCATGGAAACCCAAATCAGTATGGAACATCTTGCCTTGATATTACAACCATAAGTTGTGATTGCAGGGATGCCACTCACTGATCCTCAAAAATTCGGAAATCCTCCTAATTTTCTTAATTTACTATAGGAAATACCATTAGGAATGAAAATAAAAAATTCAGAATGACTAAAAAGTTAGGAAAAGTGGCATCTCTGTGATTGACACACAGGGGTATTTCTTATTAAAACCAAAGCAGCTCCTGTATATCAGCTGTTACCAAAGGCTGAATAAGATTGCGTCCGAAAAGCTTTTGGGGAAACTGCAACATTAAGATTCTATTACCAACACCACTAACATTAAAACTTAAAAAGGCTTTTTTTTTTATCTTTAATTCATCAAAAGCTTATTTCAACTGTAATACCTCTCCAGAGTGGGAGTAGATCTCCGTCTGAAATAAGATTTTTTTAAATGAAATAATAGCTGTTACCATATGTGGCATAATGCCTCAGGTATAAGGCACACTCCGTGTTTAAGATGCACCTTGAGTTATTATGTTATTTGTAAAGTAGACCGACACAAGGATATATAATGATTAGTAAACAGATTTGCTAGTCATATAATCTATATGTTCTTGATGCTGTGATATTCTAATCATTAAAGGTTTATACACCAGGCAACAGGTATGACAGGCTGAGACTCATATCTTGAGAGGCCAGAAGTTTTGATTTGTAATTATAAAATATGACTCTTACTTCATAACATGGACAAAGAAATCAGTAAAAGAAATCAGTAATCAGCTGATTTACCGTTCAGGAGAAGTAGGTGACTTCTTTGAGGGCTTCGTACTACTGGGCTTATTACTATGAGAGTAGAGGAGTGAAAAATTCATTTAGAAATGATCAGTTGGTAATGGACCTATAATGATACTGGTATGAGTAGATAGAGTGTATTTGTAATTAAAAAATAAGCATTTAAGTATCATTAAAATAATTAATGATTCGGAAGTTTGAAATCAATCTATTTTGAGAAAGTTTACTCTCCACTTGAATCAAATAAATAGCTAGGGCTCTTATCAAGATCAATCTGTTTCAGAGGGAATTAAATCAATCTCGAGAATCCATTGCAAATTGTTGTGAAAGGCTTAAGCTAGGATCTTACAGTTCTTAATTTCCATGTAGAACTATGCACATAACCTTCAAATCTGTTTTTATGATTATGCTGTAGATTTTCATTTGTAATCTGGTAACTATAAAATAGATTGCTGTAAAATTTCTAGGGCAGATTGACGGGGTGAGTTTTGACCAATAATAGAGTTCCCTTGAATTTACTGTAGAGCCCTTAGGGCTTAATGGCAGGCTTTATGATAGTTTCCATCAGTTCTTATCTTGCCAGTACCAGTTAATACAATAGCCACATCTATGTGGGGATACACTGTCACTATGGTGTTCCGCATTTGCTCTACAGGTATACAGATATCCAAATTGTCAAATTGAGGGATTGTTGATGTATGTCACCATCAAATATTCCTGTAGAGAACTGAGCAATAGATGGGCTCAGTACGGCGTAAATAGAGAGAGGTCTGGTGGGGGAAAAGAAACCTGGTCATTATGTAGTCATTATAACTACAGCAAATTTGGCCCTAGGAAATTTGTTTCCACTCTTAGTGTTTTGATGCCCTAAATACTGTTCATTGTGTCTTAGCAAGAGATTATAGACAAAAACTTAGTATTTGTACACATGGATTTCCGAGGATTGAAATCATCAATGAGAAACTGTAACTCTTTGGAACATCCTACTTAGGGGAAAGGACTGATGATTTTCATTACTACACATAGTTTACAGCCACTAGGAATATCTCATTTGCAAGGGATACGCACAGTTCTGGGCAGCCGATGAGAAAGAAAAACACTTCAGCTGTATGCCTGGGACCTAAACAGTTGATAATTTATATAGAGAATGTGACTCTATCCTTGTTGGTCATCAAAATGGCTGATTTCATCCACTCCTTGCATCAACACATAAAGTTTTCATTGTTCTTCAAGGCATGGCATGTGGTCGGCTCCTATTCATCTAAAGTGAATATTCTTAAAATATTATATCAAACCCTGTTACTGCTTCAGCTGTAAAGCTTACATTTCAGGCCCCCATGGTCTATGATCAATAGTTAAATATTGAAACTCATTAACAGGCATTGATTATTGCGTTCAACAAATACAGGAATATGTGGCATTGGGGGTCTCTGATTGGGACATGGTTGCCACCAAAATAGCACTTCGAAATTCCCTGACCCTGACATTTCCCTGACATAGTGATGGATTTCCCTGACAACATCAATTAGATTTACTGTAGTAGCAGACATATAAGGCATGGCTTATGCACGAAACTATGCCCTACTGTACGTCTTATGGCATTGCCATCAACTTAGGACCTACCTGCCTTAGCAAGTCACGTGACCATCCCTTGGCATATCAGGGTGTTGCAATTTTTCTGCTGGTTCCCGCAGATTTGTGTTTTACATAAGCACTGCTGGCTTAATTGAAGCTTATTGCCTCACTCACCCTGACACCAAAATATTTCCCTGACATTTTCACAAAACCTGGGATTCCCTGACAAAAATCTTAAATTCCCTGACATTTCCCTGACCTTGAAGGAATTTTTGATTTCCCTGACAGGTGGCAACCATGTGTGAGTATACATAGTATACAGAGAGCATTAGCCTTCCATTCTGGCTGTTATAGTAGACAGTTCTAGTCTTTGTTGTCTTAAATGATACTAATGAGGTGTCTTGTTCCTTAAAATATCATTATAATTCAGGATTAATGCAGTGTTTCATACCTTATATTATCACTGTAATTCAGGATTCTATGACTGGTCTTAGTGGTAGGTGTCAAATAATTTCTCAAGCAGATAAATGTAGGTTGTGTATCCTATGTATTAATGAATTTTATGAGTATATTTAGTCCTTGAACTAAATGTCATCTTTTTTATAAGACCAGCCATTATTCAGTAGCAGCTTTAGACGGGAGTGCACGGCCTTTCATACAGGCTCCCTCCTTTTTAGCCAAAGTTTAATAAGAGTTAAAATGCCTCTTTGAGCCCGCAAAATTTAGGCACTGCCTTTGAAAGAGGAGGAGGGGGGACCCCTCCTTCTCAAAGTCCTGGACTCAGCACTGGTACTGATTAGTTGACTTAAAGGAAAGCATTTAAGTACTAATTAATAATGATTACTTATTAAATTGGACATATGGAAATACCTCTCGGCAAACTTGAGACTGATCTTTGGAGATCGTCCTGGATTCTTTGTTTCCTTTAGAGCTGGTAGTTTGGGACTAGAATGGGTACATGATACAATTGTCACCAAGCAAGGAAAAGTGTCACTTGAATTCTAAGAACAACATAGCATAGGACGTTGCAAACCTGTATCACTAATTCATTGCAGAAAATGAATATAGATAATTAAATAATAAATGAATAAAATATAATATAAAAACAAAAACACCAACACACCTCAATAACCGTCTCAAAACGTTGATTTTCCCGTTGACTTTAGCAAAATATAAAATAATAATAGAGAACAGACGAAATGGAATGAAAAAATGAAATTTAATATGTTTACCTTTCAGCAGGGATGCGTGTTGTGTCGATCTTGTCTTCAAACTCTTTGATCATGGAGGCTACAATAGGTGCATGGTCAGGTGCCAGGGCTGTCATCTCACAGTGGAGAGCTCTCAGACCTGGTAGCATGGATTCCTGGATCAACTGGTCACCAATGACTAAGGGATGTGGGTTAAGGAATATACCAGCAACAATAATTAATAATCATTATAATCTATGACAGTAGAGTAAAGCATCAGTTTCACCATTCCAGGAATGCAATTTAGTTTCTTTTACAACTTCTTCTTTCGGAGAATGCCAATGTCCAAAGTTAAGTTAATGTAAAAAATTGGGCAATGTGCAATCGGGCACAGAGGGCTCAGGGTGGCATCACCTCGTGTGTATTGGAAGAACTAAAACGTCTCACTTTTAGACGCCTTCTTACAATGCTCCTACAATCATATAAGAAAAATGTCACAGGTGAAGGACTCAGTCCTAAGGAGATGCCCCTCAATGTGAAATTATTCAGTACTATTATGGGACAATGGTATTCTCAATTCTATGTCAAATGACCAAGCGGTCAGTGCTAACATCTGAGTGACAAATAGACTAATTGCTGACAAATATTGACTAAATGCGAGTAAGTACTGACATATATTGACTAATCTACTGACATAAAATGTCACAGGTGAAGGACTCAGTCTTAAGGAAGTGGCTTCAATGTCAACTGTCAATTGACAAGTGGTTAGTGATAGTATGTAGCTACTGACATATTTTGACTAGTTACTGACAAATAGTGACTAAGTAGTGATATATTTTGGCTAATTGCTGACAAATAGTGACTGAGTACTGACATTATTTAACTAAATGCTGAAAAACAGTGACTATTACTGACATATTATGACTATTTGCTGACAAATAGTGACTAAGTGTAAGTTCAACACACATACACAGCAACTCCTAGTGGGTCCATTTTTTATAAGCGTTCAAAGATAATCTGTTGTAATTTGTGTTACTCCCTGCTTGAAATTCAGAGACCCATTGGATATACCTCTTAACTATATGCTAGTGACTCCTAAATCCATTCATAACATCTACTAGTAAGTATGTATCACGATTCTAAAGATGAATATGTTCCTTCAAAAACTTCTCCAGATATCGCATATTGAACTTTTGTCATTGACTGATTTTTCTGAGAAGTTTTTTCTAAAACCCTAATTTTCATCTAGCTTTGTCAAAAGTTGTCAATTATTCACCAAAATCCATCTATATTAACTTCAATATGTATACTTTTATATGCAAATACCATCTGTTCCATATCTAGCAGTAGTTTGTGATAGAACTGGTCACAAGTTGGACCCCAACTTGAGCAGGGAGTAACGCATTACTCCCTGCTCAAAATTAATTTCACTCCCCAAATAGCACAAAATGTAAATTATGTACGCAAATCTACATAAATAGGTTAGGGGGACTCCATAACAAGCAAATGAAACAGTAGTATGTGGAGTTTGATGGATGTTCCGTGAAAAAATTACAACATTTTCCTATTGCATGTTACTCTCTGCTCAAAATTCAAATTCCACCATTGATTGGGTTAGTGGGGCTAAATAACTGCATGTAGGTAACATATGACACATATTTTGAATAAGTGAGAGGTGCATCTATCATAAAAGCCACAAAAACAGTAATCTTAACAATATTAGGGACATGAGATGTGAAAAATTGGGAAAAATCTTTGGGTCTGATGTAGATTTTTGGAATTTCCACACTCAAACAGACACATAAAGTATTGGGATCATAACCAAATACTCCAGGAAGATGCAGGAGTGTATAATCTATCACCAGGATATCATATATACACATTTTGATTACTGAGGGACAGGAGAGTGAGATTTAGCGGCAGAATCTATTTTTGAGCAGGGAGTAACACACATTGGGCCCAGGCAGTCGACATGCTTCAACTCCATATAATGCCCAGTCATTTAGAAACAGTGGCAAAATTCCACCACTCCCCGATGGACAACATGGGTTTTCGTCAAAATAAAAGCATTTGGACCCCAACAATGTACATCAGCATGTGCCCTAGACCTTTGTACATCTTATTACAGTGAAACTTTGGCTGATCCCCTACCTTTTGCTGTAGGAATAACTTTTGTCAGACAAATTGGACAAAAACTGCATCAAACAATAGCCGGAAGTGTCCTTGTTATGATTCGAAAAGACCCATATGGATGCGCCGTGAGAGGGATGCCAGAGACGTCATCTGGTTTAGCTCCAAAGAACTTAGAATTTTGAGCAGAGAGTAACACCCAATCATATTTTATAGTCTACCAATAACACAATGAGTCAACATTGGACCAATGTTTGTTCATGATTAATTAGGAGGTGCCAATACACTATGCAAAGCAGAAATTTACTGTATGGAAGCAGTAGAATATGATTCATTAACCAAAATGTTAAATGTTACTCCCTGCTCAAAAATGTGTATGCAAATACACTTTAAGCCCAGGACTAAAAAATATTGGGTGTGGCCGCAAATTTTTTATACCATATAAATCCCTCAAATGTCCCTCAAAATTAAGTGTAACATGGATGGTAGAAACAGAATATTTCATTGGTATTTTGAGGTTTATTTTTGAGCAGAGAGTAACATAATGCTGCCTTTATTCAGTATGAAGGGGGAGAAAAAAAATCTATCATGTACATCAGGTTAAAACCCTTTGGATCTCAGAGTAAACATATGTATTGAATTCCAAAAGTGATTTTTAGGGGTGTTGTACAGTATAAGCAATATGTGGGGTGTGTGAAAATTGTATTTTTTCAGCAAAGTACACACTTTTTGGTCTTTTTTCAACTCTGTAGACCCATAACTCAAAAAAACTATGGCCAATTTCTCTAAAGTTTACACTCATTTGAAAGCTTAAGATGTTTAAGCTTAAGTAATTACTGACATATATTGACTAATATCTGACAAATCTTGAATAATTACTGACATATATGGACTAAGTGTTGTTATATAATGACTAAGTACTGGCATATATTGACTGATTGCTGACAAATAGTGAGTAAATACTGTCATATATTGACTAACTGCTGACAAATAGTGAACAATTACTAACATATTGACTAAATGCTGAAAAATGTAAGTAATTACTACCATGTTTTGACTAATTGCTGACAAATAGTGAATAATTACTAAAACATAATATTATTAAGTAATTGCTGACAAATAGTCCATAGATACTGACATATTTTGACAAATACCAGTCAAGTCAAGTTGCACAATTGAATCAATGTTTTTTTCTCTGTTATATATTGACTATTTGCTGACAGATTGTGAGTAAATACTGACATGCATTGATAATTGCTGATATAGAGTGACTAAGTACCAATGTATATTGACTATTTGCCGACAAATTGAGTAAATACTGATATATATTGACTAGTTGCTGACAAATAGTGAGTATTTACTAATATATATTGAATAATTGCTGACAAATAGTGAGCAATTACTGACATATAGACTAATGGCTGACAAATAGTGCGAAATTACTAACATAAATTGACTAAATGCTGATGAAATGTAAGTAACTACTTCCATGTTTTGACTAATTGCTAACAATTAGTGAATAATTACTAACATATATTAACTAATTGCTGATAAAATGTCAGTAACTACTACCATGTTTTGACTAATTGCTGACAAATAGTGAATAATTACTAATATATATTAACTAATTGCTGACAAATAGTCCATAGATACTGACATATTTTGACAAATACCAGTCAAGGCAAGATGCACAATTGCATCAATGGCTATTTCTCTGTTATACATTGACTAATTGCTGACAGATTGTGAGTAAATACTGACATGTATTGATAGTTGCTGATATAGAGTGACTAAGTACTGACATATATTGATTAATTGCTGACAAATTGTGAGTAAATACTGATATATATATATATATATTGACTAATTGCTGTCAAATAGTGAGTAATAACTGATATATATATTGAATAATTGCTGACATATAGTGAGCAATTACTAACGTATATTGACTAAATGCTGGGTTAACTGTGCATCAATGCATCATGCCATCCATAAAGGGGTAACTGTGTATCAATGCATCATGTCATCAATAAAGGGGTAACTGTGCATCAATGCATCATGCCATCCATAAAGGGTTAAGTGTGCATCATTCCATCATGCCATCCACAAAGTGTTAAGCGTGAATCAATGCATCATGCCATCCATAAAGGGGGAACTGTGCATCAATGCATCATGTCATCCATAAAGGTTTAACTGTACATCAAAGCATCATGCCATCCATAAAGGGCTAACTGTGCATCAATGCATCATACCATCCATAAAGGGTTAAGCATGTGCCAATGCATCATGCCATCAAAAAAGGGTTAAGGGTGCATCAATGCATCATGCCATCCATAATGGGTTAACTGTGCATTGATCAATGCATCATGCCATCCATAAAGGGTTAAGCATGCGCCAATGCATCATGCCATCAATAAAGGGTTAAGGTGTATCAATGCATCATGCCATCCATAATGGGTTAAGCATGTGCTAATGCATCATGCCATACATAAAGGGTTAAGTGTGCATCAATGCATCATGCCATCCATAAAGGCACACACCAATGCATCATGCCATAGGGTTAACTGTGCATCAATGTGTAGAGGCTCGTGGAGCGTTGTATATAGTGTTTGCTCCCTATTCGAGAGGGCAGGTCGATCAGTGCGGTTACCACCGGTAGGACCAGAGGTCGGCTAACTGTGCATCAATGCATCATACCATCCATAAAGGGTTAAGCATGTGCCAATGCATCATGCCATCAAAAAAGGGTTAAGGGTGCATTAATGCATCATGCCATCCATAAAGGGTTAACTGTGCATCAGTGCATCATGCCATCCACAAAGGGTTAAGTGTGCATCAATGCATCATGCCATCCAAAAAAACATCCAGATTAAAACACAAATTAAAACATAGAATGAGGTCAACATTTTCAATCAAACACCAGAGAATGGACAAATGGAAAGACATCCATTCAGTGCAAACAGGGCTTGTGCCCCGGGTGGCTGTGTAAAGCTTATCAAAAGTGATAATGCACTGGTAACTAGCATTTGGATCTAAAAGGTCTAAGGACCTGATCAAGCAATGGCTGCCTCCATTGAACAACTTGATTCATGCTATAGGAAGGTAGGGGAGGGGTATTACATTTCTATTGTTCAGATTCCACTAGTCACTAGATTATACTTATACCCCTAGGCGAGCTTTGAGAGGGGAGGGCGGGTTGAATTGGTGCATGTTAACTGGACAGTGTACAGGCTATTATCACGTAGCTCTAGGCGAGTTTTGAGAGAGGAGGGCAGGTTGAATTGGTGCATGCCTGGGTGGAGGGTAGTATCACCCTGTTACGGCCAGTCTCATAAGAACAAAATAAACCAACAAAATATGACAAAATAGTAAAACAAAGCTTTGTATACACTTTTATAATTAAGATGAATAATGTGTCCATATAAGCAATATAAAACAGTTGTAATTTGACTAAATTTCTATACATAAATTATCAAATAAGGTAATTTACAATTGCACAGGTCGACTCATGGGTAATTGGACTGTCCGATTTGGGGTGCAATCGACCTCCCATGTCAATGCAATGAAGATGCCAAGGGCATCTCCAATAAAGAGAGAAAAGTCAAGCCCGGACCTAAGCCTATGGAGGACTGGATTGGAGAAAAATTGCACCTGGAACCATTCTTCTTTTTAAAAAAGGTATAATGGTGTTTTATCTCATCTTTTTTTCCATTATTTTGTGCCAGATGGACACGAAAACATCTTGTTCATCCATCTGCATGTGTGTTTTTTGTTTAACTTTATTTAGAAATTTTGAATGAAAGTCACGATTTAAAATTGGATGACTGACGTTTTGAAAGTGCTACCTCCTACCCGGTGGTATAGACTCAGGGGGACCCTGAGCCAATAAATCGATTGAATCTGTAATAGAAGTGATTAGGTGTGGGGGTTTTATGCATTTATTTTCAAGGTCTCAAAATTACCCCTTTCTCTCTCTTTCTATTGTGCAGATATGCTCTTAAAGGCTGAGTGCCATTACCTTTGTCTTAAAAAATATGTCTAGTAGTAAAAGTCTGGGTCAGAGAACAAACTTTAGTTTTGGGCCTATGCAAAAAGGCAGTGGGCAGGGAACGGGAGGGGCGGGAGGTTCTGACAGTTGTGGCTACCTCTAAGGGCAGTAGATCACTCCATAAACCTGGGACCTTTGCTTTGCTTTAGCAGACGTATGTGGTCAGAAAATCCCTAGTATAGTCCAGAAGGTAATTGCCTGAACCCATTACCTTGAATGGCATCATCATCCTGGGCCTAATTCCATCTACAAAACACTTGTTTTATTCACTCAGACGTTTGCATCCAAACTGTTAGAAATGGTGGGCGGACCAGTAAGTATATTATAATTGTTCAATGCATTTTTCATAGGTTATGCTATATTCATGCGAGAAACATCAGTTTGATAGATGAATAGGCCTACACAATGTACATTGGTTATGTTACTGTATCCTCTTATAGCCAACATCAGGGCTTGGATCCCTTTTCACGCTAGGTAAAGGTGTGCGCCGTCAGCTTTTATCTAGCAAGTAAAAGAACCAATGTCCTAGGTCCTGGGTCTAGGGGGTCTCTGTTGGCTCTAGGTGGGGGAGAGGTGTGACAAACTTGAATACCTTTGATAGTAATTCTACACTATAATTATCTTATCGTTAGTAATGTTTCAATCCAAGCCCAAATATATAAGATGAATAGCTAGGGTAAAGGATAGACTGGTGTTGGGGAGAACCCCTTACACATACTCCGTAGACGCTCTGAGGGAACCTCAGAGACCAAGTGTGTCTGTTGTAGTCTGTTTGGTCAGCCAGATTGGCTGAGTGCCCAGTTCTCACAGAAGTACTTACTGTCAGGTCCAATGCTTACACCAACACTTCCCTCAATGTATATCCAACGATTCACAATACACAAAGCACTTGAAATACTTGTAATAATTAATAATCCAGGTGATTTTCAAATCTCCCTCCCTAACTCCAAATCATTGTCGGCCATCTTGAAGCCAGGTGTAGCCACCTAGTGCCAAAAAGACTACACTATTCTTGGTTGGTTAGCCCTATGTTTCAAGAGCAGTCTAACACAAGGTAGCAGCACAAGATGTTGACAATGGAGGCCATTGAGGCAGTGATATCTAAGCTCAAGATAAACATGTCAGATTTATTGGATATATCTCATGTTTCAGTCAATATAAGCTGATGTACATGAAAACTACATGTTTGTGAATAGGAGGGACAATTTCCAGGAACTGAAAGTGAGTACTTAGTTCAGACTAGCCATGTGTTTGTGCCACTATAGACTTGTATACATCTTGGATCCTGCCTGTGAGCAGGCAGGTATTTCGGCCTACTTACACATTGACATATGCAATTTTGTACCTACATTCTAAGAAATAGATATCATGTAATGGCCATAATTTCTTGTATATACTATCGGGTAAGTTCTATAGAATTATGGGAACCCCTTTGGTAGATGAAAATGAAGGTTTTCGGGACTGGATGCTCCATCTAATGATCTCTATTATCCTGTTTTATTTTTCACAATCTTTTACACATTTTTGGTATAATCATTTAGTGTCCCAATGAGGAAACATATGAAAAAGGTCATAGCTAACCATACCTGGGATGTAGAAATAAAATTGTGAAGACGTTCCCTTCAAATGGATAGTTCATTTTGCTCATAACGTCCATCATAGTCCAAATATTATCTTCTGGAAACCCCTCCCCCATATTTTATTTTGAGTAAAATGTCTATTTTCAAGATGCTTTTCTCCATTAAAATTACATCCCATATCCTATGTGAAAATAGTTGGATTAATGCCTATTTTACACCTAAGCTCAGTCACAGTCTTGTAGCAGCCTTAAAAATCCCAATGTGGGCTTTAAGCCTTGAGATCCCTGAGGTGACCAAAAAATGTCACCTCTGAGATAATCAGATAATTGTGTCACCTCCGAGATTTCAAGACTAAAAGCCTCAGAGAGATCCTTAGGGCTTCTACAAGACTGGAAATGAGCCTAGGTGTAAAAAGGATATTTATTTGATCATTATTTACCTTATGGGATTGGGATGTAAGCACTGATGGGAGAATTCTAATAGGGGAAAGGGGTTTTCAGATGATCTCGGAGGTGATGATCTCAGAGGTGATGTTTTACTCTTTGGCATGCCATAAACTCTAGGGAATTTAGACCTTGTCCATTATAAATGGGTCATTCCTACTAAGAACATGTGTCTCTATCTAGCACAATCCATTGTTTGTCATATATTTGTAGTAAATTTTTATTTTCTTAGATCTTGGAGGTTACCCCTTAAACATTTTGTGCACCTTTGGGAGAGAATAAGTTGGATGGAACCATCCTTACCTGTGCTATTTTTTTTTCTTTTGATGAAACCCATCAACCCACCTTCAAAATGGCATATAGGAGAATGCAATAAAAACTCTTTTTATTATTCCCAGAGCCTAAAAAGTGGGCTGATCTCGGAGGTGACTAAAATGTTTGGACATTTTTGTAAATGACACAGAGAAAATTATTTCAGCTGCGTCCTCATATGAATTATGTAATCGGTTCTGGTAGACATTACTGTATTATTATCACAAGGTTTTATAACAGTAATTATTGGGTCTATTTATCTGGGCTTATAATGTCAGTTTAGAATTGAGGACATGCATATTTTAGGGGGTATGCTATCTTTAGGACATCAGCAAATACATAAAAAACCTGTTTGAGATATTGCAAAATATTTCAGATAATATGTATTAGATACCAAGATTATGACAAAATTCTTCTAAAGCTAATCATAGCAGTGTATCTCAGATTATGACTCTTCAAAAGCCAAAGACATGATTTTGCTCTAATTGCCACATTAATGGAGAATGTAACGTTGCAATTCCGGGGGTTAAAAAGTCGAAAAAGCAAGTTGAACCTTTATGGTTTATATTGATGTATTGGAAAAATATGGGTGTTAGGGGAGGTTTTAAAGCAAAAATGGCATGTTAAGTACTTTATGTTTAATTCTTTATCACATAAATATTTGATGACCATTTTGTCTGTCTGTCTGTCTGTCTGTCTGTCTCTCTCTCTCTCTCTCTCTCTCTCTCTCTCTCTCTCTCTCTCTCTATATATATATATATATATATATATATATATATATATATATATATATATATATATACTAGAGCTTATATCAGACTACCCCTATGATACAGCTGACATATGTTCTTACCTTGCCTCCATCTAGTGTCATAATCTATATTTCTGGCATCAGGTCCTAAACATCTATTAAAATGGGTGGTGCCTGATCAACACGAACCTGCCCTATCCCCTGTGTAAGTAAAATGGAGGGCGGTATGAACACTGCAGCAGGTACCAAGGGGAAACTAACAAATCTGCTTTATGGACACATTTATTTAGGCAACGGCAGTTACCAAGCTGTTTACTTATAGGTGGAGGTCCACAGTAGCCATGTCTCCTTCCTTCCTCTCGGTGGATTATCAAATAATTCCTACCCCCTAAAAGGAAAGCAATGGCTATCTTTATACTTTCTGCTGGAATGCAATGGCGATTACCAGCTAAGATGAACGCTTTGTCTCTCTCCTTACTTTGGCATTTGACTGTCCCAGCCGGTGCCCTTGGGACAGGGTTAATTGGTAGACTATATTACATATATGAGTAGAACATTTGTTAAACTTATACATAAATTATCTTGTTGCATATACTTTCAAAAGTTAATCAAAACAAAGTAATCACGGTACATTTTAAGGGAGCATTTAAATGAATATAAAAAGCCGTGATATTCGGTAAGAAGGAATTGTAGTATCAGAATTTATACCACGATTTGGCCGTTTTGATTGGTTGTTTTTTTGTCTGATTTTAAGGATATCAGGCATGCATTATCCAGGATATACCCGCACGATTTTCGATTTTAAGTGCTTTTTTTTATATACCAGTACTTTTAAGTGTTAGAAATACGAGATCACGCTTGGTTGAGGACATTATTAAGAGTGAATTGTACATCACAGATGTAATGGCCGAGAGATCGTAGTAGAGATGTGTAATTATGAAGTGATTGAACAAACACTCAGAGACTCTAGGTGACAGAGCTGCGGCGCTGTTAGATGACCTGGGACAATAGCAATTGACTACAGGTACTTAGAGGCGCCTAGAGTGGGTGTGGAAGTTATCAGCTTGTCCCAGAACGACCTGGAATAATAGCAATTCACTGGTACACTGGTACTAGTACACTGGTATACCACAGTCTTCGTCATGGTTGACTGATTTCAGTAGCTGATCTATAGTAGAGGACTTTTGGCTGTTTTTGACATGACCTGCTGTCCCCCTCCTACATGATGTATATATGGCCGAGGAGACAAGTCTCTCGGCCAATTAGGGAGGTTTAGCAATCATGGCATAAGGCATGAGTAGCTGATTTTGCACAGATGTAGCAATGCTGTAGGTATGCTGTACGTCTGCATTATATTGCCCACGAGTGGGTACTAAACCTCCCTATTATCTAAGTGTAACACTTACAACACTTACATTTTTTCGTATTAAAACTGATCAGAAACACATTGCCAAAATTGGGACTCGTACCTGATATGTACGGATTTAGAGTCAAATGCCCTACCGCCTGCTCCAGGGAGGAGAGATGATTGACTGAGGCACACGCCTCCTACTGTAGTAGCATTCTATTGTTATGGCCTAACCGCGAACGCCCGGCTTCCTCCCGTCACGGTCAACATACACCTACACCACTGTGTGCTACTCAAGCTGTCGCTATTCAGCAGTCGCCTGTGCTGATAGTATAGTGGACAGAGAGTCGCACTCCCAATCCAAACATTTTCACTTTTTGCTCCCTGGTGTAGATTCGAGTCCCATGCTGGTTGGTGAACGTTTCGTAGTCAATCTGAGTTTATTGATTTTTGATGGGTAAATAGTGGTATAAATGCATTAAGGGTTGTTATTAAGTACTGGATATACAAGCACTCGGCTTCACCTCATGCTGGAATATCCAGCCTATCCAGCCCTAGTGCCTTCAATAACAACCATTATTGCATTAGTATATAAAATGATAGTAGGCCTATACTGCTTTAAAAACAATTTCTAAAATAAACCTGTCCCTTCCAGCACAACTGCCTCGGGATCACATATTTCCCATTACGATCATATGCACATAGTTTTATTCGGCAGAGAACCTAGGATTCAGATTTGCTCATTTCAATTCTATTTGCAGATTTCATATGTCAGTAGGGAGCAGACTCGCATACACTTTCAGACAGAATGTCATAAAATGTTGCAGTGGGGACCTAGGATCAATGAAGGCTTCTGTAGCAATATTGTAGCGGTAAATTGTACAACTTCATCTCTCGTATATTATTACTAGGCGGAGACATTCTTACATCACTTTTTCTACCTATAAATATCATATAAAGGTCAACTTCCTTATAGCAAATAATTTTTTTCAAGTGTTTATATGGAGGGTGAGCCAGCTCTCTTGTCTACTGAATAAGGCAAACACTTCTTCATGCGACAAATGTACGGAAAGTCCAGCATACTGTCCCCTTTCATACTGATTCTTTGACTACTAAATGAGAGTGTACAAGCTAAGGTGAAGAATGAAAAATAAAGACATAAAATCCACGATACAGAACAGTACTGGGGTTCGATACAGATTCTCTCTCTGTATGCATGATTCATTGGTGTTCTGACAGGCTATACATTTGTGAAGGGTTATTTCTTTACTGTGTATAACTTGGTACTATAACCCTGCTGTCGGGAGCAGATGTGTACCAGTTGATCCAAAGGGAAATCAGTAAAGCCTGGATACAATTTCATAGTCTAATGTCGCCACAAACAATTTCTACATAATTATTCTCAGTCTTTCTCTGTTCATTCCTAAATATTACTGCCATAAGATTACAGATATCAGCTTCAATTCAAAACAATAATAGAGCATGGAAGACCGATGCACTGGGTTCTTAGTATACGGTAATGGCCCGGGGTAATAGCCATCATCCATATAAATAACCACCAAGTGCAAAGCAGTGGATTTTATCTGATTATAGAATGATGATCATGACTCTTCTATTGATAGGTATGAAGAGATTACCAATCAGAGCTATGGTGATACAGCAATAACGGCTACCTTCCTGAATAATGAATGCACTCATGGGCACCCGTCCTTTATCACTACGCGATTAGTTACTGTACTACTAGTATAACGATGGTCACAGATGACTCTAGTGAAAGGGGTATAGAGGCAATAAAATTGATCCCCTCGTATATTCAGATGGCATGTTAAAAGCAAGATATTTTCATCCTTGATCTGGACGGGAAGGGGCAGAGAGAAGGTAACAGTTAGACTATCTAGGAGCAGGAGCCAAATTAGACTGGCTACAGTCCCTAAGATTTGATCCCTCTCCTCCAGTACCCCTCCCCCCATTTCAGTGAGTGAGTGAGTAATAGATGTTTAACGCCATTTCAACAGCTAAGGTCATATTCATGGCGAGAACTACATTACACAATTTCACAGAGGAATGTGTCAGTGCCCGCGCATATGTGCCCCACACACATCCTTTGGTGATAGTAAAGAGGAGATATAGACCCTTTTAAGTGGGATAGGGAAGCCCGCCCGCCCCCCCCCCCATTTCAATTTCTACTTCAATTCTCTTATATCAGAATCGAGAGACTTGAGCAAGTCTAGAGCCAAATAACAGTGGCTCAAAATTTTGATACAAAGCTTTTCAAAGGTTTACCAGCAAAAGCCGATGAATACACAGATTATTACCATACATGTATTTGGAAAGCATAGGCAGACATGAAGATATGCCACATGTACATAATTGTGGGAGTAGGACAAGATGGTTATTCTAGATGATGAGCAGAACCTGGGAACCAACATAGACTATACACCTACGAACTACTATAGCCAGAGAGTGCTAAGTAAGTGAGTCATTAATACTCCTGCCTCTTGCTTCTCCACGAGATATTTACACTATGGATTCCTGATTAATCGCTGACACAATCTTCTCAGGAATCCTTCTAACACCTGTATATCTAACATAGTTTCCCTCTACTTTTAGGTGTAAAGTTGTGTGTTATTATATCTGGCAGACTATTACACAGACGTACGGAAGTAGGACCAGGGTGGGGGCTAACCACCCCTCCCCCTACGTCAGGCTGCAGAACACTAATTATTTTTCCACTGTTGGCCTATATAGCTTTTGGGCGAAAATAAAATACTTGTGCAAGTATCTGGGCTTAGCCACTATTATTTTCTTGTAGATATACATTTTTCCCAATAATTTAGGGCCATGGCATGTGGTACAATGTGATTAACTTTTTTGCTATAGGCCTTAGAGTGCGGACATACCCAGATTTGTGGGTTTTGCAGTGAATGATTTCAATGAATTCTGTAAATAAATAGAGCCCCCCCCCTCAACTTAACATCAAATATCAACCTAAATAACACTGAAATCGATTAATTTACACCCAAAGGATTAATTCTATTCCTGGTTTGCCTACCCACTGTCAGATCTTAGACCAATAATCATTGTACAACACCCTTCAGTGCGGACTTACAAAGTGTCTCCTGCTGCCACCTCCTGTCAATTGGTGTCCTGCAACCTATACCGGCTCCCATCTCCGATTCAATAGGGTCCCCTATAGAAATCATTTACTTCCAATGCCTACAATCCTATTTATAAAGGCTTTTGATATTCTGGCTTGATTGGAACTAAGACCGTAGATTTTGCTTGAAGTCCCTAATCTCTTTTTTACCCATACTGAGAGTTAATAGCAAATCGTATCTCGTCTACCGTTTCATACATCCATCAGCTAGCCATTTTTTTTTAAATTGCTAAATTCACCTTTTATATGGCTAAACTCACTTTGCAACAAACTAATGCCATAAGAAATATAGCCTATATGGTGATGCGGACGTTGCAAAATTGGTATAGCTGAATAACTTGTGCCACCACAGTCAGTATAGAGGTAGTTGGGTATTGTACAATTGATAAAAATTCTATAAACCCTATACACAAAAAGGATACAGCAACAGGAGAGGGCCGAGTAGGCATCAAACAGCTGGGTAGCAATATCCAGTCGTCGTGTGTCATTACCGTTATGCTGGTTCTGCGTGGAGATGATTGCAAGCCGCGGCAACACAACTGAAAGTATACAGAAAAAAAACCCATTATGGTTAGTCTACATGTCTTATGATAATTATACATGTACATAAAAGATAGTGTTCAAATGTATTACAAATGATAGACAGCAGTTTCTGTGCTGTGGCTAGTGCTCCACTGAAATACATTGAATATGGGTGTCCAGATTGATTCAAATATAATTAGTGCACGAGATTAAACACTCAATTCATGAGACAGCTCATCAACCACGTCCATATAATATTACGTATAGCAGATTTCTCGATTGTCCACACTGTTATCCATGACAATTAAAATTTTCGTTGGTACTTCATTATTCTCCAATGTCTTCATTCGATGAGCTTTGCAATGATGAAGAATACTTATTTGCTTTGGTATGATGAAGAATACTTATTTTCCGCACTCTTTATCATAGAAATGAGACTGTATCGTGACCGCAGCGATTAAGGAAATTAACCAGGAACAGACAGTGATAATAATGTACGTGCACCTGTACAATGACCGATGGCTGGTTTTGTTGCTGAATATGAATTTCAAATATTGCCAAGCCAGGGACAGAAAAGGGAATTGGATTTTAGACAACAACAAAGCTTTGTTTTGTGCAAAGGGACGCATAATGCACATTATCTCTTCAACCCCGTGAATCTCCCGATTTGGAGATGGAGAACATTGTATAAGCATGTCCCAATACTCCATTAAGACTCCTTTTACCCAACAATATTTAATCTTTTGGACTCTATGAAAACATTTTTCCAATTGAAATGAAATGTAACTAATATCATATGTTGTATTAAGGTGATATCACATTGGCTTATATGATCGATTCTCATGATAATCATGCTTATGTGACTTTCCTATTAACATTTGATTTCGAAAGGAAACAGATAATGTCACATTCACGATACACATCGTCATTCCATATACTACTTACATACCTTTCCCCTCTTCCCTAGTAGATTCACTAGATATGTACATCCACCATGGTGCCTATAGATAAGGGTACATGTGGAGACAGGACGTCCTCTATAAGGGTTCTTTTTGGGATCGATAAGTGGCAGTACATTGATTAGTTAGGTATATCACATGTCAAGTACTGCTGAAAGGCCTATGTTAGCCTTCTGTTGATCCACCATCACCCACGCAAACCCTTGGGTTTCCGTTTTAGCCTACGATATAGATACAAGAACAGCATACTTTCCTTATAGTGGACCGCACTAGGATCGTTTCATCAGATAGTTTGGATAAACGTTTGGGCCTCTAGAAAGCAGTCGTCTATGATTACAGCATTATTGATATATGTGGCAGGTACAAAACTGGGAAAATTCTGCAAAAGCTTGAAGACTTCCATCCCTATTTTGAAGAATAGAATGTCTTCTTATGGGTGTCTTCTTCTACAGAAGGGGCATTGGTACCTAGTCCATGGGCCACCTTAACATTAAATCACATATATATTTTACATGATCACCCAGGGCGATCAGATATTACATGGAGAAGAGCCATGACAGAATAGGACAACATCAGTGTTACATAATTGATAAGAGCCACCACTATTACCATTGTTATTGGGTACAATATGCCTGTCAGCATCAAATATTCATGGCATCCGGGACACTAAGAGACCACAGCGCACAGGGTTATGGGGTGCCAAGGATATATTCCTATGGAGGCCTTCACAATGGTGCCATAAACATGATGTACCTAAAGCTAGCCTGTCTATCCATGGGTCCATTACTAACATTGTAGACAGGTCACTTTTCACCCTATGGTGGTCAAACACAGGTAGCATGGAGTGGGCTTCTAATGGAGCTTCTTCATGAGCAGCTCACTAGCCGAGACTTATCCAAACTTGAGTTGTCCTCTAAAGCAGTAGGACGCAATTAAAGCTTGACGCAGTAATCCCTCTTATCTTGGCCATTGCTATTGTGTGCTAATTTTCAAAGATTACAAACCTTTGCTGCGGCAAAAGGAAATGTCAATGAAACTTTAGGACCCGTTTCTAAATGAGCAGGGATCGTCATGAGGAGGATTGGAATCATCCTTGGAATGAAGGTCTGTGGCATGCGCATTTGGTTAAGTGAAAGAACATGTGGGCAATGAAAGGAAGGGTGTACACTTTTCGTTGCAACCCATTAACCACATGCTATTTCCCATAAAGACGAGTTCGAGGATGTAGAGCAAGCTCTAGCCTTTGTCTTTGCATCCAAATGTGTTTGGAGCATTTTCCACTGGTTGCCTGGCACAAAACACGTCGGCTGACGACTAGATTCGAACCCACGCAGCTGAGCGCGGCGCAAAACGCGTCCGCTGACGATGGGATTCGAACCTCCGTGGCTGAGCGAGGTGCAAAACGCGTCTGCTGAAGACGGGATTCAATCCTGCGCATCTGGAACATTTTGCGGCCCGGGATAGAGCCGCAAAACCTCACTATCTACCACTCATTGAGATTTAACTCCCTTTGTCAAAGACAAAGGGAAAAATGAAAAATATACTCTGCATATATATTTGATATAACCATACCCCGAACCATACACAGACACTCATTTTATTCTATTTACCGTGGGAAGGAAACCATACCGTTTCCTTATCCTTTTTTCTCAAAAAAATATCCGGCAATAACATTTCAAATAGAATAGAAGAACACACGCCAATTTTGAAATGTCTACTGGGGTATTATCATATGCTGAGGAATAATAGTAAGAAACAACCTTTCATTCCTGAGGTTTCAGCCGCGACCCAATGCAATACTATTACACTGGTGTCAATTCGATCAGGGAAATAGACAGCGGGTAGATGCAAAACTGTTTGGACATGAGGTTCTGTCTGAATGCAGAGCGCAATTCCCCGACCCAGTATTTGGCTGATTGCTACACGCAGACAGTACATCAATATTGATGGGGCTGGAGCACCTTAAGTAACCCGACTAACGTCTGAGACAGCAAGAGGGGAACCACAACAGATTGACTATCTACAGCCAGGCGTTGTTGAGCAGCTGATAATATGCTCTGGTATATACTACACTGGCTAAGCCAGCGTATGGGTCACCGCTCAGGTAGCCTGTCCCATTGAGGATATTGCTTACTCAGATGTGGAACATGGTCAGACATAATCCTTGTATTATGTAAAAGACGACCAACACACAGAGAGGACTCAAAAGATGAGATTAGGACCCTTTAAAAATGCCCATTTTGCTGACATCTCATGTTCAGCAGGCTACCACTGCTAAGGGCGGCCAGAGGTCACGGTCTTGCACTGATTGAGAAAATGAATTTGAGGAATTACATGTAACATGGGTAGGCTCAGGGCATAGATCCACCACGTCCTTAGAGGAGCTCATAGGGGGAAAGCCGGGGGGAAAACGAGCAGCTCGTGGCTAGGAACATTAAGAAGGTGGCAGCGCGGTGTGGGGCCTCTGCTTGTTGTACTGATCCCTGAACAGCAGGGTAATTAAATACAAAGCTGTGCCAATTAAGGCAGACTCCTTGATTCTGCCCAATAAGCTTTTAGTCATCTTGGATCAGCCGGAGGTAGTTAGTCTGTTAGACTACACTGAGGAGGTTTTTGCTGGGTTATGTGGGGCCTACTGTTTATTGGATATCTTCTTATATGTCATGCTTTTAAGAACACATGGTAAGAACAGGTACTCTGTTGTGCAAGGTGATCTGCAAGTTAACTGTATTTAAGTTATTCAAAGCTTAATAATGTTGTGTGAGATCCGAAATTAAATCCGTCAAACCTGTGTTTTTGTTCCTTGTATAGTATGGATGTAGCATTTCTATGTGAATAACTAACAAAATGATTAATTTTTAACAAAACAGGCTCTACAGGTAACACACTTCACGAGTTGATGATGCATTATTTGACAGCACAGATGGCTTAGACAGTACCTACAATACATGTTGGAAACAAACAACTGCAGGGGTGCTGTGTACATACTACAGGAGGCAGACCAAGAGACTCATTGAAGCTATTGCTAAGATAGAGCCCTTTTCCCACAGGCTAGCAATGCCAATTTGGCTGCAAGGGAGACTTACTAGACCCAGTGCTGTCTGTGCGCATATTCTTCATCCATTCTCTACGAGTTGTTTTATACGCACAAAACCACCCTGACTGCTCCCATCTCCTTTTTTTGGCCACAAATAGGCCATAGGCTATGGCGGCGTTGATACAATACAGACACATAGCAATTAAATTACTTCATGTTTGAATATAAGCGGTAGGTGAATATGGTTAATATTAAACAGCTGTCATTGGCATTCTCCATTTTGTCGATTCTACGCATTTCTATATGTAAGAAAATACCGGTATCTAGACAAAGGAGGACAAGCTGTTTTCGTATGTAAAGATATTCACACCAATTTAATCCAGTCGTCTCGAGAATTCCCATTGCATTGTATTAATTATGCTGAAGGTCATGTTGTTCATCTTAGAAGGTTTAAAAGGCCTTTGGTGTTGCATATATGGTACTGGTGAAGTCATAAGGGTATAGAGAACATTTTCCGCAATTAGGAATGAAAGAAAATACCATTGTATTTCACCTTCATCGCTACTCGTCACAACTACATTCGCCTTACTATAATTGTGTAGACCTAGGGGTGTTCAATTATACATCATGACTGTAGCCCTACAACACTATGCCTGGGGTTGCAGTTTTATCATACCGTCTGCCAGGAAAAACACAGTAAGGAAAAACAGGAATATTTATTATGCTCATAAAAAGGGAGAGTATATGATTCTAGACCCTTTGTGAAGTGTTAAAGTAGGAGAAAAATAGGATCGCAAATCGTCTTTGGTTGTTATGTTTATCCCATTGAAACAGGGAGAACCTGTACTTTTTAGGCGTGAGTCCACTGTGTGACACTAGAAATTGCACTGGGTCTGCAATTGCATCAGACTAACACACATAAGCATGTGACATATATTGGAGAAGGGGGCCTTATTGTACCATGCACTAAGACACCCCTTTTGCAGATTGTGTCAGATTTTGCTTTTTAAGCTATTGCAGGAATGTCAATGTATAATCGTAGGGTCCACTATGCAACAGACCATACACTCCCTGCATGGGTATCTATGTAACAAGCTCAAGATCACTCCCTATGTTGCATAGTGGACCCGCAGCTTTAGGTCACTCTTGTGGAACCACGTTTTCATTGATGCTGTGATTGAGGTGGTCACTAACATGTATATGGAATTATCCCAAGTCATCATAAAAAAAAACTGACTCTTCAATATTAATATCAATTTTCTTGACTTCTTTTGACACTCAAAACTCAAAATATGAAAAAAAATCTTTTTTACCTATCTTCTTGAGAGATAGAAAACATGGGCGAAATAGGAAAAATAATTTAAAAACGAGTATTCAAGCGACTGATCCCGCTGGTAACTCGAAAAGTATATGTCTCTGGTGGGTTTTCCAAGATTTTCCCTTCAATTTGGTGTCATTTGATGAAATTCTGCCCAATAGAACCCTCAGAATGGACGTTGCAGTACTACTCGTAGGTGTTTAG
This sequence comes from Acholoe squamosa, assembly GCA_949317995.1. NCBI lineage: Eukaryota > Metazoa > Annelida > Polychaeta > Phyllodocida > Polynoidae > Acholoe > Acholoe squamosa. The sequence continues at coordinate 59,036,257 of OX439038.1, read as the reverse complement.
CACTGTCACAGATATAGGGATTGTATAGCTGTATTTGGCTGCCATGGCTAAAACATAGTCCATACATAGTATGATCATGTGCTTGACACCTAACCTGCCAAGACCTGACACCCAAAGATGATACCCCCATAGAAAACATTGAGTGCACAAAGCGTCTAAGTTTAACTTCAGATGACCTACTTTTTCATACCTCTATATCACAAAGATAAGGGCCAGATAACAGGTAACAACTACACCTCTATGATCCTAAATATGTATGATATTTCATGAGATGTTTCATTTTCTCTCATGAATTCAAGAGTTCCATCTTCGAAACCTGGATTTTGCGATCTTAAAATTCTGGGTGCCCCTACCTGTCTCCTATAACTCAGCTTTCCGAGTTAATAATCAGGAATAGTATGAAAAATAGCATGATGTCTGGGTTATTTCCCCATTTTCTCTCGGTCTGGTAATCCTATTCACAGTGTCCTCTCTTAATACGAGTCCTGGTTAATTTCAGCAGCTGCATAGAACTGTAAATGGTCTAATAGATGAGGTATAGCATACCAGGCCTTATACCATAATTTCTGGGTTACTCAGTGCTTTTTGGTGGCTATTCCCATCCACATATCTGTCGATATTGCACACCCTGTAGGCTGTAACATCAATTTTGTAAGGTGTGCGGTTATCCATGGATAAGCCGCACCCAGTGCCGTTATCCATGGATAACCAGCACACCTTACATGTCCTTCCCTGTCATATGTTACATGTTAAAACCCATGAAATTTTCAAGGCCAGGGCAGGGCTCGAACCTACAGTCTCACATCCCAAATCCAACTCCCTATGCACTGCGCCACAGGGACTGACGAGAGAAGCTTGGTTCGAACCACGTCTCGATATGATATGGGAAGGAGTCAACTGCGGGCTGTCTGCTACCATAACCGCGGGACGCATTCAAACATAGACAAGCCGAGACGGCCGCTGAAGGAGGAGACGCGGTGGTCTAGCTGTTAGTGGATCGAGCCCTGGTTCGGGCGCATCTTTTTTCGCTGTGTGCCCTGTCGCTGTCTGCTGCCGGGCGAGGAGGTGTATTCTACACAAACATAACCACGAGACGCATTCAAAGCTTTAGCTGTCCGCTGCCGGGCGACAAGGTGTTTTTTACACAAACATAACCGCGAGAAGCATCTTTTTTCACCATGTGCGCTGTCGCTGTCCGCTGCCAGGCGAGGAGGTGTATTATACACAAACATAACAGACGCATTGAAATATTTAGCCGTGTGCCGCTGGCAATCTGAGCCGAGACGGCCACTGTCGCTGTCCGCTGCCGGGCGAGGAGGTGTATGTACCGATCGTGTACACACAATGGCTTGCATCGAGTCCCGGGGAGGGGGAATAATTTTTGTTTTCAACTTGAATTTATTGGTATTATATTGATTATTTATTGGTTTCGTGGTATAAAATAAGTAGTCGATGGATAATTCATGACTCGTGTGTGTTAGCAAAGGCTAATAACACTCTGCCTATGGCCTCGTGTCATTATCCTTCACTAACACACACTCGTCATGAATTATCCATTAATTACTTGTTCACTACACTTGTTGCCTGATGCCAGTGGTGAGGTTCATAACCACCAGGTGTAGTGACTGCCACATAGACACTCAGTGTGAGACTGTGAGAGGTGACTACAGCCCACTGGGGATGGGTCATTAACGTACAGGAGCTACTTTCCCTAGCTAAAACTACTGCAGTATCCACCAACATAAAAGATTTTATGTGTGCTATAGAGCACTTATGGCCCAGGGTCTTCCACCAAATATCCAAAAAAGATGAAATTAAAATAAAACATCTGCTGTAGAGCAGTTTTGGACATACTGTAGTGGACTGTCACTATTATTTATTTACCATATTTTGTAGAAGAAATTCCCACTTAAAGTATTCCATTCTGATCAACCTACCATGACTGAAAAGATGCTGCCAATGACACTTCCTTGCCAAAAATCAAGAGAAGTGTTATGAGACTGTTCATAAAAACACAGAACGCCATAGGCTACACGGACATCGCATGCCACCTGCCAAGTGAAAAAGAAAGTATATGACCTCAAATAGACCTTCCTGAGATCTAGTGATGAAATATATAACTACATGAACGGTCTTCTAATGATCAGTCTCCATATATGGAGACTGTTCACTTTTCGACAATATACCTTCGGCTGTAGGTGCTATCGCATTTGTTATCAGTACAGCTGGACTACCTGAGGCTCACCTGCTGAAAAAAAGTGTCTTAATCTGGTGATTCCCATAGGAGCCCATGTGTTTATTTTATCACCAAAGTCTATCGCACCAATAGACCCAATGCTTAAGGGCTTTGTAGTCAGTATGGCACCCAAAAACATGACGTAAGTACAGCAGCATTTTACATAGAGAAAGACATCACTCAACATGAAGGACAAAATGTTGTCTGATAGATGAGATTTGAAACTTTCCTTTGGCTTTTGAAAAATGTGCGAAATAACAGTATATCACTGAATGATTAGACCCTGAAGTTGGTGATTACAAATTTGTTGATTTGGCTGACAAGGCACTGCCAATAGCCCAGGGGAACCCTGGGCCAATAAGTAAAGAACACAGATGAATTGACCATGTCATCGAGGCCTAGGGCTATAAGAGAGTGGTCATTATTTATCAACAGGGGGTGGTGGGTTTGCGAGGGGGGCGTAAAAATTTCAGAACCCTCCTGATGGGGGGGGGGGTCGTAAAAAATCTACCCTCTGTTTAGCAAAAAAGCCATTGCATTATTTTAGAAGGGCATAAAAATTATCTGCGCAAGGGAGCAAAAAGAAAATTGGGGGGGAGGGTAAATTTTTTTTCGAGCGTGTGCATGAGAACCAACCACCCCCTGTTGATAAATAATGACCACTCCCCAAGTATTATCATATATGCAACCTGAATCTTCATTCTCTCTTTGTACCTATACACCACGGTATCTACACCACAAGTAAAAGGGAGTCACTCAGTAGGCCTTCTTTGACTTGAGTCACTCCCCAACTGCTCGTGTCCAATGGGCGCAGTGAGGAGAGCAGCTCAGACGGCTCCCCGAGCAACTCAGCCTCATCTCCAGTGGTGACCACCTCAGAGCAGCCACAGCAGTGGTGGTGTTGGCAGAGGAGGGAGTGTATGGGACCTGTAAAGGATACAAGAGTCGTCTCAATGTTCTCTATGTGCCTATAGATATGAGCCTGAGGACCTACCAATGAGGAACTTATACATTGAGGATGTACCCAGACCTGTGTGTATCAGGAGCAGCATGTATAAATGAGATCTACTTATATATCCTGTATCTGGCCATCACCACCAGGTTTTACACATTCTGCTCATCAACAAAAGGTATATTACTTAGCGATAAAAACACTCCACTACATCCCCATATTACGCTATTTAAAGTGTTTCCCCTCTATGCAGTTGTTATGTGCCCCCCTTCCATGGCATAATCATTCAAGACTAAAATGTCTTTACCTCTATACACGACAGGCTTGCAGTGTGGTTGTTAGTTGTTGAGTTTGACCCTTGCCACATAGAGTTAGGTGTTTTTATCACATACTTTATATATACACAGCTGATGTATATTTTTCGAAGTTTGTAGCGTTTCTATGTGGGCCTAATTATGGTATGGGATATAGCATGTGTTTCACCAAACTTGTATGTAGGGGATTTATAAGAAATCCTCTTTCGGTACTGCTAGGTAAATACTGGAATGTACTTTTGAATAGATATTATTGTAAACGCAGCCAAATAGCAACATGCACTAGAATAAGAGGTCATTAATATCTACACCACTAAGATAGCTCTACCAAATCCTATTTAAGTTTTACATATAGGGATAGCAGTAGTGTCCAATCGTTGGTAACTACCTACGATCAAGTGTGCCATCTTAGCATCAGTAACCTCCTGGTCCTTGAAAGAAGGAGAGGAGATCTAGAGGACCTACTAAGAGACATTCGTATTCTACTCTGCTATGAATAACACAACAAAGTAAAAAAGTTCCCAAATTGGTGTCATTGTTTGCTACCGTTCCTCTTGTTTGGAGATGCTTAATTTATATGAGCCATGTTTATGATTGATATAGGATAGCAATGTGCATTGCAGGTAACTCAAAAAGCTGACGTTTTTTTTTTTGTTAATCTCTCCATGCTAAGAAATATTTTCTGCCATACATTTGTATGGTATGTCACTAAATTGTTTTGATTTGCCATCTGAACACCCAAGTGTCACTCTCCCAGAACAGACTATATGATTCATATATGACATAGGCATGGATGAGGGATCTGTTTGGGGAGTGGCCTAGAGGCTGTCATGTCTGATGACATCAGCATCTGTGGTGACTCTTCGCACCACCTGCCTCTCTTTGGGTCTCATTTATATAAATCCATGTAAGTCATTGAGCACAAAAATCCCTGAAATACTCCATTAGAGTCTCTGAAATATAGGTTTTATACAGTAATCTATATGACTTTGTAACTTGAAAATCCCTGAAATCAGGGAAAACCCTGAAGACTTCCATCCCTGTAAATCTGCACCTGCAATGCCTGTTTGCACCACCTCATTAAAAAAGGTGGGAATGTTGATCCATGGATCAACATCCCATAGCCTCAGCACTGAAGGCCAAAAGCATCTCCACTGCACTGCAGGCAGACAGTGGATGACTAGTTGACATTTATCAATCAATATTTCTCGAAATATATAAAAAAAATTCATTCTTACTATAAAAAATATCATAAAATAGACATTCCAATGTCAAATACCATGAAGAATTTGATAACTTTATGTTCTCTTTTGGTACTTTATTTTCTGACTTAATCCACCCACTCTCCTCCCTCACTGAGCGTCTTAAAATCTGTTTTTTTCTACTTGGCTCTTATAACTCATTTCGAGTTAAATATAGTATACAGGGGCTATAAAATAAAGATTGTATTATTGTAAAAATCAAATAGAACAATTGCAGTAACCTAAAGCTGTAGTCGAAAATAATGTTTTGTCATCAACAGGGATGCTAAGTACATATGTACATGACCATGATGATTGTGACTACTCTATGTATATACCCAAACATCCTATCCTTTCTATAATGACTGCCTTAATACCTCGCCTCCCATATGGCCCATTTCAATGTTTGGTACGACATGAGTCCCACCTTGGCAAACAGTCAACAGTGCAGACTAAATTTACACCATGCAATCTCTGATACAATATTTGTCTGTTTCTGCTTTAAATTCTGTCACTATCAGGTACCGCATGCTTGGACAGGGAACTGATCATAATGCTGTAGACCACTCAGATTATGATGAAGATCTTGGCCCATTGACATTTCAAGTTGGATTACATGTTAATCTGATCTGTTTGAGATCGTTGTGTTTTATTGGGAAGTGAGATCGATGATATTTACTTGTAATAAAAGGGGAAGAAGGGAAGGGACAAAACCAAACAAATATCACCTTTTTTTAAATGTTAATTCTGAAAGCCTATTGATTTTCATCCCTGGGTCCGGATGTCTAAATAAATAATTATCTCAAAAAAAATATCAAAAGGCGATTTTTTGTGACAAGGGCAGTGATAGGAAACACGTTTTCATTTGAGTGGTCTAACTGTTATTTAAACGGTGTAGAATACACTGACATTTGCAAAGAAATGAGTTTTAAGAACAATACATTGCTTGTACGCTTTTATAATCTGTATGAAAGATTAAAACATGATGATATCACCATTCATGCAGTCAGTAACACAAACAACTAATAAATACCTCAAAATATAGTATTAACCTTTTAAATCCAGACATATTATTTATTTATTTATATATATATATATATATATATATATATATATATATATATATATATATATATATATATATATATGTATGTATGTAGGGGCCAGCTCTGGCTGTGAGTCCATGGCAGTATGCTATCTGTCCCCATTCCGGTTGCACCAGCCCCCAGGGGCTGGTCAGCCAGTGAACACTGCCCCCTTGTGTCATATCGATCCAGATGTAGATGGAAGGTAGAGAATGTCAGGTCTGGGGATGTAGCTCAGTGGTAGAGCGCTCGCTTGCAAGCTGAGAGGTACCAGGTTCGAAACCCGGTGTTTCCAAGTACATTTTCGCTGACCTCTACATTGGTGAAAACACCAAGTGGCCCTGCCGGTGTAAGGGGGGGGGGCTATGGAACTCGGTGGCTGGGCTGGTATGACACAGATAACGCTTCAACCTGCTAGGGGTAAACTAGTCACCTGCTGGAGGTTGGGTAGGAGGAGTAGGGTTGAGGTCCCGCCAATGTAGCTATGCTCAGATTAATCATAAATTCATAACCATAAAGTCCTATCATTTATATTGTCCTGAGTTGGACCATCTTGATGAAAATGGCCTCTGCTGGTTTAAGCTTATTGCGGGCCTTCAAAAATTAAGCTGACTCTGCATTTTAATATCACTAATTCTATTGAACTGTCATTCCCATATGGCACCCACAGTGGAAATAAACTTTACCGGCTTTAGCAGGACATGTGTAGGTGTGAATCTAACATGTGTACTATGGTATTTGTTCCAATAATATGTGTCGATAGTTAAACACATTATGTCAACAGCCCTGACAAAATATGACAAAAATACTAGAGTTTATGCAGGGGACATAACATGTTCTCACACCATCAACTCAACAAAGGTGTATAACCATCTGTGTATTCTAAACCTTTTTCAAAAGGGTATACCATCTGGTCACTATTCTATTTCTTCAATTGTTGACTGATGTGTTGGGTAAAATAGAGAACTCCTCTCTTTTATATGGGATTTAGTAACGATGTTTTTGACATAGTCTTTAGTAATGATACATGCTTGTTAGGTTAGGCAGACAAATAACCATCAATTTAAAGACATTGCAATATTTGAAATGAAGACCCCTGGGGAAAGGCCTTTGTAACAACATGGCAAAAATGATTGAAATGACATTGCTGTACTATATATATATATATATATATATATATATATATATATATATATATATATATATATATATATATATATATATATATATATATATATATGTGACCAGGTGAAGGAAGACATGCCTCCTGGGGGGAAATGGCTTTTTATGATTTAAGTCATGGGCTTTAAAATGAGATATCTTGAGATAAAATATCCCCAGTACTTTTGCTGTAATTGCTTGTCAAACACAGGTTTGTGTGTACAAATGAAAATAGGAAATAAGCTCTAAATGCATTATATCCTATCATAAACACTAAAAATGCAAAGAAATACAGTTTTGTGGAAAAATAACCAAAGAAATGTGATGTTTTTGTCATAAAATTGGTTCTAGAGGGAATTTTTGAGTTCTGTTTTCGGTTCTGGGTTCCTGAATGAATCTCAAAATCAGTTTGTGGCAAAAGTTCCCAATTGGAATAGGGGAGTGGTTTCCATGGCAACCAGAAATTGCCTTATCTACCAATTTTCTATGTTTCCATGGCAACCAACGTTCCAAAAATGGAATATTTTCAGTGGAAATGGAATGATTTTAAGCATATCACTGGATTCCCTATAAAAAATTGATCTAAAGCTTTTTTTTAGCATATTTGTCAGTGTTTTACCCATATTCTGCCCCCTGGTGACCAAAACCAGTACTAAAAATCCCCCCCGGAGGCACGTTCTTCCCCGTTGGGCCACATATATATATATATATATATATATATATATATATATATATATATATATATATATATTCCAACAGCACTCGTCCAACTAATTTACTACCCCCCACCCATTCACACGTAAGTAGACTGGATCCTCCATTCCGTATGTTCCCATACAGGTATCTAGTTGCCATTTAGGAACCCCGCTCCTGTGTCGTCTTGTTAGATAAAAAGCACCTGTACTACACAAAGTCTCCCTATACAATATACCAACGTATAATTTATGTAGGCCTAGGAGGAGTGCAGAGGGCCAAATATACTGTCGTGTCAGACGTAGGCTGTCAGCAATACACCACATACACCCATAGGCAGTTTGTATGATGCATTGCCTGCCATCCCTTCTGGCCATTGCTCATCCCTTTCTCCTGACCCACCTTTAACTCCTTCTACCCCTGTGGCCTCTTATGGATTCCCCTCTCCTCCAGAATCTCTATCATCATTTTGACCAGGTTCGCTTTTCCCTCTATACACCTCAGGTATCTTGTCCACTAGGATTAACATGATAAGTGTTCCTCCAGCTTTATTGCTGACCCTATTGAATATCACCCATCCACTCCTATGGAATAAAACAACTGTAAATGAATAGGAATAAAATGTGTCTCTGATAATTGGACTTTGATAAGTAGGATTGGGCAAATTCCCAGCCATACTATGTGATACTACAGAAAATTGTTTCCCATACACTGTACTAGTTGCATCAACTGATGCCCAAACTCATGTAAAGGGCTACCCCATCCCTGCCGCTCCCACGAGCCAATAAAACCTTATTTTATTGATATCCACATTTCAATATTAAAACAATGTCTCCTTCTTGTAACATGAGAACCGAGTTTGCTGTCGTGTTTATGCTTACACGGCCCCCAGTCAACATTCAGACTCCCGATTCGTAAAAGTTAAGGTAACTGTCAGTTACCGCAACTGTCAGTGGGGGAGGATGAGAGTTTTCCTTTAATTTTGTTGATTCCAATTAGCAATAAGCCTGATTAATAGGAATACCTAGACCAATCAATAAGATAGTGATTGGCTGTACGGAATTGATTGGGTGAGCCGAAATGACTAAGTAGGTAATTATAGCAATGTCTAGACAAATTCAAGGTTCTGTCAGTGGAGTGAGGAATATCCCTGTCTTTGCTGGCGACCTTCATTTAAGTGACCTTATGTAAAATGAGACAATTTATAGAATATTAAGACATGTGAAAGGTGGGTCTACTAACATTTGTAATATGCCCATTGTGACTTTGTAAGACTTCTAACAGTATAGCAAGTAGTCTAGTACGGCCCAACCTATCCAGGCGGCACAGGTTTGCTGCTGGCTAGTGTAGGTCTAGTCAGCAGCACCACCATGATGGTTAGTATGACATCACTTCCGGTGGGAATCTCCACCGGAAGTGAGATTTTGCTGGTCCTTACTAACTTTAATCAGAAGAAGACCAGCTAGTACCAGTTATGACCTAAGTCATGACCTCCAGCTACAGCCAATAAGAATATTTATAGCCAACCAACCAGACATCACAGACCACTGCTATCACCATGTCCCAATGCCCCTTGTGGTAAATGGTCATGTTACAAGACTATAAAGCAAGCTCAGAGAATCTAGAACCAAATCAACCTTTTTACACCCTAAAGGCATACACCACAATGTTCATCAGTGTCTTTGACATAAGTAGGCTACACGGCTACACTACTGCCGACCCAACAATGGTGCCAAGTACCAGGTAATGGTCTCTTCTTATCCTGTTTCATTTTAAATCCAATTTCCAGCACATACTGAATTAGACCCAGCTACATTATCTAAATAATGAAATTAAATTTGAAAGGGAAGTAAAATGGAACAGGCAGATACATGTATTAAAAGCCTTCGTTTAACTCAAAGCAACAACCTATTAAGCGACCTTACGTGACCGGACTGGTTCATGAGACCACCACCATGTGCATGCTGATAATCAGCAACTTCCGGATCTGATCTTGCAAACACATCTGTTCCCGGCATGTGCTGTAGTTTGGATGCATGGTATCCATCGGTATAATGCATGAAGTTCAGAGATTGGAACTGTTATGGCTGCACATACAGATGAGGGTAGCTTACAGTTAAAAAATTAAAGTATGTGAGCTTGTAACCAATCTATCAGCTCTAGTTATGACGGTGTATTTATACAGGGAGGTTTCTTATTCTCCCTGGCCCTGTGACTGCTTTACCATTCATCTAGCCAGGTCCCTGCAGTGTGATATCAGATTTCTGAGTGTATTAGTGATATTAGGTCCCATTTCCCCTTGACCTCAGTGATGTGTTTCTAACCTTTGGACGTTTATCAACCTAAGAGAATGTGCATGACTGACACATGGATGAATTGCCTTACCAAGTCAGCATTCATGTTTCATAAAGAGCAGAGGGTGGTTAATGGTAGTAAGGAGGTACTTCACTCAACATGAACCCATAGAGAAATTATTTGCTGAAACTTGACAACACCTCCTACCCGCCGTTCGGTTCTATATATAGTTCATCAATTCTGGTTAAAAAAAATCAAGAAGAGAAGAACAGCGTATTATCCTTTCCATATGTACTGAAAAGGTGCACACACTAAAACTAAAGCATTGGGCTGACCACGCCCTGCACTCAAAAGTGAGCAGTATGGTAGCCCCCTACCCCCCCCCCCCACACACACACACACACACTGTCACTGAGGCAGCCTTACATTGGATGGGCAAGACCGGAGATTTGTGGGTATAAGGTCGTATGAGGCAATCTTTGTTGACGTGTATTTACCACCAACATCATTTGGAAGACATATATAGGGCATGTTCAGCCAAAGCCATGGTGTCTGACAAGAGTTCTGATTTATCTGGTGTAATCTTTTAGCAGTGAAGAAGTGACCTCTTGAGAAACATATTTGATTCTGGCATTTTTACCTCCTCCTTTACGTACCACCCACCTAGACCCCCCTCATCTCCCCTAACCCTACTGTTGCTCCTCCATCGACAGATGCCTTTCCTGATTTAATCCGCATTATTTGATCCAGATCCTTCCTGTCTGGCCCTAAGCTTACCCCTGGCTCCCATTACATTCCCCACATCTCACATTTTCGTCTCTGTTTCTCATTTACTGTAAGAAATTGCCACCACTACCGAGGAAAAGGTCAAGGAAACCAATCACCACTGGCTCCCCCTCTTATTGCATCGCAACTAACTCTCAAAAGATGTGTATACATGCATTACTTGTAGTATTAGGACAGACGTGATTTAACTAACACGCTTATTAGAATTGCACAAGAGATACATGAGAGAGATTAATTACTTATTTGAATTACATTCACAACCACCTTTATAGCTATCTATAATTTACTGGCGCCATAGGCAATGAGTATTGCATTTAAAAGAAGTAATATTAACAAACCATGTGGTTAAGAACTGCTAGTTAACACACTGGGCATCCCCATTGCCTTAGGCGGGCATATTATAGGCGCTAAATTGCAAGCATTCTGATGCCTGAAATTTAAAACTCTAAACTTAAGCCTGCATTAATGAATACATACAGACAATTGCATGTCATTAACTACTCAATTATACATCACGCGAACAAAAGCCAACCACATGGGCCAAACCTGTGAGACAATAGAGCCCACGTTAGATTATCAAGTTGTGTTATGGGGCCTCACATGTCCATGGTGCTGCTCCTTTATACAGACCTGTAACCATACAATAGAGAGGTTAAGATTTGTCTACTTGTAACGTGTACGGCAACGTGTAGCCTACCAATTCCTATCATTCTAGGCGTACACGTTGCCATACACGTCGTTATCTTAACCTCTCAACTATGTCTATACAGGACGTGAATGACAATGATTTTGACTAGAGTTCTGGTCCATTTTACACGATTGGCAATACGCTATAGAGGGATAGAGTGTTTGCCGTGGCAAATTATACTGCCTGGCATGTATATAGCTTGTGTTTATGTGGTATGTACAGTATCATGTCACTTCAGGACAATTCAATACGATTTCTGCAATAGAAACTCTGAAGAGGGTGATACTCCTTTCCTGTTTTTTTTTTTTTTTTTTTTTTTTTTTTATTTAATACAACATTGCTCCTAGCTCTACACATGCATTGTTATAGTGGTTAAACACTGAGTCAACATGTTTTCTTCTAACCTCAGTCCTTATAGATTTGGTTTTACATTTCCTGCATTAATCATTTCCACTTCAAAATAAATAGCCAGTAGATTGGACTAAACATGTGCTTTCCACGAATTGGGTTGATAAAATTCTTAAGCCCCGAATCTATGATAAATCTATGCATAACACATATATAACATGTTTTGTCTGATTCAGTAATTCCGATAATTTCCTTTCCAGACATTACAAAGTGATGACGAGTGGAGAATGAGAGAGCCGCTGAAAATGAGCCGAAGGCAGATGATATCAAGATGACAGCTACTCTATCTGATTTCAGACGAAGGATCTAAATTCTAATGCTGGTGTCAAAGATGATAGAACAAGAAGAATTATATTGTCTTCATCTGACTTTTCCTATTATGTCTGAAAGACGCTGATACCATTTGACAACTCACCAAACCCTTCACATGATACCACGACTTCTAAGGTCGTTCAAGGAGCTTAAGGCATTCATAGTGAAAGGTGCTTGTCAGCAGGAATTTAAGAGAGAGGTCTACAATACTAATGGACCATCAAATTGACTTCTCTTGCAGGCCTCTTGATGTTGCAATAAACTCATGTATCAGGCTTATAAGTGGATTTGCAAAAACCAATTCAATTTTATTATTTTTATCATCGGTTCCAGGCAAGGAGGGGGGTAGGAGGGGAATATCCTGGAGAAATACAACGTGAAAGGATTTAAAGTCCCATTGCATCAGTGTCACTCAACTGACTCCCCCTGGCAACTGAGGGCTGAATTCTAGCTTACCAAGAGCTCCAGGCTTTTGCATTTATAACACAGATGCAGTGGAGTTGTGTTATCCATTATGTATGGGAGGGATAATGAAGACTGTTCCAATGTAATGCAGTATGAGTCCTTTGAGGATGGATGCACTGTAAAAGCAGGGCACTCCACAATTGACGATATTAAGCAGGACAATGATGATATAACTTACAATCTGTGGCTTTGCTGGAGTCATTGATAGCCACATGTTAGGCAAAAGGTGATTTAAACCCCTTGGATCAAGCAGTACTATCGTTGCCTCTTGCGCCAAGTTATAGTATTTCACTTCTCAGCTCTCTCCAAGAGGTCTCTGCTGTATTTATATATATTTGTAGGTAATTGCATTAAGGCAAGGGTAATCATTGAGGTGCATAGTCACATTAAAATCACTGTCTTAAAATTGACTTCGAATACTCCACGCCACTCAGCTGTTCATTGATTTTGAAGTTTTAGGCAAACAGTCAAAAGTATGGACTAGAGCCGACCAAAAAACTAACGTGAGAGCAAGGCCTGTCTACCAGAGATCCTCAACGACCCTAACAGTTAGAAGTAATGTAAAGCGTGGAGTCGATTTGGAGAGGGGGTTGCTACATTCAAGTCCTAACAGTGAATGCAACGCAAGCAGTCCGCTTAAACAATAAGTCACGGACGCAGCATCCGTCTTGAAATCCATTTTCAGAGCTGGCGGGCGGCCTGAAGGCGCCTAGCCTCGGATCGTGGCGGCGTCGTCGGATAAACGCGTCCACTTCCTCTTCCGGCGCGCGGCAGTGGGCGTCGCGACAATTGTGCCGCTACTGGTAGCCGCGCTGGTAGCGCTTGGCGGCTCGACCATGTTGGAAATGGAGGGTGAGGCACTATTAGTGCCGGGATTCTGTTTTAACCGGATTACCGATTTCACCTGTTATATCTGGGTGCGTCCAGGGGACATTGAACACCACCATGAGCCAACTGGAGGAAGCCAGGTCGAGGATGCATATGGGGAGGGCGATGAAGTGGACCCCTGGACAGGTAACACTAATGTAGTATTGTGGATGTATAATTATTGTATTCTTATACCCTTTTTTACAGCTTGATAGCCCTATTACTGAAAAGAAAATAACCTTTAATAAAGTTACAACTTTCCCAGATACCATTCCTGGATATTTCTCCAATGCAGCCCATATCCATTTGCCAATAAAGCCATGCCAGAGTCTAACTGTTGCTGCTGTGAAACTACAGCATTGCTAAATTGGTATATATTATGTACGGTGTTCATCCCCGAATTGAAATATTAGGTTTACAAGAATGCAGACCTATGTATAGATGCAGAGAGTAGACATGCCACAAGGCACGGGTTTACAATCCTACATCATAATGGTAAGACACAGTGTCCTGCATCCTAGAATGATTCCCATAGCTCCAGCATATGGGAAAGGTGGGGCAGAACCTAAAAAATATGACCCCCCCCCCCAAAAAAAAAAAAAAATAATAACACAACAAAAAACACCAGCATAGCAATACACGCTTTAGACAATCAATAATAGACATTATCCATATAGCATGTCTGATCAAGACTGATCTATTTGAATTAATATTCACTCTGAGACTCATCCCAGTCGACTGCCCACGACTTTCTTTCTCATTAAAAAGTAATTATTGGAAATAATTGCAAAGAAAAAAGCGTTGGCAATCTCTATTTCTTTTTATGTATTAAATCTAAAATTGGAGACAACACTGTTTTTGTTCTGCCTAACTTTCAGTTTAAGGTAGTTATGAATTAGGCTGGCGTTCCTAGCTGCCAAGGCAATGTTGTTATCAAATGACACGAAAATGACAATATGACTTTTGTTTCCTTTTGCGACTGGCCATTGCAGTTTCCTAAACTATTCCTAATCAGGATGCTATCATGGAATGGCAATAATTCCATAATCAATCGACACGTGCAGAGGTTAAAAACACAGAAACAATAACAAAAAAACAGGAACCTCTTCCTAACGAAAGGCAGGCCTTTCCCTGCAATCTGCATTATAGTGGACATTACTTACATGTCATGTATGGCCCCTCTAATCTTGGGTAAGATATGAATGGGCCCCCGGGGGGCTACTGACACTTTGGTTGTAGGTACCGGCTGCAAAACTACAGCCCCTCCTTTTGAACCATTTAACAGTCCCTTAAAGATTACAATGTTTTTACAGACCCCCCCTCCAGCTTTCAATGAGTTAGGTGATAGTTCTCCTTTTTGGGCTTCTCTGACACTTGAGTTGAAATATGACTATGAAATAAATGATGTTATAACTGGTATTAATAAAACCCTAAATGGAAACGTTCATTCAACTGACAGACCCAAATTGACGCATCGACAGTCACAGCCACAGCTCCTTGTGACTAGTACCACAGCTTGTACCCAAACTAAGGCTGAGTACCTTCCCCGGGAATGGGCCATGGATCACCAATGATAATATTATCAATCTTTGAGCAGTAAATCTTGTTTTTTTATAGACCTCTTCCACAATAATATGGCCACAGAGCAAACAGTCATGTAGGTCTCTATATGGGCGCGTACATGTGGTTTGCTCATTTCTTATGTATGGCAAATTAGTCCTGACATTTCATGGTTACAGTACATACCTGTTATCTCAATAAATAATAGAACAGCTTGGGGCTAGGGGATTGGGTATGGGGAAAAATGCGATGATACTGTCTCTGGGGGAATCCATATTGCCGTATCCCTACATAGCTTCTATCTTATAGCTAGGTCCTTACTCGGATAATAGACCCATCTGTGTGGCTAAGGGGCATTCCATCCCACATATAGGGGCATAGATCAAGGCAGGTACAGGTACTATACACAACCAGTACTGCCTTTACGACCTTCCTTTATACCTTATAATACGTCCATCCTATTTCATACAGAAGCCATCACAACTGTGTGTAGCTGCTATAGGGACACGCCATCACCGTCAGTCCTAAAACTCAGATTTAAGCAGACTGGAAAGGTCACACAGACACAGCCTAATAAAGGCCTGAAGGAGCTGAGGGCCTGGCAGGGGAAGGACCTTCCCCATGCAGCTGTGGACAACTGCCTTTCACTAGCAAGTAGCAATGTCTTGTTACAGCTCCCTGGAGAAGAAAATACTGTTGTGGCCCACCTAGCGGCCGTCACTAATTGAGACAGTACCCCACTTGACATCACATGACTCAAATGTCTACAGATCGAAATATTATATCGTCTCTGTGCAGGCTGGGAAGACCTTACAGTCACTGTCTTCATTATGGTCAAGGACAGTTTTGTAATACTATAAATAAGGGTAGGTCCCCAGTGTATGCTGAGACTAATATGGCACATTTGTAAACTGATAAGAGAACAGAAATTGATTTCTTTTACGTCAGTACAGCATATGCATGGGGTGTTTCTGTGCATGTACTAAGTATATCAAAGAAAGACAAAAACATTTACTATCCATATCCAATGCTACAATTTGCTGACGGCCGGCAATAGGAAAGTCAGCTCATACCTAGTTTAAAACTTAAATATCATCTGCCCCCAAACAGCCATCCAGAGCTATTAGATTGGATAGACTCCTAGATATTGCCACTGTCACATATCTTATCAACAAAGAAAATACTGAATAGAGAGCACAGTGGCAAATAATGCATTTGCATTCTTGCAGTAATTAAAACTATTCAAAGTGGCTCCTATTAAAGTGGCTCCTATTCAAGTGGAGCCACTTACCAACTGAGAAGCCATATGAAGGGGTAGCTCTAAATATAGATATGAGGTCTATGACATGCCGTATATATATAATAAACACATTATTTTTTCTCCCTAAAACAGCTATTTCATACATTAACGTATGACTCCCAATTCCATATTCTCCCTTATGACCATAGTACAGATGTTAGAACCCTGGACATCCAATTTATCAAGCATGTACTTAGGTCCCATTTAATGTCACCTGTCTGTGAAAGTTGATCGTGGGATGGTGAAATATTCAATATGAGTCAACAGAAGCTGGACATGGTACCCATAACCTCTGGTGTCAGCTGGGGGAGGAAAATCGATGTCTGGCACTGAGCAGTAAAAGTGGGGTTAGTGATTGGGAGATATGATTGATATTGGCATGGCTAGGTTTAGGGAAGGGGTAACATTTATCAAGATAATGATGCAGGCAAGTATGAGAAGGGGCATGACCTTAGAGAGAGATAACGAGCTTTAGGTAACAGACAGGAGAAACTCTGATAAGAAGTGACAGCAGTAACGTAGATTTACATATTTCGACAACACAGCGACCAGTAACGTAGGTTTTCATATTTGGACAAAACAGCAAGCAGTTAAGACAATTACATGCATCAAAATCAGATTATCAGAGTATGGCTGGCAATGCAGGTGAACTAAAATGAAGCTTCACTGTGTGCTAACAGAACATAGACCAGTGGCAGGTGAATAATGAGCAGCTCAACGTAAGCTGTTTATAGGGATAAGGCCATGGTGGGCATGTGGACAACACATAGAGGAAGGTGACACAAACCTATGAATAATGCAAGAGAACAAAGCTCCTGGTGTGTTCCTAGTGACCTGATGACAGTGTAAGGGTAATCACCTGTGGGCCCTCTACCTTACAGGACAGGTTTACTGATGCAACAGTGGTCTCCAAAACAAGCTACTCACACCTCAGGACCTACTACTGCATTTCCATAGAGAAAAGGGACAAAAGGGTCGTGGACTTTATAATGATATTGATCCAAGATTGAAATAGTGTTGGGGCCCAGTGTAATGTTCATGCATTACATATTGTCTAACAATCATCCATCAGAGCGCAAAGATGATCACCAAGATGTAGGGATTTAGGGATTTTGGTCAATTTTCTGTTTCAATTAATACAGAAATCTCATTCTCCCGAAACAGAAATGAATCTTTCAATCATGCATATTTAATATTTTTTGAAATAGCCTTTGATCAGTGTTGGTGTGATGTATATAAGTGAACTGTCTTTCACAGGAGAGCTGCAAAGCAAATTGGAATTGTGAAACGTTTTATTTGATACTCTCAAATTGAAGAATAGAAATGGAACAGTATCCTTCTCCGACCATGGTTATATATAGTGTGCTTTAGTGTTTGTCAATAAAAGCATACAGTATGACAGACATTGCTTGAAGGAAATCAACAATTGAATTTTACTTTCATCCTTAAAAAAGGTTATGATTGTAGGCCAGCAATTGTCCATCAAATATCAGACCGAAAATGCAGGATATACAGCTATGGTTGTAAGGGTTGACTGAACAAAATGATTCAACAGTACCTGCCACTCCAAAGTCAAAACATCAAACGATTTTTCTATTTTACCATACCCATAACATGTAGAGGACCCAAGAGTGGCTCGCATTCATTTATGCACAAATAGGGAATTCGTGGCTCTTCTTTATGTCAAACGGTAATCAATACATGATACCTTATAAAAAAGGCCTCCCCTGGGAATAGACATACTGCATATCAGTGGGGACATAGAACACAAGATCCAGGTCCTAAATAAGGGGGTTGATCCCTTGCTTCTCTAGCCACTGGTCCCTCCATGCCAGTATGGATGGAACAATTGGGATAATATAAGGACCTACTCATGTAGGGCACAGGGTTCCCAGGAGGGCCACTCTCTGGATAAAAGGCATGCAAATCCTGGGGAATAAAGGGATGAATGGTCCCTCTGGTCGGTAAATCCGCAGGGAGTATAAGTTATTGGAATACAATGTTTCATAGTCTTTAGTTGAAAGTCCACACATGTCCCTTTTAGTGGGAAATAACTAAGTTTATTTCATATACAGCCACAGCAGACATTATTTAAAGAAAAATCTCCTTATACTACGTTAAGATATGGTAAACCTTGAAATAGTCTCACAAAATCAAAGGCATTACCTATTTTCGAAAACCTTCAAATTGTAAAGTAGGCCCTCGGTGCAGTCTTCGTGTTAGTACAATGAAGTTTTAATAGGTATAAGTAGAATATCCATGGTCACTTTTCATCAATACTCAAGCTCATAATGAAATAGGAATGATTTGGAGGAGAAAAAGAGCGAACAACACTGAATACCGTATTTAATACATAATCGCATACTTTATATTTAGAAGTAACACAACACAACAGACTGACAAAGGCAGGATGTGTTCGGCAAATGCCATTGTAGGAACATTCACGGTATTGCCTTTGTGAATACAAATCAACGGAGAATGGTATTGACAATACATAAAAACACACGTCTCAGTGCTCCACAATATTGTTTTCTTTGTGAATACACGTTATCCCTTTTAGACCAGTGTAGGCAATGCTGTCAAAGTCGGACATAAAACTAGTCAAAATGCGTCCACAGACATTTGCAAGACTACATGAGAGTCTGTTGTAATAATACAATAATGTTTG
This sequence comes from Acholoe squamosa, assembly GCA_949317995.1. Classification (NCBI taxonomy): domain Eukaryota; kingdom Metazoa; phylum Annelida; class Polychaeta; order Phyllodocida; family Polynoidae; genus Acholoe; species Acholoe squamosa. The sequence continues at coordinate 59,017,226 of OX439038.1, read as the reverse complement.
TATATCCTACACGGTGAAACTAAGTATTGAATTTAAGGAAACTCCCTCTTCAAATCATCTTTAAAATATGTTTAGATGAAAGCGCATATCCTCTCTTTGCATTTGGGAAAATATTTTGGCACTAATCATTCATGTTTATACCCAAGTAACCTAATTGATAAAATGAGAGTTACACCAGGGGAGTAATACAGGAGAGGATATAAAATGTTGTAGATGTACGTCCCTTTCACTTTCATTTCATCTCGGCAGTAAAAATGATATTATATTTCTGGTAAGTACTGCCTTGCCTTCTCTTCGTTTCTTAGATAAGAGGCTTTAGGGTTAGGGACCCCTGACTGTAATCGACCTGTGGTTCAAAGATCGCAGGCAGGGTCTGCGCTATCTCCCGTTCTTGCATGAAAGGGTAAACTCTGATTCTAAAACAACCGATTTCACAGCTCTGTTAAAAAGATGGAGATCCATTTGGCAAAACTGAGATCACATGGACCTTTAAAAAAGACGTTTGAAGGGCTGGTGTATTATAAGGCTTCTAAGGGAGTGCATGCTCAATATCAAGTTTAAAGAAGATTTTGAAAATAAATGCATTCACGTGGGCTTTAAAACACTGAGAGTACTGCTGATTTAAATAGGGCTTGGGCGTGACTGCTGTGCAATCTCAAAGTGTTTCTATTTCACTAATATTACCTCCCGGGAGCAGATTGCATATGACATCGGTAGACCTATTATCTGCCATATGGACATGAAGCACTACTATGGAACATGACAGCCTGATACCTACAAGAGACATGTTGACCTGGGTGTTAAGTGTTAAATGGTTTCTACAAGACACGGGGTTATAAGGTGATATGAGGGTCACTCATCTGTTGGGTGAATAGGTCACCACTTAGCTCAATCCTATATTATGGGAATTTCCTTCAGGTAAAAACGTAGAGTGTGTATCAGGTTACATCGTATAAGACTGGGCACAAAATTACCTAACTTACTTTCTGCAACAGTGACTAGAATTGCTGAGAAATTACCCAAAATTGGTAATAATATCATAATGAAGAAAGGCCAGGTGCAACCTAAGTCGCTCAGGCTAGATCGTGGTACATGCCATATATAAATGTATGGTTAACTGCAAAAGGCATTAATAGTTGTAATATATATATATATATATATATATATATATATATATATATATATATATATATATATATATATGTCAGTTACTGGCAGGATGATACAAATCAGAGTAAGTAATAGTTGCTTGATGCCACATATATATGGCTAAGGTCATATTCATAATGAGAAAACTACATTACACGTCTATTGCAGGATGAATGGGTTCGTACTTGCACATCTGTGCACCAGATACAGAGGGGACAGAAAAGACTAGATCCTTTTAGGATGGGCTAGGGAAACCCTACATGTATATAAATCAGAGGGAACAAATGATTGAATACTTTCCATTACAAAGTATTCAAAGCAAAGCTCATCGATATATTCTCGCTATGCCCATTTCTACTGCTATGTATTGAGACTTAAGGATGAGTGGAAATAAATGGAAACCACCTAGATGTGGTAATTAATGTCATAACCTGGAAAGTAGCCTAGTTATAATCCATTGCCTGAGGCAGTGTCCATGACTATTAGGTAAAGCATTAAAACGTCCATGTCTTGTATGGCTACAGGTTATTGCTGCATGTGTTGTTGTCTTGGATACGTAGTGGGCAATGCAAGGTGTCTTTCACATGTAATGATAATGGACCGTCCATCTGGATGCTCACTTCATGACATCCCTCTATAGTTCCTGCACATTGAATATTCCTATTACAGCCAGCAATGTGCTTAAAGCAGTGTCTGCATATTGCAGATTTTGGAGTTTGAGTCAATTATTAATGGGATGCAAGCTTCCCTTCTACAAAAGGTGTTCGTTGAAGTCAGCCATTTGGCATCGCTTTTTACCATGTCTCCAATACAGTATGGAATGGGTGGAATCAGTTCTGCTACATATCAGTGTTAAAGCACTAGAAGTAGTATGTTGATTTAATCTGTTGGTGATGACTACCAACACCTCCTCCATTGCCACTTCCCCATGATATGTGTCTCCCAAAAATGCACGTGAGACGAGAGGCATAGCTTTGCAGAGACCTGTGCTACTTCCATGGTATATGGGCAATGAAAAGCACGCGGCTCTACCTTAGCCAAGGTATATACTAGACCCGCTTGCTGCCCTGAAACGTCATGCAGCTTGTTAGGCTACGGTAGGAAGGCCTGACACACAGGCTAGGTACCACATTTATAAGTTATGAAGGAATATTGCTTTGGGTACTTTATAGATAGATATACCATTATCTGCAAGACCCAACCAATGGTATACCACATACTTCATATTCTTAAACGGTAATAGTGATGATTTACAATTTGGTTTGCAATTACTTCCCTGAAATTAACCTATCGCATAATAATATCGCTGCTAAGGATTGGCTGTCATAAAACTGCTAGGTCAAAGGGACCCTACCCATTATGACATTCCTCGACTCAGACAACTTAAGATTGCTTCCAGGGGTTACTATATGCGACAGCACAGTTTGATAGACTATCTCTGTATAATTTGTCTACTAGCCTGAACTAGACATGTTTTACAGCTGCTCAGCTAAATATTCAGAATATCATCATATAGGCGGATAAGGGGAAATTGGAGTAATTTCAGTTCTGCACTATTAGGATAAAAGGTGATAGAAGATGGCTGGTATCCTCTTAGGTCTTTTCTGATGGGCGTGGAGGCAGATGGTGCCTCTTTAATTGGAAATGTATAAATCTGCCACCTCCTATTAACGGTTCAGACCGAAAAGATTGGAAGGAATTTCGGCTGCAGTTACTATATTGCATACCTTTTTTAGTAAAGCTGAATTAGTTTCATTTGATAGACAATAGGTTCTTTCAAATTGAGGGTATTGATAACATTCACACATTAAATATTTGTATCGCAAAGATTATAATCATCAGGCAGCTGACAAGGTTTTGAAGAAATAGCCGAGATCGCTCCTTAATCCCTCCTCCAGGTGATATTTGATATGAAATATATCAGATATGTCCCTTCAAGGGTGTAAGACCACCGTTTTTCTTCTTTAAGCACCACCCTCCCACCACGTAATGCTAAAATATTTTAATGGATCTGTAAAACTCACAAAAGTGACACATCTTATCCAATTATCCAAGATTGTGAAGAATCACATGCCTTAGTCATTAAGCTTTGGCTTCTATACACTAATCTAAATAGAATGGTACTAGCAATTACGCATGGAGACATACATGATCTTATTGGCTAAATAGATATAATTATGGATCTGGGAGTGGGAGGGCTGTTTGTGGCAGTTATTGCGTGGGCCCTTACAAAAAGGCTGTTGCTGCTGCTGGTGTTACACAACGTCTGTTGTTTTATCATGTCATAAAAACTCTCTACACAACAGCTGCCTGATACCATATGCTTTCTGATTATCTCTGTTATAGGTTTTGCCACATGATCTTAACATTCGAAATAACGTATACATGAACATGAAATAAAGTATGAATAAAGTATAATCATGTCTTCTAAACTGTTGTATTTCTATGTGATTTAAACGTTTCTACATTGTTTACTATGCTTCTAACTTAGGGGTGGAGGATTGAATAGAATTCTAAGTGATTATTCACGTATCAGCAGGAAAATGATTTGCTTCCCCACAAGTTCAAGTTTGGCAAGGTTCGTTTGCTGAAAACAGCTATCAGTCCCCAGGAAACCAACCCCATGAATATAAAGCATTGATGTCTAAGAACCTCTAAATCCTCTCAAATTTCTACATTTTTCTTGAAAATGCAAGATTGCTAAAATAAAGTATATACTTTATTTAAAGTATAATGTGGAAACACTGTGTTATGCCCTGACCATCATCACTTCCCTGTACTATGACAAAGTCTATGCAACGCCAATACTAACCATCAGGAAGCTGGACATGGTACGCCAGACCCTATGTATCAGCTTGCGATCTAGAAGATAATGGGTGTGGTAGGCAGGGAGTTGTAGAAACTACCCATGAGTTTAGAAAGTCACGAAGAGCGCTGGAGTATACACAATTTCAGGAATACTGACCTGAGGGGAGAAGGAGGAGCTTTTAGATAGGTCCTATAATTATGATGGGCCTTACCATGGTCAGTGATAGTGACCTGCATGCGACAATTGATGTTGTGTAACTATTTGGTTGCATCGGGTTTAGAAGAGTTGGGATTTGAAGAAAACGCAATATATAAGACTACAAAGCATGAACATAAGGCAATCTTACATGTATGTAATGCTGAAGTGCTATCAAACTAAAGGACATGTTCAACAGACTAGAGACATTAGAGAGTATGAAGTGAGTGAGTATGAACTAGTGGTAGGTGTGTGATGAGCAGATTTAGCAGACCTGCTCAGGGATAAGGGTTTGGTGCGTGTGCGACCCACACATGGAGGAAGGTGACAAAAACCCATGAATTTTGCAGTAAAGCAATGTCCCTGGCGTGTCCCATGTGGCTTGGTGATGGTGTAAAGGTAATCGCTTGTGGGCTCCGCTCTGTAGTACTCTACAGGACACGTTTACGGACCCAACTAAAGGGTTCTCACACCTAATGGTCTGCACTGCATTTACAACAGATAGAGCACGAGAAGGTCAAAGACATATAAAGATAGTGAAACGTATAAAATTATAAAATGGAAAGAACCAGAAATTTTGTATGCAGGCCAACGTTAGCTTACAGTTGTAAAAATGTAAGTTCACTTCAACTCAGTGCAATAGTTATACGGGGTTCAGGGTTCCCAGGAGGGAAAGTCTGCAGATTATGGAATGTCAATTCTACAGAATAAGGATAGGCATACCTCTCATATATGGTTTACTGCCAGAGAGGGATTAGGTTGTTGGAATACCCCGGGTGGAATACCCAGTGAGTGAGTAATAGATGTTTAACGCCATTTCGACAGCTAAGGTCATATTCATGGCGAGAACTACATTACACTATTTCACAGAGGAATGTGTCAGTGCCCGTGCATATGTGCACCACACACATCCTGAGGGGATAGCAAAGAGAAGATATAGACCCTTTTAAGTGGGCTAGGGAAGCCGGGGAATACCCAGTAGTTCATTATAAATATATAGGCGTTCAGATATAAACCTTTCACCAAAAGCTCACTTTGCGTAGCATTCAAAATAAAGCAAAGGAAAATACAGGACAAAACATTTTTTTAGATCCCCTGATATACTTTGAACAAAAGGTAATATGAAAGGGGTTTCAGATTTTGGGATAACAATTGTGTTTAAAGCTCATGAAACTTCCAAAATCCAAGTATTGTAACCCCCGGTGCACCCAATGTTCATCAACTCCCATCCAAAAAAGAGAAAACACACTAAAATATGAAGAAAAAAAAAACAGAACTCATATTGCCTGCCCGGTAAAAATAGTAAGATCAAATACTTTGCATTCAGAACTTTTAACCATGATAAAAGTAGGATGTGTTCAGCAATTGCTACTGTTGCCATGTTCAGGGCACCTGAAATGATTGTTCCATTGTTCCACAACATTATCAAGAATGTTATCACAATCACCATTCAGCTATTATAAATCTGCTGGAAAATCAAAGTAAGATCAGTTTATCAAACATCAAATATGCATAATGGAAAATATATACGTATTCCCAGCGCGCTCCCAAGAAGGTAGATGATGAAACCGTTACTAAAGGGGGTGGGGTGGGGGGCTGTTGGGTTTGAGAGAGGGGGGGGTGTCAGAATTTTTTCAAACCTCAGTTGCCAGCAAAAGTTTTTGTAGATTAGATTTACAGCATATGTGTTTCTCTAGAGGTGCACCCCATTAGCATCTCAACTCCTGTTTAAAGACGAAATCATCGCCTGAAAACACCTTTTTTAGAAGCTGAGAGACATGTCTCTCTTCTCTAGAGACAGAAACTTTCTTTTATTACCAAGGATTCCTCAATCTACCAGATCGGATAAATGACAACTAGAAATAGAATTTTAGAAATAACCTAATTTGTTTAGTGTGTGCACTCTGCAAATTTAAATGGAATTTGCAAATACTATCTCCCTTTTGTCTCTGATACCATATCTTTGGACTGTTGTATAAAATGAATGATCATCTCGGGCACGTGATGCACTATTAATGGAATATAGCATAAATATGACAGCACACGGTTTGTATATTGACGAATATTGCACGAGGCCGTTGGGCCGAGTGCAATATCGTCAATATACAAACCATGTGCTGTCATATTTATGCTATATTGCGTTTATACCACCTTTTCCTTCATTTTGTATTAATTTCTTACCTGATATCCACAGAATATAGTCACGAGAAGACATTTTGTAAAAGCAAGCGATATGGCCCTGGTCACCGTTCTGCGTGAAGCCATTGTTTTTGTTCCTTGCCCGGAGAGGTACTGCAGTGTTTACACACATTTTTCGTATTGAATCCAACCATGACAAATTGAGAAATTAACAGGTTCATATCCTTAGATAGTCTAGATGATCCCTCCATACGTATTATGTCCAATATATTCAAAATAAAGAAGAATCCATTGATTTTTCAAACCGGTCCAAAATTTTCAGCGTCTTTCTTGTACAACGAGAACTTGACCTATATCCACATCCGGGCCACTGACACACTTTCGTCGGACAAGGAGGAGGGTGGGAATGGCTGCACCGTGACTCGCATATGATAGAAAAATCATTGGATTCTTATTTATACTGAAGAAAATGGAGGAAATTAGCACGCATTCATAATCTATGGATCAAATACTTGTTGGGATTTTAATATTATAACATGACAAGCTTGGAATCAAGACGAAAACTGAGTGGAAACATAGGACTAGGATCTCAGGTTAGAACTTATTTACTTTCGCATTGGATTTAATCACCGTTCAGTGTGGCGCTATGGCTAAGGCTTCCGCCTACCTCCACTGCAGCCGTCAGCATTTCCCAAAATATTTTAAGTCCAACTTGACCTTGAAAAAGTATATCCAAAAATCCCTAAAATGAACATGTGTGTATATGCTCTCATAATGCACTGGTAGGAGAGGGCATAATAGTAAGGCAGGTGGCCGAATAGTGGTATAAGGATATTATAACGTAGCTGTAGAAGGCACATGTGACATGTACTGGGAATAGGGACCTAAATGCACACTGCACTAAGGGCCCTTTTCGCAGATCCTGTCATTATAACAAAATTCTATGTAAAAATCACCACCTGAAAAGGTTAAATGGCTAGAGTTCCTTTCTAGGTGTTGCTCCTACCCAGTTGATTCTACCAACCAGAGAGAGCTCAAGACTAAGTAACACTATTTATGTATTATTGTCCAGTAATAATTAACAAGAGAGGTACCGAATTTGTAAACACTGACGTCTCTTTCCCAATGCATATGTCTATATATAACACAATGCAAAGGAATTCCTAGTCATCATCTCTGCTCTCCTCAGACATTTATATCCAGACTTGAGTTGTGTGTTGAATGGATAGAAGGTAGCAATATGTGGGGGCCTCTTAGATGTAGTTATTAGTGCTATAATATCCGAAGTAATTATATTTATTTGCCCGAAGCAGTGTCCAGGTATGATGGGGAAGGAATAAAAATGTGCATACTATCCCTGCAGCATGTGTACATGCTGGGTTTCTAGTGTGTTATGTGGCGCGTCTTTCAAAGTCACGTATAATAATAATAGACCTTCCATCTAGTTGCTCTCTTCACAACATCCCACAGGACTTCATGTATATAGATTATACCTGATAGAGACAGCAATGTGGTTTAGGCATTGAGCCTAGACAGTGCCAAATATATCACTTTATGGTTTAAGAGAATATTCCACAGACCTTGTATGCCCCCCCCCCACTTGATAATAGTTGCGACATGCAGGTTGGTCTACCTTCATTGCATTCGTATCTTCATTGTCATCATATCTATATCACACAAGGGACTTTATTGTAGGTGCTATAGGAACATCACATTTGTTAAAAACTCCCAGATTAGAGCGAGGAAAACAAGAGGTCAGGGCTACCATAACACGACTCCACGCTCTGAAGATCCGAGGGAGAAAGCATATACAATTGTATATATTTACATTGTCTTAGTCTTATGCACAGTAACAGCAGTTCATACTTTTTGTAAAGGAAAAAGGCGTTATATTTTACAAACACAAAAAGGAAAGGCAAATTCATTATTATCAGAGTATCCAGTAGAAGGTAGCCCTATACCCACTGTAATTGGAGAAGGACAAAGGACAGGATGTAGGCAACCGCAAGCGAAACTGCAGAGCAAGAGCTAACGTGACTGCAACAAAGAATATAAAACACAGTAAATATTGTCATCTCTTTGCCTCTAGCATTAGCACTATCAGGCTCAGGGCTTCCCCTGAGAAGCTACATTATGGACCCAGAGAACATAATCTCTGATTAGAATCTTATCTCATGTTTCCATATATTGTTACTATGTTCTGAGGTGCTGCAAATCCAAAAGATTGCACTTCACTTAAACAGACAGGGCAATGTGCAGTGATGACACTTCATGGGCTACAGGACCCCTGGAATAATTCATGTTTCCATCAGATCTGTAAACATCAAAGAGGTTTTGGCATATGTGAATGAGTGATTTGACAGTATGCTTGACTATGGGAAATGCAGCCACATATGAATGTTTAGACTCACTGAATGGTTCCTCCAGCAATGCAGAGTTATGCTGTCATTGATTTGAAAAAAAAATGAACCGCAGGATGTATACTCTAATGAGTTTTACTTTGAAACAACCTCGAGTACACATCCGTCCGCACATCAAATCAAGCTTTACAGTCCGCACAGTATCCCCTCTGGTACCATCCTCACTTTGAGGGAGTGTCCATCGTTCCAGAGTAGCACTTATGCAGGGCCCTAGGGTGATGTAAGGGCCACTCTAGCGGTCGTGGTGAATCTACTGGGTGAAATGCTCACCATACATCAAAAACCTCTTGAAAGTAGGGTGATATCTGTCGGCTGACGTGTCATTTGGACACTTGACCTTGTACGGTCTGTCTTCACTCTAGGTCATCGTCATCAGAGGGATCCATGGAGGGGTAAATATGACTTTGTTTGCGTCACGACAGCGATAACTGCAAGTGTTATGAACACACACAGATTACAGGTAAGCTGCGTTATTCATGGAATAACGTATTCAGTGATGAAAGAGAATTACTGAAATGCGCTGTTTCTCCTTTTTTCTTTCCACTTGATTAGACTCCGCCTGTGAATTTTTACATCCATCAGCATATTTTATATAGGGTCATTCCTCTAAAAATTGTAATAGTTTTAAGGCATTACATATGGTGTTCATAACTGCTCTTTTGACTAACAAGGGCTAAGAATTAGGAAAATAATATTATAGCAATGCCCATGTCTTAGTCATCGATTCAAAATGGAAGAGCTAATGGGCTAGGAACTATCTATATGTAACATCTATATTGCTTCTCAAGATCCTCTATAAACAAGCCCATGTCTACTGAAACCTTGGGAATCCTACCATTTGTCCCTTATACAAAATATACCATGTGAGTGAAACAACAGAACATGAAATGAAACTGAGAGAATTAAACATGACAACTGCGTCAGTCCCACAACAACAATACTATGGACCTCATTCATCTCCACATGGACTAGGTAATCAGGCAAACAATGAAAGTGTTTGTGTTGGAAGCAGATAAGCTCATCCCCCAGAAGGATACAAGAGGAATTATAACTGATGGTCATAGAATCCGTATGTCTCTGCATGTTTTCTTTTTTTCATGACTTTGACTTTATGTGATTTCTTTCCTTTATAGAAATATGACGACGTTCTCCCAGTCAGAAAGAGTCCTAAAACATCTGAGAGCAGACAGCACACAAAGTATTGCTTGATGAATGTGCAATTGCAATGCAAAACCAGTCAGATTTTTAAGCGCTCTTCTCTGGCCTAAAATACAGCGGACTATCCATGACCCAACCAGGTCGCCTTTTGGTAGCATTAGTGAGCCCTTTCCATTTACATATTTGGAGAAGGAAAACACATCTGGCGTTTCAATTAAGGGTGCCCAATTATTTTTAGATGAAAAGGATAATGAGTCTGCATGGGAATCAGCCAATGCTGGAAATGTTAAAATGAAAATAGCTCTTTTATTAACCTAAATTATCCCATGCATCCTACACTGATGACGCTGAATATTAGAGTCAAAGTCAAAGTCAATGTTACTGTAGGGTTTAAAGGAGTGGTGGGTTTCAAATTTCATTCTAAGATAGCCTGCACAAAGTCTATGCAATGCCCGAACGCACCATCCACAGCTCAGGCATTGGGGATCTGCTTTTCATGCCTTGGACGCTTTGTATTCTTTTCTTTACAAAACCTCACATTGAGTCCAAACCCAGTCTGACAATGCTTTGCATAAATACAACAGCTTTGATTACTACCAAATAGACCGTTAATTCCCCTGATGGAAGCAAATTGATTTTGGGGTAAAACCAGCTTTCTTAAGGATTCATCTCCCTTGTTCAGAGACCCCTACAAACCAATCCCGTTTTGTGAAAACATTACAGGTTTTTGTGTTAGCAGAGGACAATTGCCAAATTCAGTTTTCCCAAAGCAGATTGTTTGTTTCTTCTGAACCAGTTAACAGGTTTATCACTGTTGGGTGAGCATGAACCGTTGAAAGTGTGCAACTTTCTTTGTCGGGAGAACTATTCGATGTCAATGTAAACTGTTCTTGTTTACACCATCTTAAAATGTTATGTCTCTAAGTTGGTCTACCAAAGCTAGAATTATATTCAATAGAATTAACCTATAGCTGATGTACTTGAGTGGGCCTGTCTACCTGTCTATCAAAGAAAGCTGGATGCTTACTAGATCGGTCAAAATTCCGGGTCAAATTATCCAGAGTGGTACTTTGTCTGGTTTCAGTATTTTATATCCATGGGCGTGGAAAGCAGGGGGGACATGTCCCCCCCCCCCCGCTTTTGGCCAACTCCTCAAAAGGTCAAAACTTAAAGGTCAAGAAAGGGAGGTAAAAAAAACCCCCTGGTCCCACCCACTCTGAAACTGCTTCCCACGCCCCTGTAATATCTGTCTTTTAGGGAGTATCATTAAGGCTGTTTGGAGATAGTTTAGTGCCTTCAATCAGAATGTGATTGATATTCTAACTCAAATGGTTTCTTACACGTTTCCTCTTAGGTAAAATAATTCTAGAATCACATATAAAACCATCTTGAAGGTGTGTGTCTGTTTTTGCTGCGAACTGAGGACTTCGACTAGTCCAATTAGTTTTCAGTCCAAGCCTGAGGTAATTGAAACCTGCTTCGTGCAGGAAATGACTTTGTGATACCTAAAAGTTGCAAGGCTTTTGCAAAAGTCCCCACTTGCAATCAAATTCCGATTATTTCGGACCACTGTCCATACTCCCCATGGCCGCCATCAGCTGAGTCCCCGGCTTAAGTTGAAATTCCTAATGCCATGTCTATGATACAAGCGATCAATTTAACCCCTCATCCAAGTGGCAATATTTTCTTCATATCATATCGATGCAATCTCTGGTGTTACAGAGCTGATAAACCCTTCAGACCTGAGATAATGGCATAAGTCTCAGGTCCCCAGTTTGGACCACAAACCAGTATGGGTGTTTGTGGGGGGGGGGGGGGTTAGACCTACAACCATATTTTCTTTCCTCATGTCAACCGGAATCTTATTTCCTGGTCTGAAGGTTGTATGGCTTTCAGTATTATAGCTACGTAGTAATGGTGATATCAAGGCTGATATCAACAGAAGGTTGCCTGTTACCGTTCGCTATGCACACCATACATCCACCTACCACTTAGCCCAATATTACCTACCTGCCCTGCTCCATAACACTTCTCTCCTATCATACCCAGTTTCTTACTACACCTGTTCCCTTATCTCTATTATCTACCCCATGTAAAACATACACAGTCTTGTCAGTATCAAACAGTGTAGATTTCATGTAATCAGTAACATAATACTCCCCTGTTCCTCACCAGATGATAAGATATCATCATGGCCCAGCATCCATTTGTCAGGGAGTGAGTACCAAACATTATGAATATTTCGTCAGGGTTGAAGGGATCTGCTGCTATATATATAACTGTGCATTAGGCCTGGGTAAATTGGATGTTACGGGGGGGGGGGGTAAATCCAGGGTAGACTGGTCCATAATTCAACAAGTTGTATTAGACGATCCGTGTGAATGTACGGGTTATCAGCTGTTGATAGCCAGCTGTCATGGGATTTAATCAAAACCTTTTTTTTAGTGAAGGAGAAGTGACACTCCAACTATAGCGAAGCTTAAGAGCATTCTTGCAATTCCACTCTTGATTTGAGGATTCTTTTTTATAGTCTCAATACAATGGGAGCTAGACTGAATAATTTTCCCCTTGCTGCACCTATACCAAAAGAAGATCGTGGATAAGAGCTCGGAGGCTTCTCCATTGATTAAGAATACCAATTTTGTCCATCCCTGTGTAGAGGACGGTGAACATATCTAGGATCACGGGGACTCGAACCCGGTCTCTGGCATGACATTCCAGCATGCTAACCATTACACCATGATCCCTTGCCTGATATTTCCACCTTCAAACTACACCTGGATCAGTATGATACACACAAGGGGAGCAGTGATTACCAGGTATCTGGCCCCTGAGGGTCAATCTACCGGGCACAAGGATTTCTGGTCCCCTACACTCCTCCCAACCAGCTTCAACCATGGCCAACCAGCATCAAGCATTCCTCCCAACCAGATCGGTTGGGCTTTATCAAGCAGTGTTGAGGCACTCCTGATTCCCAGTTGACCTACCAATACATGTATGTATAGTACTGTCAGGGTCGAAGCGTATCTGTATAATACTGGCCCAGGCACCGAGTTCCCCCGATCCCCCTATAAAGTCACGCGAGGACCGGCTCGGTGATCCTACCAGTGTAGAGGATGGTGAAAATATCTAGAATCACCGGGACTCGAACCCGGATCTCTGGCATGACATTCCAGCATGCTAACCATTACACCATGATCCCTTGCCTGATATTTTCACCTTCCAACTACACCTGGATCGGTATGATACACACAAGGGGAGCAGTGATTACCAGGTATCTGGCCCCTGAAGGTCAATCTACCGGGCACAAGGATTTCTGGTCCCCTACACCTGTATGGGTATTGAAATTTCATCTACTGGGTCGAAATTAATTTTGCTTGCTCCTAACCTGCCAGTCCCAAGTGTATTAAGTGACCACGCGCGATCGGTGTAACGTTACGATATCCACCGATTTCTGTATGCTGTCTCAGTGAATGTGTTGAACATGCCATGTATGGGGCTGCTGCTGAATCAGCTTTTTTATTTTTCAAAGCATGATTTTGTTCATCCTAACTTGTCCGGGAAATGAGAGTATATATATTGTGAGGTGGGCAAAATTATTTCTTAATAGATTCACAGCTGGAGTTAATTGCCAATCAATATAGATAAAATTGGTACTGTACTGTACGTGAGCTGTCTTATAATTATATGCGAGGTGTTAATGCAATTTCACGACGGTCGTAGGCCATTATTATTTGATCAGAGTACAAGTTAAAAAAACAAAAACAGATTTATTCAATAACTAATGAAGGCCATGAAAGAACCTTATTTCCCTGGACTGCTATCACAAATAATTTTGTTCTTTGGCTGTATGTCGTCCCACACACTTGTCACAAACAACTGTTGGTACACTCATACAACCACCATTGCCCACACACTGCAGGGGCGTCGGAAAGGGGGGGGGGCAGGGGGGCCTGCCCCCCCCCAATAATTAGGAGGTCCCCTATATAAGCCTATATAAAAATATAGCAGGCCCCCCAACCGAGACCCCTGGGCCCCCCCCCAATTAAAATTTGTTTCCTACGCCCCTGCACTGGCTGGTGAATCATGTACTTATAATACTTTATACCTGGCTAGCCGATCTATTGTTCTTTCAGAAGGTTTATCTTCCTATCATACACTGAGTAAATCTGAACAGAAGTTATGAGCCACCCCAGGGGATGTTATGCCATGATTCGTTCCATGAAGTCTTTGCTTTCCAGTCCAATGCACTAATCACTTAGCGAGCACTCCATAACACTCAGATAGTTCATAATTCAACCTAATTCTGATGTAGGAGCTATCATTGTATCTACTTACCTCAACTGAGCTATATGTATTGATAATGTATAGGAATGACAAGAAATGCATGTCATGAGAGTAGCCACTATAGTATATAGTGGTAAGGGCTTAGGACTAGAATGCTGTATGATGTTCAAATCAATTTACAGAAGGAACCTTTCTATCTTCCTTTTTTTTTTCTTCGTAGTAATTTCCTCATGAGTCCAACATGACAGGGCGTAGGAAAGGGGGGGGGCAGGGGAGCCTGGGCCCCCCAATCATGAGGGAGGTGGGGCCCCGAGTATGTCTGGGCCCCCCAAAATTTGCCAAGAATGTATTGGGATAGGGTAAATGGGAGTCTAACCTCAAATCAGATCTAAAATTCATCAAAAATTACTTTTCTCTACAAATTTTATATAGGTATGTACAGGCGCTATTGCCCTTGATCCAACAATTCAAGGTGGTTGAGGCGGGGACCCCGCTGGGCCCCCCCCCCCAATGAAGATTTGCTTCCTACGCCTTTGCATGTTTAACATTACTATAGAATGCTCTGACTAAAATAAAAGGCTGCGCCTTGGAGGTTATCTACCATCATCTACCGATCCAAAGTTTTCCATCACCTATATGAGGCAGAAAAATTGTATGCTTTAGACCAGAAAAATAAAATATAATGCAGCAATGTAAATTGCTGATAACTCAAAAAGTGAAAAGCCTGTGATTGACTTCCATGAGTTGACTGTCACGCCGTCCTTTACAGGGCACGCCATGGAGTCAAGCACTCCCTGACCCAGGTTATTCGCACCACCAAGCCACAATTCGCATAACTCCCACCAAAACTGCACTATTCGCACCACATTGCAAAAAAAAGGTGGGAAAGTTGATACATGGATCAACATCATATACCTTCACTGCTGGAGGCAAAAAGCGTCTTATGGCTGCCAACCAACAGAGTCTGTACAATATTGACAATTTCTCAAAATTTACAAAACTTGGTAATGAAATACCTTTTCCTGCAAGACCCCTACATCTCCTCCTTTAATGGCACTACAAATTCATTATATAAAATTTCCATCTTTTTTTAAACTTATTCGCACCACCAAAATGACTGAAAGTGCAGGGCCCCAGGGTGTCTCCTTATAACTTGCTTTTCGAGTTAATAATATTGACAAGGAGGGAGCTGAATGAATTATTTCCTCACAAATAAAGAGAAAGAGAACGACTATCAGCGACGCTTTAATAGAGAGAGTCTGGATTTTCTCCTTACTTTTATATGAAGTTATTTCATAATCCTATATTTTAACCATTTTGTTCCATTTTCAGCAGCTTTTCACCGTCCACTGGCTACTACTTATAAAGGGGTAATAACATATATAACAGAGGGCGGATGGCTGACCTGAGCTGCTTCTCACACTAATAGTGATAACATCACATCATATAATGTTTAGTGATCTATTCAGGTGCCCAAGAATCCAAAACAGATGTATGCAGGTGATGAGACTGGTGCCTTATTCTGACTTGACCATGCTGCATTATCTCATTTCGATGATATAGGGTGGCAGTGCCGCTAATTCGAGATAGGCTCTCATTTGATACACTTAAGGTAATCATGGACAAGCAGTAGGCTCAATCAAGTAAGCCAACGCTTAAGGCCATATGAGTTGTACCAATGTCTATGCTCCATATCTGTGTCCTACAGGCAGATGTATATTCTGGTGATAGACTGCCAGTGTCCATACCCCCTGTGCCGACAAATAATCATACATAATACAAACATTGGACAACACTGGGGGGTCCCCGGGGAATAAGGATCATGAGTTTGTAACAACAAAAACTGCCTCATATTGATGAGAACTGGCCCAGGATCCGCTGGTTATCCCGGTAGTGAATATTGTTGCGGATATGAGGTTACGGTACGTGAGGCGGGCACCAGCGGAGGTGGGCGTCTGGTGTGTGGCTGCAGAACACTAATTATTTTTCCACTGTTGGCCTATATAGATTTTGGGTGAAAATAAAATACTTGTGGAAGTATCTGGGCTTAGCCACTAGTATTTTCTTGTAGATATACATTTTTCCCAATAATTTAGGGCCATGGCATGTGGTACAATGTGATTAACTTTTGTGCTATAGGCCTTAGAGTGCAGACATACCCAGATTTGTGGGTTTTGCAGTAAATGATTTCAATAAATTCTGTAAATAAATAGAGCCACCCCCCTCAACTTAACATCAAATATCAACCTAAATAACATTGAAATCGATTAATTTACATCCTAAGGATTAATTTTATGCCTGGTTTGCCTACCAACTGTCAGATTTTACACCAACAATCATTGTACAACACCCTTCAGTGCGGAGTTAGAAAGTGTCATCTTGTAGCATATAATATATATATATATATATATATATATATATATATATATATATATATATATATATATATGTGTGTGTGTGTGTGTGTGTGTGTGTGTGTGTGTGTATGTGTGTGTGAGTGTGTGTGTAAAAAAGAATTCTGGTTAGTTACAGACCCGAGTACAATGTACTACAAATAGGCCTAAAGCAAATTACTGCATGTACTTTCTCATGCATCTGGAAAACGGCCAATCACGAGCCTGTACGCTTATCTATCTACTAGCCTAGGTGTCAGGGGGAAGCGATATTCGCACCTCTACGAGCTGTCCTTATTTTCACCTCGCCGAGGTGCGTATAATCGCCCTTATACGCACCTCGCCGAGGTGAGAATAGCAGTACTATTCTCACCTCGACGTGGTGAAGACAAAGTTCCTTATTTTCACCTCGAGGAGATAGAGGTACAGCAGCCTGAGCAGGCCATACCAGGGGGGCTTCCCGGCCCCAAAATGGCCAAAATTTTTACATCCCTCCTTTTGTTAGGGAGTGGTCATTTTTTTAACAACAGGGGGGGTTGGTGGGTTTGGGGGGGTGACAAAAAAATTCAGACCCCTCTTAGGGAGTGGTCATTATTTATCAACAGGGGGGTTGGTGGGTTTTAGCACGGATGCACGAAAATTGTTCACGCCCCCCCTCGACGGCAGTCAAAATCTTTTGCGCCCCCCGCGCTGGAGGCGAGGAGAATTTTCGCGCCCCTCTTTGATCTATAGTAGTGCGCGGGCTTTTTTGCTAAAAAGAGGGTGAATTTTTTTAGCCCCCCTCAAGAGGGGTCTGAAAATGTTATGCCCCCACCCCCTCAAAGGCCCCCCTGTTGATAAATAATGACCACTCCCTTAGGAGGGGACAAAAAAAATGTCGCCCTTTTTGAGCGAAAAAAGCCCGCACGCCACTAAAGAATAAAAGGGGGGCACGGAAAATTTTTTCGCTCAAAAGAGGCCCCCCTTAGAGGGGTCTGAAATTTTTTTGTTCCCCCCCATTGTTAAAAAAATGACCACTCCCTTAGGGGGGGGGCATGGGGAGACAAATAAATGTTGCCCCTTTTTTGCCAAAAGGGGGTGAAACTTTTAAACCCCCCTGCAAGAGCGCCATCCTCCCCTTTTATTAAAAATGACCATTCCCCAAAAACTTCAACATTTTTTAACCCCCCACCCCATGGTCATTTGAAATTTCTTGGGCCCCCCCCTTGCAGATCACACCTCCTCGAGGTGTGAATAAATTTGCAAACCACACCTCCAGGAGGTGTGAATAAGAGCATACCTCCTCGAGGTGAGAATAAGGATTCTTATTTTCACCTCAATGTGGTACACCTCCTCGAGGTGAGAATAAGGATTCTTATTTTCACCTCGATGTGGTACACCTCATCGAGGTGAGAATAAGGCCACTGCTCGCACCTCGAGGAGGTGAGCGCTTATTCGCACCTCGAGGATGTGTGTATATCATCGGCCGTGTCAGGCTTTATTCCTTCCTAATATCATAAATTTATTAAATTGGAATTTTAGATAGGAAGGCACTACACATTCTGCTTGTGACCTTGAAGGCCCCGTCTGCAGATTTTTTTTTTATGTGGACTGATAAAGTAATGCGTTAGGAGAAGCCAACCTCTAACAGCCAGCAAGTAACGTAGCTGCCATCAGGCTATGAACTTAGAAGCATGACAGTGCCATGAAACCATGCCAACAGAGGGCGAATATCAAACCGTTAACATGAAACATTTGGCAGTAACATTATATGCAATGGTTAAAAGCTGGTCTAAACTTTCCTCAACACCACAAAAGCCTTCGTCAGTTTGATCCGATACCTCCCACTTTTTACATAGGCTATGTTGAGCAAATATATGGAATTGCAAATAGTCATATATCCACAGAAAACCAGACAAGTTAATTCAAGTTCAACATTTTATTTGGGATTATTCACATCAAGATATTGGAGGGATTGTTTTTGACTATGCAACGTTTCGACAACTTTTAGTTGTCTTCCTCAGGCAGGTGGAATTAGCAGGAGTGCCCAGCTTCATTCAGATCACCGCAATTAATTATTTCAGAATATTGAGAATTTTGCCTGGGGGACACACCCGGGGGACAGAGCAGCCAGTATGATCTCCCAATCAGTGTTTATCTAAGGAATAAGAAAATACCGCTGAAAGGGGACATATGCACTTGGTTACCCTAATTATACCAACTAATAAGAGGGTCCCCTGATATGAGACATATTTCCCACGTGGTTCTGAGCCCTCACCTTCTGCCATCACTCATCAATCACGCTGCCTCTGGAGGACATGGCATGTAGGTGCACAGTGGGGGTAGTGAGGACAAACCTATCTCATGCGCAATAGATATTGCCTATAAGGCTTTCTTATGAAAGATATGATTATGGAACAGCTGCTTCTCTCATTTTATAGGCCTATAATGCATCCAAATGCTAGGCCTGTTCATATAACATTGTGAGTAGGGTTTGATTTAAGTTTTCATAAAAGAAGGGAAAGGAAGCCCAATGTAATACTGCATAAACACACACTCATGGAACAAGGAAATATTATTTTAAAACTCCCCCCCAAAAGTGGCAGGGGGTCGCGGACCTCCAGCCCCCACCCCTATTCAATAGATCTGGCTGTGCACACCCAGACACCCCGAACGGGCTCTTTTTTATTCCCACTATATTCCTGCGGGCCATGTCTGCACAAAAGATTTAATGCGTGCAATGCACGACTGGCCCAGGTCCACAGTATTAAGGCCCACAGTATTAAGACATTCTGCTTGAGGGTCTTCAAACTAAAGCTTATGGACAATGCACCCGTTATCATTCATATTTTTCATTGGTGAATAACTCCTCTCTTGATGAGTTAAACATTCCACTGTACCAGGAGGTGTTGAAGAAGAATATATTTTATCCATACATCATCTGAGAGATTGTATTTCTCTTCCATTTTGTTACAATCCAGCAGTTTCGATAGCACCCTAAGGCAATTGTCTCGCTGTCCACCATTTTGGATTTTGATGTTCTGTGCGCATGCGCAACCCACTCCTTGCCGGAAGTAGCATTTTCGACAGAGACATGATAGATTCTATCGATTTAACTTGAAATTAATGGCTTTTTGAATATAATCCATGCATTTTTGGCAATATCAATCGAATTGAATCGAATAAACCCCCTCAATTTACTATTAAACGAAAAATAAAATCTGACTCTGCGCACATGTGTCAAGTCTCCATGCCGGAAGTGCGGCGGTCAACATAACAAAAATATGATGGTCCAATTTACACACTCATATAAAATGTCACAGGTGAAGGACTCAGTCCTAAGGAACAGGCTTCAATGTCAAATGTCAACTGTCAATTGACAAGTGGTCAGTGATAGTATGGAGCTACTGACATATTTTGACTAGTTACTGACAAATAGTGACTAAGTAGTGATATATTTTCTCTAATTGCTGACAAATAGTGACTAAGTACTAACATGTTTTACCTAAGTGCTGAAAAACAGTGACTATTACTGACATATTATGACTATTTGCTGACAAATAGTGACTAATTACTGATATATTTTGACTAATTGCTAACAAATAATGAATAGGCACTGACATTTTAACAACACAGTGTAAGTTCAACACACATTTTTTACAGTGTAGGAATAACAAAGTACTGACATACCGGTACATTGACTTATTGCCGACAAAATGTGAGTAAATACTGACATATTGACTAATTGCTGACAAATTGTGAGTAATTACTGACATATATTGATTAATATCTGACAAATTTTGAGTAATTACTGACATATATGGACTGAGTGTTGTTATATAATGACTAAGTACTGGCATTTATTGACTGATTGCTGACAAATAGTGAGTAAATACTGTCATATATTGACTAATTGCTGACAAATAGTGAACAATTACTAACATATTGACTAAATGCTGATAAAATGTAAGTAATTACTACCATGTTTTGACTAATTGCTGACAAATAGTGAATAATTACTAACATATAATATTATTAAGTATTTGCTGAAAAATATTTTGACAAAATACCAGTCAAGGCAAGATGCACAATTGAATCAATGGCTATTTCTCTGTTATATATTGACTATTTGCTGACAGATTGTGAGTAAATACTGACATGTGTGGCCCAACGGGGAAGAACGTGTCTCTGGGGGGGATTTTTAGTACTGGTTTTGGCCACCGGGGGCAGAATATGGGTAAAACACTGACAAATATGCTAAAAAAAGCTTTAGACCAATTTTTTATAAGGAATCTATGCTTAAAATCATTCCATCTCCACTGAAAATGTTCCATTTTTGGAACGTTGGTTGCCATGTAAACATAGAAAATTGGCAGATAAGGTCATTTCCGGTTGCCATGGAAACCACTCCCCTATTCCAATTGTGAATTTTTGCCACAAACTCATTTTGAAATTCCTTCAGGAACCCAGAACAGAAAACAGAACTCAAAAATTCCCTCTAGAACCAATTTTATGACAAAAACATCACATTTCTTTGGTAATTTTTCCACAAAACTGTATTTCTTTGCATTTTTAGTGTTTATGATAGAAAATAATGCATTAAGAGCTTATTTCCTATTTTCATTTGTACACATAAACCTATGTTTGACAAGCAATTACAGCAAAACTACTGGGGATATTTTAGCTCAAGATATCTCATTTTAAAGCCCATGACTTAAACCTTAAAAAGCCATTTCCCCCCAGGAGGCTGGTTTTCCCTCACCTGGTCACATGTATTGATAATTGCTGATATAGAGTGACTAAGTACTGACGTATATTGACTAATTGCTGACAAATTTTGAATAAATACTGACATATTTCGACTAATTGATATTAAATGGTGATTAATTACTAACATATATTGATTAACCGCTGACAAATAGTGAGTAATTACTACCATACGATAGCACTAATACTAACCTGTTATAGCCTTAAACTCAATACATGTACTGTAAAAACACAGATTAAAACACAAATTAAAACACAGAATGGCGTCAAACACCAGAGAATGGAGAAATGGAAAGACATCCATTCAGCAATGACACACATCTATACATATGGAAAAGTACTAAGATACTGGATAATTATGCTAATTATGCAAATAATATGCGCCGATATGGAATGTTTGGTATCAATAACTAATATATATTGAATAATTGCTGACAAATAGTGAGCAATTACTAACATATATACTAATTGCTGACAAATAGTGAATAATTACTAACATATATTAACTAATTGCTGACAAATAGTCCATAGATACTGACATATCTTGACAAATACCAGTCAAGGCAGGATGCACAATTGAATCAATGGCTATTTCTCTGTTATATATTGACTATTTTCTGACAGATTGTGAGTAAATACTGACATGTATTGATAATTGCTGTTATAGAGTGACTAGGTACTGACATATATTGACTAATTGCTGACAAATTGTGAGTAAATACTGATATATATTGACTATTTGCTGACAAATAGTGAGTAATTACTAATATATATTGAATAATTGTTGACAAATAGTGAGCAATTACTAACATATAGACTAATTGCTGACATATAGTGAGCAATTACTAACATATATTGACTAAATACTGATAAAATGTAAGTAACTAATACCATGTATTGACTAATTGCTGACAAATAGTGAACAATTACTAACATATATTAACTAATTGCTGACAAATAGTCCATAGATACTGACATATTTTGACAAATACCAGTCAAGACAGGATGCACAATTGAATCAATGGCTATTTCTCTGTTATATATTGACTAATTGCTGACAGATTATGAGTAAATAGTGACATGCATTGATAATTGCTGATGACACCTAAACACTTCAAGTGTTTAGATGTTTAAATATTGGTATTGAGAAAATTTGGTGTGTATCTTTAAACACCTTTTTTGCAGTGTATATAGTGACTAAGTACTGACATATATTGATTAATTACTGACAAATAGTGAGTAATTACTAATATATATTGACTAATGGCTGATAAATGGCGAGTAATTACTGACATATATTGACTAATATCTGACAAATTGTGAGTAGTTACTGACATATGTAGACTAAGTGTTGTTATGAAATTAAGCGAAATAATATTTTGGAGTGGGACAAACTTTTGTCAAAACCCCAAATAGGTGTCAGTAGTTTATAATTGCAAGCATATGAATTCTATAAGGGAGCAATGCCACACATCTATATATATGGAAAAGTATGAAGATACTGCATAATTATGCTAACTATGCAAATAATATGCATGGATATGGAATGTTTGGTATCAATCTGGGAAGTTTTGTCCCCCTAAAGAACATGCCCCCCTAAAAGATTTGTTTTGGAAAAGAATAAGCGAAATAAATTTTTTAACTAGCGGCCTTTTCGGCCTGAGCTGGTCCACCTGCGCCCTACCTCCAGCCAAAATCTATCTGTTTTAAGTGTCACCGGCAAAAAAGGGCAGGTTTGAGGAAGGAATGGATCGAAATATAGGCTTTTTTGGGACGCAGGAGCAGACACCAGTCCAGGCACTGGCAGAGAGGTCCAAGAACTGGCAGTTTTACAAAATAAATCGTATCTCCCTTAATAATAGGAGTTTCCCATAGTGTGACCTAGAGAAATAGGGTAGCTCGAGCTGGCGAACATCATGGTGGTCTTTATTTTCAGATCTGCAAAATGGGAACAAAGTTATCGATACTTTTAGAAATTTTAGCGATGTTTTGAGGGTATTGATGAAAGAATGATACAGACCTGTTCTCGGACCACCAATCTTGGACCACCAATGGGGCCGCGCAGCAGGCGGTGTCATGATTTGTTCAAATCGAACAATTTCCTGCAATTTCTCGGCACCATGCGGCAAACAAGGACGAGTTGTGATACTAATCCATGTGTACTGCGACAATAAAGCAAGATTTCTTTCAAATAACAACACATTTGGGCCAAAAAGGCAGACACATCGCTGCATTGTAAACAAACAGCACTTTTGCTGGTGCTGCAGCAGTACCAGTGAACATGTGGCTTCTGGCGCGAAAAAACTGGGTCAGGCCACTACCAACAGCCTATCAAATGGTGAGTATGCACCAGGGTGACGGATCACGCCACTCCGTCAGCCAATTAAAGACGGGGATGCATGGTCAATGCGTCCTGCGTCCGGCTGGGTAAACTGCCATAAATCGACCATCTATCAGCAGCGGAATCAGCAGTTAGTCAGTGATAGACTAATTGCTGACAAATAGTGCGCAAGTACCGACTGATTTGGCTCATTGCTGACAAATATTATTTACTCACAATCTGTCAGCAAATAGTCAATATATATAACAGAGAAATAGCCATTGATTCAATTGTGCATCTTGCCTTGATTGGTATTTGTCAAAATATATCAGTGGGGGTGTGGATGGGGGGTCCCCCATGTCACATGTTGATTTTAAAAAATGGTCATGGTACTTGTCACTTAAATCCCCATGTCCCATGTCACCTCTAAGAGCCTATCATGCCAGTTCTTGGACCTCTCTGCCAGTGCCTGGACTGGCGTCTGTCCCCGCGTCCCAAAAAAGCCTATATTTCAATCCATTCCTCCCTCAAAATTATTTTTCGCTTAATTTCATAACAACACTTAGTCTACATATGTCAGTAACTACTCACAATTTGTCAGATATTAGTCAATATATGTCAGTAATAACTCGCCATTTATCAGCAATTGTGAGGAGGCAAGTTAAAAGGACAGTCCGAGGGGGATTAGTACCAATTCTGGCCACCAGGGGGACACCACTATGGCCTAAAAGGGGGAAAATATACCAAAAATAGTTATATACTACTTTTTTATGTAGATTACAATCGTCCTAAAGGGAAATTCCCATTTTTAACAAAAACCTTCCAAATTTGGAATGTAAATAGAACGTTTTTGGGCATTTGAGGGCAGAAATCAGTGCTTTTGTTGATATTGGTTGCCATGGAAACATTATTTTCACTCAAAATTGAGGAATCAAAAAAGCCTATTGGTAGCCACACCCACAAGGATCGGTGTGTTGAAAAGATGGTAAAATTCTGATAATCAGATCAAATTTTATGAGAAAAAGAATGTGAAGAATATGACAATTTCCCTAATTTGCAGAATTATGCCTAATTATACATATCATCTGATATATCTCATGAAATATAAAAGATAGACCTTATTTGGGATTTGAATAGGTCGGTAACCATCTAAGTTAATAGAGCCGTAACTCTGAAACTAGCAGATATATTTTCTCATGTAATATATCATTGGAAAGTTCATGGCCTGAATTTAAAAATTGACCTTTTCCCTAGGGGACCCTTTTTGCTTGGCTATACACAATTAGTCAATATATATTAGTAGTTACTCACTATTTATCAGCAATTATCAATACATGTCACTATTTACTCATAATCTGTCAGCAATTAGTCAATATATAACAGAGAAATAGCCATTGATTCAATTGTGCATCCTGTCTTGACTGTTATCTCAAGTTGAATACGAGAGCCCCTTGGGTTTAACCAAGAACCTCTGTATCACACCCCACAGTGTGATAACCCTCCCCCATATCACACTGCTAGGGAAAACATCCAAAATGGTCAAATAACTGATGATAAAATAATTTCCAATTCCAAATAAATGGAATTTGGAACATATCTGACTAAAATAACTTGAGATAAATACAAAGGAGCACTCAAATTGGTCAGCACTGAGGATTATCACACTCGGCTTCGCCTTGTGTGATAACCCTCAGTACTGACCAATTCTCGTGCACCTTTGTCTATGTATTTGTCAAAATATGTCAGTATCTATGGACTATTTGTCAGCAATTAGTTAATATATGTAAGAAATTGTTCACTATTTGTCAGCAATTAGTCAATAGGTGGTAGTAATTGCTCACTATTTGTCAGCAATTAGTATATATGTTAGTATTTGTCAGCAATTAGTCTATCACTGACTAACTGCTGATAGATGGTCGATTTATGGCAGTTTACCTAGCCGGACGCAAGACGCATTGACCGTGCATCCTGACGGGGACGCACTGGGCTGTGGTAAACTGCCATAAATTGCCCATCTATCAGCAGTTAGTCAGTGCTATTAGTGCTATTTATTGATACAATAGCACAGGTCGACTCATTGGTAATTGGACTGTCCGATTCCGTGTGCAATCGACGTCCCATGTGAGTGCAATGGAACAGGCTATAGCCTGTTCCAATAAACGGTCATAACCCCTCCTATACAGAAAATTCCACCTTACCCG
Source organism: Acholoe squamosa (assembly GCA_949317995.1). Lineage (NCBI taxonomy): Eukaryota > Metazoa > Annelida > Polychaeta > Phyllodocida > Polynoidae > Acholoe > Acholoe squamosa. The sequence continues at coordinate 58,991,409 of OX439038.1, read as the reverse complement.
CTGAAAAAACGTCTTAATTGCCCAATTCCCATAGGAGTCAATGTGTTATTTCGACCCCCTGTGGACTGCCGAAATTGACTGCCCAATGCAATCCTATAGAGCATTGTTTTCATGAGAAAGAGGTCAAACATGTCAGGGGGTTTCTTCAGCCTTTTTCACAGGTAAAAATATTTCTTTTTCAGGAATTGTGCATGTACAATGAAAGACTAGATCCTAAAAAACATGTTTCCATGATTTTTTTGTTTAATTATCCCCCATTTTCGATGAGAAATTCCCTTCAAAGTTCCAATTCATGATCATCAGTTTTTGGCGCCGCCAATGACCCAGGTGGAACTGGGCCAATAATGGTGCAGGGTGCAAATCTATTATCTAATACATCCATCCTTGCCACATATGGCATTTTCAATGGACTTCTAGATGAAAGAGTGGCTTTATAAGCACACTAAAGCAGGCCCAGCCCTTTCTGTTTGTGGTTTTCCGTCGTTGTCAGCACTTGTTTGTTATCTGTTTTCATTAGTTACAGTGTTAGGTAGGCGTGCTAGATCGATTGGTCTGGTCGTAGAACATAGTTTGGAACACCCCTCTGTCTTCTGAGATGCTACTGTTTAATTTGTCTATTTTTCAGAGACAACATTGATCCTCTGATTATTCTAATCTGTGTTAAATCAAACTTAGCAGTACCCACACCTATAAACAATTCTGTGTGGCAATTCACTTATCGTCTTTCCATTCATTTGAATTTGATTAATCCTTTTCGAGCGTGGCACAGTCCCATGAAAAAAACTAGTTTTAACTACGTCCAGACAAAGCAAAGACCAGTGATTACCACATCCTCTGGTCAGAGTGATAAATCTATCCCCTGTGTAGAGCCTGGTTCTGCTAGTCTCTCTGATATTTATCTCTTTTTTTACCCTTCATTATAGTTCCACAAAGCTGTGATTCATATTGCTTTGTCGCGTGCTGCTCTGGTGAGAGCTCATGAGAAGTTCATGAGCAATTCGTAGTAGGAGCTGAGTAGCTCACGGTCCACAATGTGTCACCAGGGGTTTTGTGTAAACAGGGGTGGGAGGCCGGTGGGAGGCAAAAACAAGAGTTCCTACATCATGTACACTGTATATCTCTTTCTGCTAATTGACTGTGCGTTGTATAATCCTCTGAAGGCTGTGTATAGAGCTTTTATGCCCCATGCTATTTAGTGTCTGTAATACATTACTTGCCAGTACTACAATAACTTTTTAAAGCCCCCGCCTCCCGCTGCTAAAGGCAGTGGAACACCTTGGACCTAGGAGACAAAGAATGCTTATGATAAGGGGAGTACAACACAATGAGGAATGATCTTACCTTGGCGCATCATGCTGATTTAAAGGGTTAGATTCAGGTACACTGTGGTGAATCATTAGGCACAAGAAGCCCTAAGGTATTGAGGAAAATCAAGAGCTATCCTGATTTTGATTCTGTATCATTACGGTGTCTAAACACATTGAGTATTTTTATCTTCGGATCTTAAGGCATTTTCACTTAATCTCCCATTCCAATTTTCCAGCTGATAGGGCAATTTCTAAAAACCCATTAGCCCCTTCTTAATACGAATTTGAAGTTCCCATCGTATTTTATTTGTGGGAATTGCTAGGAGAAAAAGACCTGAAATGTCCATAAGATGATTGTGAGAACCTCCTGCCTAGCATCTCACAGTACATTTAAAGATTGAATGCGTGCAATGCACGATTGAACCAGGTTCGTCCATGACCTACTGTAGGTGACTGGCACTATAGTGACAGTCTGTCAGTTGTCAATGGTTCAGCCTATGGAGAATACACCAATTATTGCTCGCATTTTTCTTTGGTGAGAAACTGCTCTCCTGGCGAGTTATGCATTGCACAATATCAGCAGGTGTTGAATAAGGATCCAAATTAACCATAAAAAGGCATGAGACACTGTTAGTTCCTCCATTTTGTTATAATAAAGCAGTTTCGTTGGCACCGTGAGTCGATCGTCTCACTGTTCGCCATTTTGGATTTTGATGTTCTGTGCCCATGCGCGACCCCTCCTTGCCAGAAGTAGCATTTTTGATGGAGAAATGATATATTCTATCTATTTAACTTGAAATTAATGGCTTTTTGAATACAATCCATGCATGTTTGGCAATATCAATCGAATTGAATCGAATATACCCTATCTATTTACTGTTATATGAAAAATAAAATCAGACGACTGGTCACTCTGTGTGCATGTGTCAAGTCTTTACCGGAAGTGTGGTGGTCGACATAACAAAATTATGGTGGTCCGATTTACACACTCATATACTAACGGTCTTAACCCCTCCTGTACAGAAAATTCTACCTTACCTGTTGAAAAAAGCGTCTTTATTGCCCTATTCCCATAGAAGTCAATGTGTTATGTTGACCTCCTGCCGACCGCCGAAATGGACCGCCGTAGGCAATCCTATGGAGCCTTGTTTTCATGAGAAACTAGGGTAAAAATGTAAGGTTTTTTCTTTACCCTTTTTTCATAGATAAAAAGATTTCTTTTTCGGGAATTGTGCATATGCAATGAAAGACTAGATCCTAAAGAACATGTTTCCATGATTTTTTGTTTGATTATCCCCCAATTTCGATGAGCAATTCCCATCTAAAGTCTCAATTCCCGATCGTCAGTTTCTGGCTGAAAAGGCACCGCCAATAGCCCAGGTGAACCTGAGCCAACTAGAAATGAGAGAGAATTAAATTCTTAATTACTTTGCTACAAACTTGACTTCCAATTTTAGTTGAGACTGCTTGACAGGGGTATATCCTACATAACCGATGCTCTTCTAAGCTCGGTTTTATTAAATCGGTAAGTGATGCATTTGTTGTTATGGTGCTTGAATGAATCATTGGAGAATAACTTACGAGGGATCCCTTTATACATTACACCATACCTATGAGTGAGTCACTCACTGGTATTCCAATGGTGCACCATAATAACAAAAGAATATGAAGCATGATGTGATTAAAGTATAGACTGTGGTCTCTGTGTAGGGGAACCCAGTGAGAAATGAGACCGTTAGTGATGGATCCCTTTTGGTGTATGTAGAGTAGGCACCTGGTCATTGGTCTCAAACCACCCACATTGTTGGGCTCTTAACTTCTTCAGTGTGATTTGATAAAATAATCACTATCACCGTTTGTCATTATGTTACTCGCCAGAAAATACTAACAACAAGAAGTACCTACATAAATTCTTGACATGTTTTTAACTATTATCATTTTAAGTATGAATGCTAGGTACAAACAGTACAGCCATAACCATCTGGCTAATGCTCTTTTAACATTTTCCCCTTTTCCATTCCTATTTTCTAGTTGACAGAGCTCTTCTCGGGAATCCATTAGTCCCATTTTTAATGAAAGTTTGAAGTTCTCTTCTTATTTCAATTTGTAGAGAGCTAAGTACCTGATGTGATGTCCATAAATTCATTATGAAAACATGCTGCCCTAGGTGTCCCTGTGTGTTGAAATGAAGGCGAGTAGGAATTTCGCTTAAACTGAATTATTAACTACAGTGTAACAATCTTGGTTACCAATTCAGTGAATGAGACTTGGGTCTCTTGCCAGGTAGTACCATCCCATGTGTAAGACTTTGCCCCATTAACCCTTTAACTTCTAAGTGCTGCATACACCTATGCCTTTTTGTTGTCATGCTACATGAATAAATCCTTGGATGATAACTTAACAGAGGTACCTTCGTCCATGACAGCAGACCTATAATGTCTGTGAGCTAGCAATACAGTGGCGCATGACAACAAATGAATATAAAAGTCGAGGCACCACGTGGTAAATGCTTGGGCTCTGATTTTGGGGAAAAGAACTCAACTACACCATGACACCTATTGTGAGAAATGAGACAGTTTGGTGATGGATACATTTAAGTGCGTGTGTAGTAGGCCCAGCTGGTCACTTCTCATAAACCAGCTATACTGTAGGGCTCTTACCGTCTTAGGTCAATATAGTAATCTAACATTGTATCGTTCCGCTCTACCAGAGAGACGCTTAATTGAAATAATTTCAAATAATAACTTACTTGTAAACATTATAGCTTTATTGTTAATTCAATGAAAAATGTCTGAATCCACTCACTATCATTTATGTACGTGGTATCTAGTAACAAGCCATATCGCATACAAATGCGATCATTTAATTTTGGGGTGAATGATATCACAGTGCCCTGTGTACAAGACCTGAATTCAAAGAGCCCTGGGTACAAGGACTGAATTCAAAGGGCCCTGGGTACAAGAATCAATGGGTTGTCCTCCCAGAGTAGCTGGTTCTACAGCACTTTCTGACCCAGGGTTACAGAGACAACAGCACATTGACTGATCACACAGCACACCAACGCCAATTTCCCTAGAGCCCCCTAACACCACCCCTCAACCTCGCCCATATTCCACATTACGGTGACAAGAGGGAGTGGACAGCACTGCTAGGGCTGGGTGGAAATGGAGGTACAGAGGCCAGCCGGAGCCATCATTATGGCCATTTTCACAGCAATATCTGCCACAAGCGTGAAATGCGTATTTGACTTTACTTTTAGTGTAGACTTTACAGAAGGCAATGGCTTAAAGCCTGGTCGACATACATCCATTGTGAAATAGGAAACAGATTTGATATGAAAGTATCTTTGGTGCAAAAAGATGTAGGTGCACCTAGATTATAACTGAATAGTAGAGGTTGAAATAACTGCTGTTTGGGTATAAGGGTAATCTTATACACCTTAAAAAAGGCAACTATTCACTCCATTCTAAATATCTTTAACACAAGATTAATACATATGTAGCTATATGTAGCTCTATAGAGCTATTTGGGATAGATTTCTTTGAGACAACTATCTTTACATTTCAAACTAAAATGTAATCTATTTCCAAAATCCGTCCAGACTATGTGCAGGATTCAGATACTGCATGACAATGCCATAAGGGGTCCAAGAGCCGTACATGGTACTAAAAAAAAAGAGTTATAGTCCTTTGATCTTATCAATAATTGATCTTCTTTGAAAGCAACATCCGTCTCCTGAAGCAGGGTTGGGTGGGTAGTGGGGGGGGGGGCAGCTTTTCAGCCTGCAATGACACTCCTCAATTGGGAGTGGAGGCTTAAGCCAAACACGCCCATTAAGTCACCTTGGGGCAGACTTCAAGGAATAACAATAACAAAAGAAGGCTTCATCAGCCTTTTACCATTCCATGTCGCCCCAGCCCTGCCCAACAGACAAAACCAAGAGAGGACACCCTCTGCACCACCACTTTTGACGCTCTTCACAAAGGAGTTCGGAATCCTCCTCTGGTGACCCTTGGTATCTGCCAGTACAGATATGCAGGGAAAGATCAGCAGTAAGATCTTTATAGAGGACGGTGTTATGGGCTTATACAGATTGCCCATTGGCCTATTCGGTCAAATTTTGTGTAGGAAATGCATGGCCAAAGGAGGCGGAAGGGTACCCAGTGGAATATTGGTCTTAGCTGTTTAAATATAGCAGGGTCCTCTTATTCCCTTCCCCTTTTATTCCAACTGCACATTAGACATTCACATTGTCATAAAAAAAAACATTTCAGAACTCATTCTCGTGCTACAGTGCGACGAACTCCCCTTCTATGATATCTGCTATAAGAAACATCAATTACATCGTAATGGCTCAGAGGGGGGCCGGTTTAATCAATAATCATGAAATCCAGTTTAGAATTCCAATATTACTGGTTCTCCCTTTTTTTTCAAATCAAAATCAAATCTAAAATCAAATTCCAGACCCGGAGATTGTAATACATAGGCCTACTTTGGAGGTTAAAGTACTTCCACTGCCGTATCCAAGGAGAGCCTGAGAACCATTGAGAGGAGCTTGTACAACAAACAACCCAGCGGGTACAGCACCACTGATTAGTAGTTGATTTTGTGCTTCAAGTGGTTGCAGCCCTTTTAACCATTTAGACAGCACTCAGTGTTCAACTGAATCCAGCCCTTAATAACATGTGACAGTTGTAGCCCTGGATAGCAGCTACAGCTGCAGGGCTATGACAGCAGGGCATATGAAGAGCTTATAAACTATAGTCATTTGCATGGATAAATAGCCCTGCAAAGGAAGTTCTTATTAGTCAGTTCAGTGCTGTAGGTTTATAAGGGCTGCTTTTGGAGTTCCTAATAGGTGTTTCATTTAAGACCTTCTTAGGTGTAAATAAAGGGCTGCATACATAGAGCTTATTAGCAGCTGATTATTAAGTGTATTAGTAAGGGCCAATTAGACCTGCAAATATAGTGCTTATTATTCTGTTTGTTGACTTGGCTTAATAAGGGGTGCATCTCTGGGCTGATATTTGGTGAATAACTATTCCTATTACAATTAACATCTGGGTTTTGACCCTGATGGAAATCGATCTGGGGATCTTTGGATTTGGGCTTCCAAGCTCTGTCCGCTGAGCTATCCTGGTGACAGGTAAAGCAATCTTATTCCCACAATCTGATCATGAATACATAACTTATATTCAGTTTGTGAGAAGAATATGTAGGCTCTGATTAGCCCCTCCCCCTCAAACAATCATTGCTCATACTGAATTACCCCTTCATTATCTTGTAGTCCCTACAATGATGTCAGAGATTGTGTCATATCTTAGCACCAACCACACCACATGCCACATTAGCTCAGGTCATAGGGCACTCAACTTTGGATCTGAAGGTGGCAAGTTCGAGTCCTGGTGAAAATATTTGTAAAAACTGGTAATGATTGCTTATATTGGTAAGTCAATCTTATTGCTACAATATAATCATGAATATCTATTCATACTGAGTTTAGGAGAAAATTGTGTAGGCCCCCTGCCACCCATTCCTGCAAATACTGAATACCCTCTTTATATTCCTCTAGTCCCTGGTACCTTACTGCCTAAGAATCCTAGCAACACTCACACAACATGCCTCATTAGCTCAGGTTATACAGCAGACTCTGTATCTAAAGGTGGCAAGTCCTGGTGAGGATTTTCTAAAAAATTTAATTTAGCAGTCCATCTACCAAAAGGTAGTTGTGTTCAAACCCAACCTGCATCTAGGGCCTGAAAACACTACTATCCCTTTTCTCTGTAATGAGTTGCGAATCTAATTTTTAGTCCAGGGGTTACCAATTACTTAACCCTTTAAGAGCTGCTGATGCATGAGTGCATCATGCTTACAAGTTGGCATGATGCACCAATGAAGTGCTCTCCAGCCCTTCATTGGTGCATCATGCTGACCCTCTGGGATAGTATCAACCTTGTAGGGTTGGTATAATGCACTAATGTAGCACCAGGGCTGCATTTATTCATCATGTCAACCAATGTGTTAATGCACTGGTCAGTGGCTTGGATAGAGTGTGATGTAAGTACCCTATCATGCTCCAATCTGCTAAATATTGGTCTGCTGACTGGTAGCTTGTTGGGTGACAACTCCCCATACATATGCTCCACTCCAGTCCTGTGATTCATATTAGTCTACAGGGCCTCACATGACCAATGACATCTCACTGTGATAGGTCTTTATTTGAAATATTATATCGATAGTGCTGCTTTCAACACCTGCCTCGCTAGCTCTGAAAGGAGAACAAAGGACTCAGAATCAGGAGGTACCCGGTTCAAATCCCACCAAGGATCAATAAGGACACTGAAACCAGGAATAAACCAGCTATTCAAGAATTACACAGACTGACATAAGAAGTTGAATATTTGACTATCTGAAGTCATTGAGTGTAAAAAGTAGTGGGCTTTGGTAATAAGGTGTCTACATTTCTTTAAAGTGCTCATCAAACCACTCAGCTGTAGGGCTTAATACACCCTACAGCTGAGTAGATTAATAAGTGCTACAAATGCAGGGCTACATAACCATTACAATTTAGACTGTTTGTGCTTTGACTATTGACTTATATGCTTTATACTCTTAGACTTTATAAGCCCTACGGCGTAGGGCTGATTAGTCACTGAATAAGTGGGGCTGTGCCCACTGGGAATGTACCTTGAATGGGACAATGGCTTTGTGTGCAGGCGGGGGTGGGGCAGTATGTAGTCTACTGTTAACTACCAGTGACTACAGACACAAGAGTGGCTTTAGTTTCTACAAAGACCGATTTTGGGGTGTTCTGTAGGAGGCAACGAGATACTCCTTCAGGGAAGGAACCACATAGTTACTACACAGAATTACCCACTGGAGGAGGGAGGCATTGCTGACTTAACACAAACGTCCACATGTGTCGTTGTAAATAGCATTGACAGACCTGCCCATACCAAGAGACAGGCAGTTGCTCCTCAAGGCTGCCAGTCCTAGGTAACAAAATACATCCCAGGGGCAGGACACCCCCCCCCCCCAAAAAAAAAAAAAAAAAAAAACAACGAAGAAAATAACACTTATTCTATTTTGGCAAACTGGTGACCTGATTCATTATCACTCTATATTCATACACTTAATGGACAAGAAATTCAAGATAAATGCAGTAAAACTTCCCTTTCCTGTATAATGTAAAGGGAATTTACCCTCTATCCCTAAAGAGAATTTAGCTCTATCCCTATTCCTCCGCTATCACTAACCTTAGTCCTAAACCTACTACTTGCCGTGCCCCAATTTCTATACCTTTAACTCAAGCTGTATGTATAAGGGTATTTTCTTTCTAGTTCACTGCTGAATCCCTATTTGTCTAGAGACATTAATGTATTTTTAATATTAGGTTAATGGACCATATATATATATATATATATATATATATATATATATATATATATATATATATATGTGTGTGTGTGTGTGTGTATATATATATATTTATTTATGTTAAGGCAGATACGACCACTACTATAGAACAGTACTGGACATGCCGTATTCAATGGGGGGGATGGAATACAATGTGGCCATATTCAATGGGTGTCCGCCATCTTGGATTCTGAACAGATCTTAGCTGTGTTTCTCTATTCTAAAGCAAATTAACCCCGTAGGGCCTTGACATAAATGCAAATATCAACTCCCATGGAGTGAGTCTGCCCGCATTCAACTCGGCCTAAAAGGCCTCATTGAATATGGCAGACTCACTTCGGGGAATACGATGCAAAAATATTCCATGGTCGTTGACATTTGCTTATATATATATATATATATTTATATATATATATATATATGGAACTATATACACTCGTGTATATTTATATAATTAGCCGCGGACGGTTAGGGACTACTTGCAGCGCGGAGTGGTATCTATGAGGTCATCGATGACGTCATGGTAAATATTCCTCCAGTATATAAGGAGGAGTTTTCATGTAACGGTCAATTGGCTCGATTCACCTGTACAGGTAACACCACGCTGGGTGTTTCCTTGATTTTTAAATTTTTAACCGGTTTGAAGGGCTCTTGGGCCTTTATTTACCATTGAAATGGGTAGAAAGGCTGCTAAAGGCTCGAAGGCCAATACGCCAAATGGAAAATCGGTCAAATCGGTGGAAAAGACGAAAAAATCGGCCAATTTAGGACTTACGAGTAGTTCGACCCTCTCACTTACTGGTGATACACCGTCAGTTTCCCAAACTGGTACAGGTGTTGTGGGTGGGTCGTCTATTGACCAGACGAGGCTAGATGTACTAGAAGACGAGCTGTCGACCATTAAATCACTTCTACAAGAGGTCGTCAATGGAAAGGACGATCGGGGTGGAGGATTCGTCAATGCGTCAAGTCGTTCCAGCAGAGCACGTGCGGATGTTTACAAACAGAGAGGTATGACGTCACGTAGTCAAGGACGCGGACCGGTTGCTAGGGCTACCCGCCAAGCGTCTCCATGCGAAATTTCGTCTGACGGTGGGGACGAATGGGTGCAAGTTGATCACAAGCGACATAGACGATCATCAAAATCCAGTATTTCTGCTCGTCAGTGCAGTCCGAGCACATCTAGAGGGTCGTCATTGGATTCAACGTACTCTAGACATCATCACCGTGTAAAATCGGGTGAGTTTGATCATTCTCAGTTCACCAAACGTAAGGAAAAAATTGACACTATTGAGAAACTGATGTCTGTAAACTTGCAGTTTATTTTGAAGTACTACAAGTCAGGTGACGATGTTGAGGGTATGCTTAAGCATCTTCAGGTATTAATTGAGAAGTCTGGCACCAAAATATATACGGTTTCAGCCCTGGTGGCCTATGATAAGTCAGTGAGGGACAGGGCTAATGATAGTGGAATAGAGGCTTTTTCAACCATTGAAAATTCAGATATACTACGTCATTTGGCATATGATGGGACCGTTCAGGCCCAGAAAGCTTATAGTGCTAAACCTAAAAATGTAGGCAAACAGAGATCGTCTAATAACCCATGCTATGCTTTTAATAGAGCAGAAGGTTGTGTACGAGACCCCTGTAAATACAAACATGTCTGCAGTGGTTGCAACTCCACAGGTCATGGTAAGACTGAATGCCATAAGGCCAGGAGTGAATAGGAAACTGTAGGGGGTCGGTGTCCCATAGCTTGTGATGAAATTTGTTTGATGCCTGACCAAGCTATGGTAAGTTTGGTAGATATCGACTCGCCCTCACAAACTCCAGTACAGGAGGTAATTGATACGGAGATGGTTAAGGAGTGTATTCTTTCAACTGAGCTCGTAGCAGAACAAAGTACTTTCAAAGAATTTAATTCGTTGGAAAATAATATAGATGTTATTGGTTATAACCCAATACAGGTTGGCATTAAGCCACTTTTTACTGTTAGTGTCACGGATTTACCCAGCATCAGGGTATATGACAAGTGTGTAGAAGGTACATGTACATGTGTTCATTATATCAATGGAAAAAATTCCCAAATTTTACCTTGCAGAGTTGCCCCATTCTTAACCCAAAAAGGAGTTGTTAATATAAATGATAAAGAGGCACTATTCTTATGGCAAGGCTTTGTTGAGGGGTTCAGGATAGTGGATCCTGGTTGTAATACTTCTTATGATTGCAGAAATTATAAGGGCAATCCTCGAAGGAAAATTTTACAATGAGTACTGTGGTATATTGTTAGATGAACTAGAAGCTGGTCTAGTCTCTAAGAGTGTAGATAAACCTCGTTGTATCCATGCCCTAGGTGGTGTAGAAAAATCAAATGGCAAGTTAAGACCCATAACTGACTGTAGCATGCCTGATAAAATATCCATTAACAATTTTATGGAGACTACTAGCTCGACGTTTTCTTATAATAGTATTAGCACGGTGACTGCTCAATTGAACAAGAACGATTTCATGAGTGTGGTGGATTTAAAGTCAGCTTACAGGTCTATAAATGTGTATGCACCTCACACTACCATGCAGGGTTTCAGATGGGATTTTGGGCATGGAGAGGATTATTATGTAAGCAACAGGTTAACCTTTGGCCTGAAATGTGCCCCTTATATTTTTAATAAAATTTCTGATTTTATTGTGGAGGTGGCAAAATTCTATGGTGTAGAAAAAATTGTAAATTATCTGGACGACTTCATCATAATTGCTGATACTTATGATGAGTGTCTTAGACAGAGGAATTTATTAATGGAGTGTATGACCTACATGGGCTTTGTAGTATCCAGAGAAAAGGTGACCGACCCATCTCAAGTTTGTAAATTTTTAGGTATTATCATAGATTCAGTTAAGTTGGAACTGTCTTTGCCTGTTGAAAAGGTTGAGAAAATGGAAAATCTCTTGTTAGATAACGTTAATAAGAAATTTATTTCAAAGAAGAACTTGGAGAGGATAGGTGGTTTAATGTCCTTCTGCTCGCAGGTGGTTAAGGGTGGTAGAACCTTTAGTAGACGAATTTTCGATCTCTGTGCCCGGGCCAGACCAGGTGGTTATGTTAGGGTATCAGATTGCACTCGCCAAGACTTCCAATGGTGGTTGGATTTTTGTAGAGTTTTTAACTGTAAGAGGTTAATTCTGAAGGATGATATTGACACACCTATGTACTCAGATTCTTCCATGAAAGGCTTCGGTGCATGGATGGATAAAGATTATTTATATGGTGACTGGACCTCTTTCGATAAATTTAATCTAGGTAGTGGTCATTTTACCCAACCACCCATACTGGATAATTTAAAGAACCACCATAGAAATATAAATGTATACGAGTTATATCCTCTTCTTATGGGTCTTAGACGTTGGATATCTGGCTGTAAAAATAAAAGAATACATTGCGTTACCGACAATATGCAAGTGTTAGCTATGGTAAATACCGGTAGGTCAAAAAATAAGCTGTGTATGGAATGGCTTAGAGAAATTTTTTGGCTTTGTTTCATCAATAACGTTGAGGTATATGCAACTTATATTAGGTCGGAGGATAATATCCTGGCCGACCAACTCTCTAGACTGGCTTACAAGGGTGTATTGGACAAATGTGTAGACTCTCTTCTTGAAAATGATATGTGTTGCTTTAATTCCAGAATGGGAAAGGTTACAGCAAAGAAAAGAGTGTCTTTTAACGAAAGGTGTATCAGAGAATACGAGGAGAGCAAGGAAACAACAGCTTAACAGGTACAAAAAATTTTGTAATAAATTTAAATTACCTAAATTTCCTTGTTCTCCCTCACAGGCTGCTACATATGCAGTATATTTATCTGAATATATGAAACCCTCTTCTGTACGGAATTATTTATCCTCCATTTGGTATCATCAGAAGCTTAGGGGTGGCTCAGACCATAGCGGTAATTTCATGCTTAAAAAGGTGTTGGATGGTATTGATAGAAATTTTGCTGTTCCTACTAAAGTTATTCATCCATTGAGTCCTATAGAAATGTTATGTATTAGATCATATTTGGACCTTTCCAGCAGGGCTGACTTGAAGTTTTGGTTAGCTATTCTATTGTGTTATAGAGGTGTCCTCAGGATAGGACATGTTGTATCTTCCCCCCATACACTGAGGGTAGGTGATGTTAAAATTTTTAATAGTTATGCCAGTGTACGGATTAGAACTTCTAAAACGGACCAGCTTGGTACCCATTCTTTTAATATATATTTATGTAGAGATGATACTTCAATGTTGTGTCCTTGTAAAGACTTGAAAAAATTGTGCTCAGGTAGGGGTGTGAGGGAGTTATTATTTAATATTAATGGTGTTTCTCTACAATACCAGTATATTAATTCGAGATTAAAATCTTTATCTCTACGTGCTGGTATCAAAGGTCCAGTCTCCACTCACTCTCTCAGGCACGGAGGTGCTACTATGTTAAAGGATGCTGGACTCAGTGTAGACTCTATTAAGAAAAAAGTTAATTGGAAATCTGATTCTGTTTTTACATATTTACACAATCATAAAAATGAACTGTTGGAGTTAGATAGACTTTGCCAATCTCAATTGCATTGCTGATTGGTATGTGTTTTTCACATGTGTTTGGCGTGTTTTATGTGTTTTGGCATGTATGGTGCTGATAGCCCCAAGGTCAGTAACCCACCAAACTCATGTTTTCTGTGTTGGATCATTTATTACTTGTACATTATATTAATACCTTTTATTACCGGTACATCCTAGTATTTATTGATAGCTTATCTATTTATTACCGGTATAACTTTCCCTGGTAGCGAGATAACTTATGGAACTATATACACTCGTGTATATTTATATAATTAGCCGCGGACGGTTAGGGACTACTTGCAGCGCGGAGTGGTATCTATGAGGTCATCGATGACGTCATGGTAAATATTCCTCCAGTATATAAGGAGGAGTTTTCATGTAACGGTCAATTGGCTCGATTCACCTGTACAGGTAACACCACGCTGGGTGTTTCCTTGATTTTTAAATCTTACTGTTATTACTATTTGTTACTATACTATTGTTATTATATTATGCATTTTACTGGCTATGCTTATTGTCAACTAATTATTATAGTTGTTTTAATAAAGGCATGTATGGTGCTGATAGCCCCAAGGTCAGTAACCCACCAAACTCATGTTTTCTGTGTTGGATCATTTATTACTTGTACATTATATTAATACCTTTTATTACCGGTACATCCTAGTATTTATTGATAGCTTATCTATTTATTACCGGTATAACTTTCCCTGGTAGCGAGATAACTTATATATATATATATATATATATATCAGAGATGTCAGTTGGGTATGGGCTCAACCTCTGAAAATGTTTGGGTGTTAGCAAAGCACCCATTCCCCCAATGCATTATGCTAAAGGCACCCATCTTGTTTTCATTTCAACCTATTCCCCTCACTTAAAACCATTAAAACCTCTCTGGAATGGATGGTCATAGAAATACAATTAAAAACACTGCATCAGAATTTCAGCCAATCAGCAGTCAGTTTAGATTCATGTCCTCTGAAATGAGATTTCAGAGATCCTCTGATCTCTGAAAAATGGTTTGTCTACAAAAAGCTAGAGGGCAGCACAAGGCATGCTTAATTCCACCTGCTGAAGCCTGAAGTTGAACTATGCTCAGCCTTAGGCTCCCTAGAAAAAGAAAGTACATGTTGTTAGGGTATCTATGATTAATGTAATTCTCTCTATCCATAGTATGACCACAATTTGGAAGAAGCCTGAGATGTCTGATTTTAGAAAAGTTTGCACATCTGAAAATAGACAGACCTCTGAAGGTCTGACATCTCTGATATATAAAGGAAAAATCTCTTGAACCTAAAACCTATTATTTCCCTGCAAACTGTAGAATGATAGGGGGGCTTACTACAACCTACATTGCTTGATTTGTACATTGGGAAGGCTGCCTCACTTGTGATGCATTAGGCCCTAGAGATACCAAGATTGGTGACCCCAAATTTGTCCCATATATTGATACAAACCAGCTGTGGGGAAGTTCTCTACCGGCCATGCAGGAGTCATAAATAATGCATAAACCTAGGTATCCTGTAGTTACTGTATCACTTCCCACGTTGAGCTCCGCGAAAATGGCCCTTTTCCACCCTATACTTGATCATAGCCCATACAGATTCCTCGTATGGAGGCTTATCAGGACACTCCTTTCATCAACACTGCCATGGAAAGATGTGTATGTCATGACCTTATTCCTAATGTATTTGGAGGGGTAAGGGGAAACAACTTAGACTTATCATGTTTCCGGCCAGAGACTTTCTTAACCATATAACCATGGCAGAGGGTGTCAGATAGGAAGACGGTTGGCTTGCTCCAAGGCCAGATATCTCATGATCACTGTCAGTTCTTTTGGAGCCATGGAGGGAGGAATGTAATCTATCCATGGAACACTGGACATCTATGGCGACAGGGCTACTGCTATCCTGATGAACGTATCATTGGAAATATCTTGCATCTGGTTTCTCTCCTTTGATAATCAACTTTACGATAAGAATAACCTGGGAATGCTCTTGTGTACACAATATTATATCATGGTTAAGATAACCTCCACTGACACAAAGAGGACCCAATTTCCTTTATGTCATGGCAGATACGACCGTTACTATAGAACAGAACTGGACATGCCATATTCAACGGGGGGATGGAATACAATGTGGCCATATTCAATAGGTGTCCGCCATCTTGGATTCTGAACAGATCTCAGCTGTGTTTCTCTATTCTAAAGCAAATTAACCCAGTAGGGACATGACATAAATGCAAATATCAACTCCCATGGAATATTTTTGCATCGCATTCCCCTCGGTGAGTCTGGTCGTTGAAATTCACTTGACGACCTAAAATCGTCATTTTGACCACCTAAGGTAGTTGTTCTAGGTATTGTCAACCTGAAGACCTAAAGTCGTCACCACTGACTAGTTTCGGAACTTCCAGGTTCTCAGTGATATAATCCCCGATGGGCATACCACGGACAGTGGAAAACCTACCTAAAAGAGCAGAGTATGCAGGAGACTACTTGGGCCCTATTAAGCTGCTTGAACCTTATAAATCCCAAGAGAAAGAACCCAATCGGTACCTAAGGACAATGGTTCTAAGTAGTATCTATAGTCTGATTCTGCTTTGTAAGGCTGCAAATATTCGGTTCCAAAACGCAATAAGTCGATTCCCGAATTCCAGCATATAGCAATTTTTGTAATGGCCTCTTGGTGACAATTTTAGTGTTTACATGATCTTTACTGTATTGGCTGTGTATAAATAAGAAAGACATCTGTCAATGATAATAGCTTGTGTATCACATTTAACCATTTTATGATAAAGCCTTTTGAAAATGTTGTCTTCTTCTCAAAATGGCGTTTATTGCGTTTTGGTACCAACCTCTTAACACATAAACTCCACTCAATCCTCTAGTAGTTCTGCTAGGGATGAAACCGTTTCGTAATCAATTATGCTACTCCCCAACATTCTCCTTATACCCTCCTCATCCGGTGGGAAGGAAGTAGTCTAAGTATGTCTGCAGAAGCCATGAGATTCTTAAAAGCCAACAAATGCTTAGCACTTTGGAGGCATCATATTCTAAGACGTCACACCTATACCGGTACCTTCCCTATTTATAGAAGGGGCTTGGTATTTACTCTATATAGAAGAGTCTGCATGATACACCAATGCAGAACTGGTGACATACTAACTAGTGCTGCATTGGTGCATCATGACAAGAAATAAAGATGGACATGGAAGCATCATGCCAGCATTAAGGAGTAGGAGTCCTGCTACATTTTGTTGTTGTATCTGCACAGGATAACACCTTCACAGCTGCCAGCTTAATCAAAGTATACTAAGCTCTTGCAGACATTAATGTCCAATAGGTTGGGCGCTCATAATATATGCCCTGGGCATTCCCCCCCCCCCTGGTACTATAGTTCTAATAGGGCGTGATATTATTTTCAATACATCACATATAGTATTACATTGGATTATGGGAAAGTTTGAACAGTCTGCAAAGAGTATATATTGATGATGGTACAGGTGGTCCTTGCAAATTGCTTGATAACTCGGCCCAATTGCCAACGTATCTTCCCAGAGCACCTGCATGCTAGCGATAAATCACTGTAATGGTAGAGGTGGGGTCACTTTGGTACCATATGTTCTCCTGAGGTCATTCAAATTCTTAAACATACACCGTGCAGCCTACGACCCATGTCGTGCCATGCAGGCCTAAGGGATATATCATATCTTGCAACCTTTCTTCTCCTTTACAGGAATTTAAAATATGCTTAATATAGTAAGGAAAAGGCAAGATTTCCACTAAGAATAGCAAAGGAGGCATTTCCGCCACCCAGGTCAGGGTTCCCTCTCGGACTTCCAGTGTCTTTGTTTGTAGAGGACAACCATGACCTGTTGGGCCACTGACAGAGCACTATTTGTTCCGGTGCCTGTGTTTGGGCCCTCTCAGTGACGGGGGTGGATGTGGTCGGAATGTGGGGAGATCATACAGGGGGGATGACATTAGAGGAAATGGAAATCAAACAGTCAATTCCATGAATGAAGTCAAGTTTAGTTATTTAATAGGGAGTGTGTCAATGATTCCGAGATTAATGACTATGATGGGAAAAATCCAGACTTTGGTATCCAGAGTATGTGTGTTCTGTTACAGCGTGGGCTGCTGATATAACGCATTTAAAGTCGTAAAATAGGAATCATTATCAAATCACAACAAAAAGAAGTTAATTAGTACAAGGATATATAGTACTCATCAAAACGATATATTGCAGATAATAGTTGTTGTTTTTTTACAACCTGTGTGTATTATTTTCCTTTCATAGATACCTTCCTCTGAATGCTAGATAATAAGGCAATATCCTTTGCTATAAAAGGACATGATACTTGAAGATGGAAGTAGTTGGGGGGAAGCAATATTTCTTTTTCCTATTTTTGCACCCTGTCTGAAAAAAATAAAAATCAATCTTCCCAAATAAAGAGGGAAAAAAGAAGAAGAAAAAAAGGGACAAAAACTCACCAACTGCCATCAATCATTTACTTACCTGAAAAATGGAAAAGAAACAATGTTTTAGTAAACTGTCAATAACATATTGTAAGACTGATAAACCTCACATATTCACATGTGTAGTCCTAATTGATTATAACGAATCGCATGGTCGGAAATGAAATCTATCTAAATCCAAGGAACTGGCCAGAGACGCATACACTGAGAAAATATTCTTACTCACATGAGTCTGTATCCAGACTCAGACAATGTCGCCAAAATGAGTATGATTTGAGACTCAGCCTGATCCTGAAGTGATACTCTGGTAGATCCTGAGGCTGATCCTTGCACTGAAAACCCTGCAGATCTTTAAACTCGTCAGATTGAGGACCAAGAGCCATCAGAAGAGGTATATACAGGGGGCAGCACCTTACAGGTAGTGGATTCCCTCAGTATATCTCTCCCCAGTATGAGTCTATGGCATTCTGGTGACAATATGTAACATACTCACAAGGTGGCAGGTATGTGCCACTCATGTTTGATGATCAGGCCTTCAGTCTTCAACTGAATGTCTTCACCGCTGAGGACTCTAGGTGCTCAAGTTGACAATACCCAGAACTACAGCTTTGGGTAGTCAGATTGAGGACCCAAGGTAGTTAGCACCAAGGTTGTCACTCTAACAACATTATGTAATCAGTTTGACTACCTTAGGTGAGTGTCTTGACCTAAACCCATTAGGTTGACTACCCTGGGTGCTCAATCTGAGTACCTAAGGTTGTAGTTTTGGGTATCGTCAGTCTGACGACCTTGGTGCTTTCAGTGTGGATGATACTCTGGCTCTGGATCCAGACTCAAGTGAGTAAGAATATTTTCTCAGTGTAGTATCAAAACGCATATTGGCGAAGAGCAGTCCCTTGGTTAGATAGGACTGAGAGGCAATTATGTGGAAGTGCTTCTAAGCAGTGAAAAGGATCTGGGTCTAAAAATGAAGGCAAATAGGACCCAGTCAAATGAAGCCCCGAGGGAATTCTTCGCTCCCTAAGTTTGGTGATTGGGTGATGTCTGGAGAGGTATCAGGGTCGGATGGAAAAGGCTGTAAATATCAAAGGGCTAGGATCATGCCAGTTAATTACAGTACTGTCAGGGTTACTTAAGATTTCATTTGGTTTAAATCAACACTGTTCTATTTCAATCTGTGTAAAATGTCACCGTTAGATTGAATCATATCACATGTCTCTCAGATGGGGAAACAAAATGAAAGATAATATCAGGTATCAGATTTCGCGTGAAACGTATAACACATGGCAACAAGCCGCTTCTTGGAAAGCAAATATATGGCCACTTCTTGGGAAGTAAAAATACAGAATACGTTCAAAACCTTTGTGATTTATCACCAGCAATCATAATGGATCCTTATTCTAACTTTATAACGACAGTAAATTTAAACAGCCTATAAGGTCCAAGTATCAGTTTTGATGATGGTCGTGAAGGACCATAATCGAAGCATAATAATACATGGTATTAAAAAGAGAGTTTGTTTGGCTCTTATGAGTTCAATCCTGATGGTAGTAGTATGAAATGAGTGTTGAAGCGATTTATATTGCAGGTAACTTGGAAAGGTCCATACCAAAAATTGTGTAGAGCTGTTGTAGTTAGTCTAGACATTTATATAATTACCTACTTGTTAATTTTGGCCCGGCCAATCAGGACTCAACAGCCAATCACAGCCTGCATTGATTGGTCTAGACATACTGACAAATGTCAATAGTAAACCATCATTTGTAATTGAAATCAACATAACCAGAAGAAAATTGACACTTCTGCCTGTAACTCTCAGCCAGCCCCACTGAGAGTTCAGCTGTAACTAGGTGACATCAGCAATCCTGGGGAGTAAAGAGTGAACCAGGCAACCTGAAGGCTGGTAGCTGGCTTATATTTTAGGAGGGGAGGACACAGGATGTACTTAACATAGGTGAAACAAGTATCATAATATCTCTCCCCTTTCAAAATATCTTATGTATCGTTATATATTCATGTAACATTAAGTGCTAGAATAATGCTACTATACACAGTTATATGCTGCTATATTCAAACTGGAGTAAACCAAGAAGAAAACACTATGGTATATTCATCTCCCATTACCCCTTAGCTGGAAACAACTCAGTTCCCCCTGCTAAATAATGAACAATGAGACCTGAAAAAGGGCACGAAACCTGACACCCAAAGCTGACACCCCCATAGGAGAGCATTGAGTGCACAAAGGATGTTACACCCATTTTTAGACAACCTACTTTTTTAGAACCTTAATATCAGAAAGATAAGGACCAGATAACAGGTACCAATTACACCTCTATGATCTATGTCATGACAGGATTCATTTTCTCTCATATTCAATCATTTTGATGTTATTTTAGGGTGAATTGACAGTCCCATCTCAGAAGAGGCCACTTTGATTGATTGATTGATTGATACATTTATTGCACAGAATCGCCCTTATAAGTGGCGTTCTTCCGTGTACACTTGGCCAAGAGACGGAAGATATATTATTAGTTACCAGCCACGGTATATAGTGCTAGTCTTTTGGAAATTTTGAATAGTACACAGGGTGATTAGTTAGCGTTATCAGACATGTTGAATGGATTGGTCCGGAACAGCTAATTGGATGTAGAGAGATTAGACTCAATTAAGTTATCTATGGTCGTTGTAAATGTCTTTTGAGACCATGTTTAAAACTTAGGCGAGTGGCTCTCTTTTGTAATTCTGCAGGTAACTCATCCCAGGCTTTGACACCTCTGTAGAAGGGACTTCTATGGTAGCAAGCTGTTCTGGCTCGTCTTATTCTGAAGCGTAATTTCCTGTCTCCTCTTGTTCTAACTTCTCTCACTAGGAGTTGAGCGTCGTCTTTGGATCTCTTCCACATTATCAATAGTAGCTGCTGTTTTCTTCGAGAATCTAGCATCTCAATATTATTATGTTCATGCAGATTTTCAATACTATTCCCTCTAATCTGCAGCTTACAGCAGATCCGTATCGCTTGATTTTGAAGCCTCTGTAGTTTGACAAGTTCAGTAACATTGGCTCCGCCCGTGTAGAAGCTACAGTAGTCAAGAGTAGGACAAATCATACTCTTATAAATCATTAGACAGTCATCTTTTCCTGTGAATTTCCGAATTTTGGCCAGTTTGAAGAGTTTGTTACCCATACTTTTCTTTATTTTGTTAATGTGGGGTTGTATAGTTTGAGTTTGAGTTCTTAATTTTCACCATGCCCCCCACCTGTCTCTGAAAACTTGGAAAAGTAAACTTTTCAAGTTAATAACAGGACTCGACATTTATGGTAGAAGTATGTATAGAGGCGAGTGTTACCATTGTTAGTAGTACAGTGGAAAGGGAATTTATCTATGGTAGTAGTACATAAGAAAGACGATATGAGCTCTATTTAAGAAGCATTCATATAGGAAAATGAATCACAAAAGGTCTATATGGGATATAATGACCAAGGGAAAAAGAAATTTAAAGTAGAGTACACCTTCTGTTTACTGCAAAACAGTGGCAGGCCTGGGGGGGGGGGGTAAATACACATCAGATACAATGCCATATATGTGTGATAACAAAGAAATCGTTTTTTATTATGTCCTCAAAATGTAGCTCTTTTTTCTGATATATTAGGAAATGAACCTGATGTTTACATACAGGCTTACGACCCATCTAGAACATATCATGTTAGGTGATATCTGTGTCTGCCCGCTAGATGCTACAGCAGTGCTTCATACACCCTACCCTTCTGGGTTGGCGCTATCTGATGACTGCGCCTCCCCCCAACACACACAATATTGGATACGTTAGAATAGGAGAGGATGGGTTCTCATCCGGCGCATAACGCTATCTTCTCGCACTGTGTTATGATACTATACGATACTTGGAGCCGAGGGTGATTGTTTGGGGGGGGGGGGAAGAAAAACATTACTTTCCAATTCGTGTGTAGAGGGCAAACACTATTTCTTTTTTGGATTGGCATCACTTTTAAATACGTGGTTTTTTTTTTTTGGTTTTTTTTTTATGATGTTTTACCTTTTAGGCAACACACTGACACATGAAACAGAAAGTAAATTGGTCATGTACAGGCCTAAGATGGCTGAGAAAGTGGAGGTGTGCATGACAGGTCCTAAGACAAATTGGTTTCTGAGACTCACTTTACCTATAAGGCATTGGCATCTTGTACTGACATAAATATACTTATATTATAGTGACCACTAGGAGCACAGTCATAGTAAAACTATCCTATTAAGAAAGGTTTTAAAGGGTAATTCTAGCTGTTCGCACAGAGTAAGTAAATACAGGTAAATACGCTCTGACTATGACTCATAGAAAATAGGTCCTGCTGATGATATATACAGTGTTAAAGGTTCTCGCGAACCCCTGAATATAATCATGCTCTATATGTCTCATGGTAAATTACACATAATTTCATACCACCATTACCTAATCTACAAAATGGTATATGTCTCAGCTGTGCATTTGTACTGATGTACAGAAAGAAATCTGCCTATAGAACCTAGAGTCTTTCAAGAGCATTTCGACGGCCTGACTCTTGACAATTATAGTGCATCATAGGGCCCGGATATGGCATATGTTAAAACCAATATTATACCCCTGAAGTATTGAAACCCATATGCAAAGGTTCATGGGAGGCTCTGGCCTAGTCTTCTCCACACTGACAGGTAGAGACCCCTAGTGTATATGTATACAACTAAGAACAAAGCACAGCGCTGCCATCTAGTAGAAAACCACTAAGGTGGTGTCCTTATGTGAGCTGATGCATTGGATAAGCATGAAGGTTAAGTCTAGGCCAAAGGCCTACTTGTTATTGGCTTATAAGTTCAAAGAAAAAAAATGTTTAAGTTCTATGCAGCCCTTAAAGGGTTAATGGTTTGTGTGCACCAACAATGAGGCGTCAGTAATCCACCTGCCACCTTCAAGCCCCAATGAACAGCTGACTATGCTATATCTCTTAGGTGCAAAAGCCAGCTGTCCAAGCCATTTTGTCATACCTGGTTCAGCATCTCATTTACTAAATGCATATAAGGTCAAAGAGAGATTATTCAACCATGGCCTAGCTGTGGTGGCAATTGTTCAGAGATACACTATAGACCAGATTTCCCTCTATATTTTTATGTCTGTCAGAAACCCTCTTTAATCTAATGTGGTTCTGTGCAGCAGTTCCCATATATATGACTAAAGTCAATAACACAATAAGGAACAGCCACATCCCTGTAAACTGAAGTCTAAACTGGTCATAAGTCAAAGATAAGTGTACTCTGCCATATCTACGGCTAATATCCATGTGTAATGGCTGTGGCTGTATCGTATTTCATAATATGCGTTACATATAACATGTAAACTCTTTCCTCTCCCCCTTGTTCATCACAGCACATGGGAAATATATGTGCATACGTCATACAAAAAAATACCAGGCACTTATATACCCAAAGCACCATAACACATAGGCAGCCTATGACTATATATTACTTCTTTTTGTTCTATTGGTCTGCTAATAATAACTGCTTCCTCCTGCGTGTGCGTGTTGCGTTCTATGGCCTTAGCTGAGGTCATAAAACGCAAACTTGACAATGAATAGATCGATCCTTGCATTTTATGGCATTTACAAGGGCCATACAATGCAACAGGGACCGTCCTGTAGAAATAGAGAAATCCTACACAGAAAACCTAAGGTTTGAAATAAGTGATCAGTAGCGATCACTTTAGGGTGATCAATTTGATGAGGACTGGGGGGGGGGCACCCTTAAGTGGTCATATGTGATCACTTAAGGTCATCATATTGATTAGTTTCTTTCCACATTTTTGAGCAAAACAGAGAGTCATCAAAGAGACGACATGAGTGATCACTTTGATCACTTTTCCTTGTCTTCTGCTAGTTGCAGTTTAAGATTTTATTTTAAATGCCCCCCTCCCCCATCCATGCTAGAGCATAGTGCTGCATTGCTGGAGTATATCCAATTTTTGGAATTGACCCCATACGGTATAAGTTTGCTTTACACCTATGGGTGCTTATTCTCGTATTACTCGAGGCGTTCGGTGTACAGTTTTCTGACTAGATCCAGTGCATTATGGGTAGGGGTGACCTCGAACGCTAACTACACCACCTCAGCTGGTACCCTCCACCCCCTTCCACCCCAGCCAGGTGTGGCTAGGTACCAGTCCCTTACTATGCTTGGGAGGGTAGTAAGTTGACTCAGGGATCAACATTGACCCACATGGGGAGGACCAATAGGAGGTGGCCTTACAAACTAGCATTGATCCCTCGGCCGTACTCCGAACGCACCGTCTGAACCAACTTTTGAAAAAGAAAAGGTGTCTAAGCTCTGGTTATACCTTTTTTACATTCATTCTATTCGAACAAAATAGGTTTTTTGTAAAATATTTTGTTTTATATGTTCTCTTCAATTGTCTTCGTTTATTCAATTATTCAATACTCCCAGTATAGCTACAAATCAATACATGTCTTTAAGTGTGAATCATATATATCACATAAGTGTGTAGGAGGGGCCCCCCCCCCCTTGACAGAAATAGGGTACTCAAAGTGATGAGCTTTGCTAACCTACTAGGAAAGATCACCTACACTCATCTACACTAATCACCTTTCTAATAGTCTATGTTTTCAGTGTATATGGGGGTGTGAGATTCATTCCTTTGGATATGAGGACTAGTAGTCCCAGTATCAAGGACTGGGGATGGGTGCATGTACGTAAATATTTCCCTGCCCCATTATTCTGCACAGAGTACATTATGAATACTGGTTGGCTGGTTGATTAGTTTTAAATATTGACACTTCAAAAGATTTACTCATGTTTGATCGGACATTGAACCCTTTCTTTACTCAGTCTGGGCAGGTATCTAAAAGCTGCTCGTACGAACAGCTAGACAGGTATTGATGTATTGCTCTTCCGTCATTATAGTCATCTATGGATAACCGAATCTATAAGTTTAATGATCCAATGTATGGAGGAGGGAGAAAACTGCTACCAGGGCTCTTTCAAAAGAGAACAAGTGTTCTGTTGTTTGTCTGGTCCCATAGACAGGGACAAACAATAAGACCTTTGATTTAGCATGACTCCTACCTTCACAGTTTTGTTTAACTCCAGTGCAGTGGGAGACGCAGTTGCCCACCACAGACGTCAACAAGGAGCAATCATACTAGGCAACAAATGTTTGTGTGGGAGGTGATTTAAGCTTAGTTACAAAAGAGCAGGGGGAAACCATCACTCAGTCATCGATCTTATGAGTTGTCTTCAGAAAACAACCAATGTGCTGCTGCCACCTAGTGCTACCTTAAAACACGACTCATGCCAGCATCATGCCTATCAACTCAGCGATACATCTGTTGGGTTTATTTTATTGTAACAGCATGCATTATGATGATCATCGCCTCTACATTCATCCCAATCAAAAACCACACAAAGAAAGAATATTCTATAATATCAAAAGTTGGAATTCATCAAAAGTTTAGTCTTGAGTGAAGCAAAAGCTACATCCATGGGAGGTGAACCGGTACCTTAGTTCCATAATTATACCAGGTACCGTAATCTCCCGCGTATAAGGCGCATCTTATACGCCAAACAAAAGGCTGCTGGGTCTTATACGTGGGAGGAAAATTGCCTTGAGTTTGGGGTGCGCCTTATAGGGGGGTATTTTTACTATAGAACAGTACTACATTAACAAAAATCTGCTCTTAGGGTTGCGCCTTATACGTGGGACAGGCCTCCCTTAGTTGGGGGTGTGCCTTATACGCGGGCTGTGCCTTATACGCGGGAGATTACGGTAGGTACAGCAAACGGCGAACAAACCAAAGGCTATACACTCTCAAACCAAAGTCAACATGACCCTCATTTTCTCTGCCCCACCGCAGACATGGAAAATCTAGAAATTAGTATACACATACGTATTGAACTCAATCGAATACCTAGTTTAGGGAGTGGTCATTATTTATCATCAGGATGTTGTTGGAGAGTTTTCCTTGGACGTGTGAACATGTCATTTTTTACGCCCCCCTCCCTTGATGGCAGTCAACATTTTTAGCGTGCCCCCCCCCTCAGGAGGGGTCAAAAGTTTGTACGGCCACCCCCCCCCCATTGATAAAATAATAACCACTCCCTTAACGCCTACCAGAAATCATTATGCATAATTGCATTAGGGTGCTTGCCCCCAACCTTCCAACCTCAAGTTGCTTTAGACACCCAGGGCTGTAAAAGCCCCTCCCCACATAACAATATCTGTCACAGTGGCAAACGTTATGGCAGCTAAGGGAGCGTTCATTATTTATGGCCGGGAGGGGGGTGAGCAAATGGAGGGGAGGGGGGCAGATTTTTTTCGGGTATACTGATGGGGGGACACTTTTTTTTAACCTATTCTGAGGGGGGGGGCAATTCTCTTTTCATGGTATTATCTCTGTCACAAAACGCACTGTAGTCTAACTACGGATCAATGAGTGGGGCAAAAATTGTCCGTGCCTTCGGCGCTAGGGGAAACACAAACTTCCCTAGAGTGATTGATACACTCTCAAGAGTTAGGACAAAAGCTCTCACCACCTGCCACCCCCTTGCCCAGACCTGTTGACTTTCACACATTTGGGTTGACTTTCATACATTTGGTGTGAGTCTCACACATTTGGGAGATTCCAGATGTAGCAAGAGTTGGCAGTGAGCTTGTCCTAATTTGGGGGTCATCTCATGCTTTCACATGACACATGATGGTGTTCTCGATGATCTTTGAAAATTCTAAGCACTCTGGGCAAAGTATCACTCCTTGGCTTAACCAAAACTTGAGAGCTCTGGTGATGATTAGGTTATTGGTGAGGTAAAATAACCATAAATCCCCATGTCTAAGCAGGGGGTCTAAGCCACAGCTTACAGACCATTTCATACACTTGGGGCAATCTCTTAGGATATTGGTCTATTATCTATAGGCCCTAGATTCGGCTTATTGCTTCTTCCAAAGTTGGGGGCGCAGCTTTTATGTGGATATGGCTATTAAGCATTGTTTTACATTACATTGGTAGAAACCAACATCATATAGTTCCATTCAATTGTCCACTCCTGAAGTGAAAACATGGGATTCGGAATATTAAAAAATATCCCCCATATAAATGCAGCTTGGAGTATCCAATTGGGAACTTTGTGAAATGGAACTAGTAAGAATAGAGGGCTCTGACTACTGAGTACGCATTCATGGAGCTTGTTGTAATAATGGATAAAATGAAGCAGAGAAGACTAGGTCTGCTCTCATAGATGGCAGAAAAAAGTGAACTGCTTGTGTTTTCTCGATGAAGCCGTTTAGCCTACTCTACCACAACATTTACCCAAAGGTTGATGAGAATCAGTCTGACTAAGGATCATCTTGCAAGTTATTGCCACATATGGTATAATCCTCAGTCAGTCAATTCAACGCAAGTAAACCTTTGTATCTACTGTATCTCATGAGATATTCAAAATTCAACCCAGTTGGCATGGAAAAAGACAAAATGTAGCCATTCAGGATGCTATGACAGGGGTGAGACAGAGTGTCCCTTGGCTAAACCTATGAGGCTGCTGTTTGCAACTTCAAACACCACCACCATGAATTATGAAGCATTGCAAGATGATAGTGTATGCTAGTTCATGTCAAGGCAGCTTCTTGGCTCCAGTTTACAGACAATTCAAATGGTCCCCAGGTTTATGATATGGTTGTTGCAGGAAAGGCCATTGTGGTCGGCTTCGGTACTGGTCCAGTGCATTAATATAAGCCAAAATGACCATGGCCAAAGTTGCATCAGACCATATAACTTGGCCCTAAAGGTTACCTATGAAGGAAGTTTCCTGTGGGCTCAGCTTTCTTTAAGGGAATCTTCAAACCGGGGGGTGGGGCACATTTTTTAACCTATTATAAGAGGGGGGCACTTTTTTCAACCTATTCGGAGGGGGAGGGCAAATTTTTATTTTGGGGTATTCATTTCGCCAAATACTCACTCCCCTTCTGGCCATAAATAATGAACACTCCCTAACTTAATTTTTGAATGCAATTTCTTTCAGTTTTTCACTTGTCAACGCACACAAAAGGTCCTCTTGATATTCAGTTATTGAATGATGTTCAGAACATTTCCATCTAATTACTGTATCCTGAAGGATTATAAAGTCTGTAGATCAAATTCTCCCCGAAGGGGATCTGTTAAACCGCCAAAATGTCAGTGGGAGTGTCTCTATACTTCAGATGGAGCTGCGGTGCCAAGTAGATGCTGAGGAAGGTTTTGTGCTTTGCTAAATATCCATCTTGGCGAATTCTATTGGCGCCCACACAGTGTTAAGAATTTGGTAATAATCTTCTAGGCTGGCAAACCAATACTGGCAGAGAGGGGATGGTGATTATGAAAATTGTTCAGGAGATATTGGAGGGCCTAAGCAAGCACATCACATTGCTATTAAGGATAGCATGAATTGTAATGATTGGGGAATTATAGCCCCGGTAGTCATACCTTCACTATGAGATCAAATTAAGAGACCGTTCAAGGTTTCATGGAGGGAAGTCAAGAAAGAATACAGAATACCCGAAGCTACACCATCACCCTTCTGAAACCAATATTCTTTGATTCGAGTAAGCTTTCTTTAATATCGCCGTATGCCTAATTCATAGGTTATATGATGAATAAATAACGTTATTATGCTGTACAATTTTCGATTTATTGTTTCCGGGGACCAAAAAAAATCATAGAACATAGGTCGCAAAAGGAGCGTTACATTGGGATAACACCAACATCGGGAATCTCTCGGACAAATTCAAATCCACCACAGAATCAGAACGCTAAATAAAACGAAGCATACAAATGACAAAAAAAAAAAAAAAAAGAAATTGATCAATAGAAATCTTAGAGAAAATGAGACAGCTAATGGGATGGAAATGGATAAAACTAAACCCACAACAAAGGGTAAAAATAAGTAAAGCTGGAATGTTGAAAGGCACCGATAAAATCTTGAACAATCTTAAATAGCAAGAGAAGAAAGCTATTCCATAAAGCATCCAAAACATGTGTTACGTATACACAGACAGAAAAAGGCTCTTCTAGACTGTGGAGATCTAGCCTTCTAGGAGGCCTACACAGGGCAAACACATGTCCCTGAGTAGTTGGACCACAAAGGGATGCCATCCTCTCAACCCTGTCTCTGTGGTCAGAGCTGCTCCCCTCTAGATGACCTGCTCCTTTGCCCTGCCCGTGTTGAGTTAGACAAGTTTGGCTGCAAAATACATGCCCATGCTTGTCAGAACAGTCATCCAGTAGTACAAACTGGCAAATATTTTTCCATCACCACTCAAATCGTCAGAACTAGGGGCTTTTCTTTTATCGTAGTTGGGCAACACGTAAGAGGTCACATCAATTATGCTGCAAAACGAGAGGTACAGGATCATCAACTAAAGTTGATTTGTCTGCATAAAAGTATGGTAGGGTTTTGATAGAACAGATGGGAACTTTGTTACCCTTCCCTTCTCTGTGTAGACACACTCATTGTAAAATCAAAGCCGCATATAAAACTGTAGCTGTGTATTCATAAATGCAATATGTATCTGGAAATCTCCAAACAAGAAAGGCAACCCTATTAGCTATAAATTAGGTCGCGCATGCATTGAGAATTGATATGACCTTGGCCATGATGAGTTAGAGGCTCACACAGACCTGTAACTAACGTCAATTTAATTATCTTAGTCAAATGCCTAGAAGTCTCTCATACCACCCGTTCATTTATTACTTCTCTTATCCTGCTAATTAGAAATGAGCTATGTCACTCATATTAATTAAAGAGAAAATTCATCAGATGGTTTCCTTACTTAAAAGGTAATGAATATTGACTAGGAACAGCCAAATTATTTCTGCTTGAGATGGGAATCTAGAATAGAACATTTAATTAGGACTTCAACCGCCAGAGGAATTAAGTGCTGCTATATTGCATATTTGGCTTTGAACATTCATCAATTTGGATGAGTATACTGCACATCAATTAGGCCTAACCTTTATTTGGGTCTTGTGGCCTTTCCTATTTCATGAGGGGGGTGGGTAGGTGGGCAGGATGCTATATGTAATCAATCACCCCTTAGAGGTTGAAAACTGAGTATCTCAGAAACGAACCAAGGAGCTTCATAAACTATATTCATTGCATTTTTGGAATGTACATATAGTTTGTGCTCTGGTGAGAATATGGTAAAAGTCCTAAAACCTATAGTCTATGTTGCCGTCCACCTAAATGCCTCTATCACTCTGCTAAATAAATGATCTCAAGGTCCTCAGGGAACCACAATTATTGGATTCCAGACAGGCAATCAAGATACCCAAAGGAGACAATACATGCTCAAATAAATCAATGTTCATTATGATACCACTCTTCAATACACCTCTATTACCCCCCATCGCTACCCATTACTCAGATTAATCATGGCTCTACTGGGAGACAAAGGATACAATCTGTGTTCTACAAGGACGTCATCTCCACATGGATATTGTCCAACACCAGCGACGTTAATGATATCCATGGGAGTAATTAAAGTCTGACAGTGGTTGAGATGAAGGGTACAATTTGTTGCTAGATCAATAACCCTAGTACTAGTTAGAACAATTACCAGGTCGTATATAAACTCCTCTGCTATGCAGAAGACCTGGAGAGACCACTAGGACCAACTCATGTCAATACCTGACAAGGCTTTAGACCTTTATTGGCGGAGGCATACTGCATTATCAGTAAATTGTTAAGCTTGTTTGTCGATATAGTTCAAGAATCCAGCTGTAGCGAGTAAGAGGCCCTAGTGGGAGAATGTAACCGCAGTGCTGCGATGATGCAGCATTATTGTTATCAACATTGAGTTAAATGAAACCTTTGGGCACGTTAATATCATTAAAGGGTTAAGTTGCTTGGTGTTTGCTCCATCTCACTACCTTGGCTCCAGTCTGATAGGGTACCATACATGACTGACTGGTGGCAGATGGCTGCTTGGATTGAAAGTGACAGCAGTAGATACAGCATGGTTATTGGGCAAAGGGGCATAATGTAACTCGTAATATCTGACCCCATCCTGTCCATCTATGTCTCAACCAATAGTCTCACAACTCATGTCCACCTAATTACTCAGACCTGACTTGATGGAGTCAAATAAAAAGGGCTAGAGTTATACCAGGAGGTACCATGTCACTTCAGGGCTGTACCATGTACTTCTAGTTCACCCCCCCCCCCTTACTGAGAAAAGTGTCCCCTAAGACAAAGTTCACTTTTCTTGGCCAACCTGAACTTGAATTAACTACGTAGACCTTTGCTGCAGTGTCCCACACGATCCTGATACACCGTTAAGCTAGCATCCACATTTTTGGTTCTAATATCATGCCTTGGAATCTCAACTCAATTCCGCTTCACATCAAGGAGACGGCATGCACCAGCCATCTTGGATGGATATTGGTCATGCTGATTATACATATTAGTTACAGTGACTAAGTACTTGATGTTAAGGCATGACTATATGGTGCCTTTATGACTAAGTTAAGTTAGTAATCAGTGACTAAAGTAAGTATAGTCGTGAGAGATATAGTCACTTGACTAAAGAAATGGAGTCCTTACTGACTAACATCTCCAGGCCTGTTTTTTTCAGTGTACGGTGCAGGGGGCACTCAGCATAAATTTGTGTGACAATGCAGTACCGACCCTGGGGAGTAGTGAATGTCGACGCGTGGAATTAAAGGGGGCTGTCTATTGAACGGGATTTCCAAAATAAGGGGTCTAATATCTATGATAAATAAGTCTTTCATGTAATATCAAATATCATATATTTACCCCGGATCTCGAACTATGGAATTCCCAAATACTAAGAACATGATCTTACATGGAAGGGCCCCAAAACGAAGGACGTTATCCGATTTTTAAAATGGGAGGGAGTGTTACAAAATGGCTAAAGAGAGAGGTTGGCTGTACACAATTGGTACCTACCATCAATTCAGTGCCCTATTACCCGGGATACTAAGCCACATAGCCTTATGTCAAAAAGTGACAAATTCGTTTTATATGGTACAGGTCCTAGTCATTACCACACTATTTGCCAACGCGTGCGATTCTCATGAATAAGGAAGACAAGTAAAAAAAATGGGACAATGTGCTTTGGTACGCACAAAGGGCTCAGGGCTGGTGCTGCCACCTATCATATTAAAATGTAATGAAGAAGATATCGAGCAGCGCATGCGCGATGTTAACAAACAGGTCTACTCTAGGTACACTACTCTTACTAGTCTTGATATAGATGTCGGCCAATGAAAATTGTTCTTTATGTACTTAGAGTATACCTAGGGGGTAGGCAAAGATGCTACCTGATAATGAACATTGTGGAGCTAATGACCTTTCCCGCGTTTTTTTAGGCATCCAAACCGTCTCACTTTTAGACGCTGTTTTTGAAACAAATAGAAACAAAGAGAGAAAAGTCCAGCCCGGAGGTAAACCTATGGAGAACTGGATTGGAGAAAATATTTTTATGACATGACTTTTTTCTTTGTTTAATTTTGTATGAACTCATGCATGGATTTTTTTTATTTTTTTTCTTTACTGTAACTAAAGACTGATATATGAACTACTCATGTATGGTGATTTTATTTGTTTACATGCTTTGTTTCTTGTAGAAAATTGAGATTGAAAATTGTATAACTGACTTTTTGCCAATGCCACCACCTACCCGGCGATATAGACTCAGGGTGGTCCCTGAGCCAATGATTGAATGGGGGGAGGGGGTGGAAGAGAAAGAAGGACCAAAGGGTAGAAGGAATAAAGGAGGTTAGGCAGAAAGCCAAGGTGCTGAGAAGCCTTACATGGTCAGATATGGGCTGGATGGGGACAGGCATGATATAAACCCCTAGGGTGTGGACGACTGGTAGATGTATTAATGACATTACTGAATGCAGCCAACTAGTAAGACGGGCCATCCATCCCTGCCGAGGCACCTCCCATAGATAATAGGACAGAGATTAGAGTGGCACTGACACTCTACCGGGTGGAAGTAAGGGGTGTGGACCATACACTAAGCAATGCCTAAGCCCCGACATTTGGCTCTGTAGCAAATACCGTGTTGTGATACTCTGAGATCGCAGTGTCATTGAACCCAGATACTGAAGGGATTTCCCTACATCAGTTTGTACATAGGCTTCTATTACGATGCTATGGAACGGCGGAAGACGGCATCTTTCATAGTAAAGTCGCTCTCAGCAGAAGGCTTAAAAGAAGCAGATTGAACCCAGATAGTCAATTTCTCGCAATGTTGAGCATGGCCTA
This sequence comes from Acholoe squamosa, assembly GCA_949317995.1. Lineage (NCBI taxonomy): Eukaryota > Metazoa > Annelida > Polychaeta > Phyllodocida > Polynoidae > Acholoe > Acholoe squamosa. Next base: position 58,958,299 of record OX439038.1, on the reverse strand, counting down.
GTATACACAATTCAAGCAACATTACATTCTCGGTTAAGTCTTAAATATAAAGCTATCCCGATCTATGTTTCCTGTACAGGTGAGGACAAAATAGCAAGCAAACAAACAGTAAAATTTTAATATTCAACAGTAGGGCATATTCCATTAGCATTTCAAACATAGGGAACCTTAATTGATGGTCCATTCCATTGCTGCCGTTTCTTGAAATGTTAATGGGGCCACCATAATGCAATTATCCTAGTTTTATTGTCAATTCTATGTGACCTCCAAATCGATATGACAAATTGAATTGTCCATGTGTTCAGCTCACTTTGTTAAGGCAATGCTGTAAAAGTAGGCTGAAGTTATAATAGGACCCATTATAACTGCTTGAATATGGGTCCTATAGCACTCGTAATGTTACCTGACCCCCACATTCATATTTGTCATGGAGTGAAGAGTTGATGGTATAATATTACACGTATATCTAATATCAGAAAGTGGGATGGTCTCGACTAGCATACCCGAACGGTGTCTGAGAGCTGGGGTTGACTATAAATGGGTCTTTTAGTGAGTTTAAAATGTGGCCACTTGTAACTTGTACGGCAACGTGTAGCCTCTACTTCAACATGTATTAATGTAGACGTACACGTTGCTGTATAGATCATCAAACCTACCGGTATATACCGCAGCATTATTAAAAAGACATGCCCATAAACTGCAATTCAACAAGGGATTGGTGTGAAAATCGATCATGTTAATCTTAAAGCAGCCCCACGCCCCACCATGTTGTTTCCACTTAGACTAGATATTGGAAGGCTTGTGGGGAGGAATATTGCCATACTCCATGTCTAGAGTGCGTGTGTGTGGGGGGGGGGGCAGCAGTAAGTGATGTACAGCAAGGTAAACAGGTTGCTAGTAGTGATCATTTCTTTACAATAAGGTCACATAGATAAAAGGATCTATCAGAGAACAGCTTAAATATGAATTTATCCCTGTAATACATCACGCAATAAATTATAAAGACATCAGATTACCTAATTTGTTTAGCAGTCTTTGCACGGCACTACCGCCAGAGACGGGATCTTATGATATGGGTTTTTAAGCAATGTAGGTGTTGCCTGACTCCATTTTCACATTCAACACGGACTGGAGAGTTGTAATATCCTAGAGTAAGATGGGTCTGACTGGCATACCCAAATAGTATTTCTGAGGTGGACCTGACTGCAAATAAAACCTATTTTTGGAAAGTTCTCTGTATAAGTCCTGGCCATTATGTAGGCCTATACTCGGATATATATATATATATATATATATATATATATATATATATATATATATATATATATATATATATATATATTATATAATAGAGAGGAATGTGGGTTTAGTTATACTTCTCCAATAACATGGGATTGATGTCATAAAACCTGTATGGATCTATCATGGTGTATAAACGTGTAATAAATGGTTGGGAATTTTATGAGTTACCACAATAGTGCCGTGAGATCTCAAAAGAGTCAAACATCAAATTTGTAGATTCACAAAACTATTAACTAGACAGCAATTTAAAGATAGAGGAAAAGAATATGTAACAAAGTAGTACTTGCATGGGGGACCTTAGCTAGAAATTGTTAAATCTGATGTAATGTCCACTATTGGCACCAAACCCTGATATCCAATACACTATCACTCAGCCTAGCTATTACAACTACTACATCTGACGCAATGTCTCTATCACTGCTGACAAGTCATAATGTCCAATAGTCTGGGTTTGATGGCTATGTCTAGACCAATCACTGCTGCCTGTGATTGGCTGTACCTTCCTAATTGCCATGTCTACACTGTGACCACTGCCTGGCTTGCTATCTTTTAGACCATTTCAAATTACAAGTGGCAAAAAATCTATGTTGTAACCATAGGATTCTGCTCATATTCTCGGTTTTTACTTCTTTACATGGGCGTGGAAAGCAGGGGGGACATGTCCCCCCCCCCCCACTTTTGGCCAACTCCTCAAAAGGTCAAAACTAAAAGGTTAAGCAAAGGGAGGTCAAAAATTGCAGAAAACCCCCCTGGTCCCACCCACTCTGAAACTGCTTCCCACGCGCCTGCTTTACCAACTCCCCACTGTCACACAAACTTACAGTTTAAAAGCTTAATTAGTTTTGGAGATAATTTTACTATGGAAGTCAATGGGGGAAAAAATCAAACTTCCACTTTCCCTATACACTACCCAAAATTGAGCCACAGGATTTCACTCAAAAAACAAACAACATAATGGGAAAACACTTCTTTGGTAAACTTCTAATGACCAGTTTCATCACAAATGCTATCAGAGTGATAACTCCTTTATCTTGCCAACCCCCTCTCATAAAATGGGGACCGACATCATATACTGTTTATAGCTACAACACTCACGGTCCCCCATAAAAAGACATAGCCACAAATTACAAGGTCCCTTTCCTCCTAATGCTTGTGGTGTGAAAATCAAATCATGTATAAAGGAGGCCCTCACCATGTGGCTTTCCACTTAGATTGGATATTGGAAAGCACTATGGATCACTGACATACTCTTAGAGTGGTTGTCGTAGGAGATAGCAGCAAGTGGTTATCAACAAGGCAGAAATGTTGCTGGTAGTAATGATGTCTTTACAACGAGGTCACATAGATAAAGGGGTCTCATAGAAAGCAGATTTACTCTGATACAACTCCCTTATGGACACCCAAAACATCGTCTTTGTGCATAGCACCTACTTTTTCTGATATTTCTTTGAAACCTATGAAACACAATAAGAGGCATCTAGCACATGATAACAGGTACCTGATAAGTATGCTTCCATTCAATGATAGAGTTTAGCTTAGACACAGAGTCATCATTCCCTACCTTTATTTATGTACATTTAGGCCTAATTGTAACTAGCGGCTGAGCTGGTTAATGAGCCCATGATAAGCCTCAGGGCTTCATAAAATAGCTCCCTAAAAGAGGACAATGGTACTATAGAATAGAGTAATATTTTTATGCCAACTATTGCATGATGCATGAATGCAGCCCTGGTGTTTAAGTTACTATCCGATGTAGCATTCATGCATTATGGAAACAAAAGTTCAGTGTTCTCATGCACTAGAGATAATTGTCCTTAAAGGGTTGGAATTCCAGGTATGTGAAGCCACAGCAATGTTCAAGTATGGGGGTACTGTAGCAGCAGGTGCTGAAAGGTGTTTTACTACATTTACCCTCATCAGCTGCAAGGCCCACCTGTGCCAACCATCCACTAAAACACACAGAGCCATTGAGGCCCCCTACTAAATGCTCCCCATGCTGAGTTGCTCCCCACCTGCCCACACAAAACTGCTCCAATCAGCTCAAATATATTTCAATTGGACACTAATCGTGTAGGGAGCTAAAGGGTTGCCCAAGGCAATGGAGTCGTTAATGCCTCGTCACTGAAGCTGTCAACGATAAATGGACTTGCTAAATCAGCAGCTACTGTCGACTCCCTGGATGACCCTTACAATCTGGGAACTTACGTCTCGTATTACGATATTCTGCCTATGTATGAACTAATATTGTAGACACTTCAGAACAAGAAATAGGCTCATACTGCCATGAAGAGAATTGCCTTCGTCTTCTAATTCTGAAATGGAGTCAGCAGTGAAGCAGCATACTGGGCGTGGGGGTGTGGGTAGGTTTGCATTAAACTCACCACTCAACACCCTGACTTATCATCCTCTAGCATTATATAATAGCTTTCAGGACTAATTTGCTGCACAGTATGCTAATGAAGGTTTACCTTCATATATTGCTAGTCCTACAAATATAGGATAGCAATGTGCATTTCAGGTAACTCGAAAAGCTGATTTTTTTTCTCTGTTTTCTCATCAGTCACCACTACAATATGTACTTTGCACGTTTATACAACAGGGAACTATTCACACCACCAGCCTCCCTTTGAACCTCATTTACATATATCTGCACCCCCAATCGCCATTCGCACCACCTCAGTGTAAAAAGGCGAGAATGTTGATCCATGGATCAACACCCCATAGGCTCAGCACTGGGTCCCAAAAGCGTCCTAAATGGAGTGGACACAAACTGTGAATGACTTGTATGCACTCGTTACAGGATATTTAAGAAAGTAAAAAAGAAAACAACTTCACTCTTTCCATATCATAAAATAGACATTCTAAGCTCCAATTCCATGTACAAATTGTGAAGTTTATTGCATCATTTAAAAGTGTATTTGTAAATTTGAAATCCTGCCCCTCCCTTTTTTCCCCACCTTCACTGAGGCACTGAAAACCTTGTTTTTTTACCCGGCTCTTATAACTCGCTTTTTGAGTTAATAACAGGCAATACAATTTACTCTTATCTCTGAGAAGTTACCAATGTAGCTTCTTGGCTATCTTCAACTCTGGGGATGAACGCGACTATCCAAAATATGGAGGCTTTAAAAAATAGAACAGTGTAAAAAGAGTTTCCTTATCTTCAGTGTTATATGACCCTCCTTCTCCTATTATACATTGTATACTAGAACATTATAATTTTCACAGGCCCCCATCTTAGGCACCTCTGGCCTCTGAATGCAGACTCCTTGGCTCCCAGTGGTGTGAAACCACTTATATTGGCTTCCTTTATCTAGACAGATAGGTGGAAGGCATCTTTGTGCCCTTAAAACTTTAAGGGCCGCAGAGTACTTCAATGCACTATGCCCCTTGGCCATCATGGATGAATGCAGCCCTGGCGACTCTACTGTATAACCAGGGCTGCAATCATGCATCAGGCCCTAAGGGATTGCTATGCTCTCGGAGGTTATGCATTGCTGCATCATATATAGATAGTTTGAGTCAACATGAAGTCCTTAAAGGGTTAGTTCCCGCTATCTCATCCCCCTGACAAGATAGAGTAATCCTATTATCACACCCTTCAGATTGCTTTATCACCAAGGCAGTAGCCATAATTGTGTGTCACTGTCAGTCGTGTGAAGTGGCGGATGGGTGCCCTATTCATAAAAAAAGGACAGAGTCTCAAGATGATATTGTATCACTTGGCATGCCATAGATCAAATAGACTTTTTTTTTCTTGCCACCTTCCCGTTTTTGTTATGCAAAATCGAATGAAATGTCTTCTTTAATACCACGGCTGGCGTACCACGATGGTGAAGATTTCTTGTTTTGTGAGTGAGCCATAATCCATATCTCTTTGTATAGATCTAATGCAAAAGTTACAGCGATTTTCGAAAAGTCTTTTGCCAAATATGGCGGAGCTCCTAAAGAAATTCTGTGTGTATTTATACACCGTCTTCCATGGCTATACAGACTCATTTCAGATTTTTAATTCAACTCTAATCTGATGTATTTGTTTAAGTCTCGGAGCACAATCATCGAAAGGAGTGCAAACCACAAACTCTCCCCACAAGTCTAGAATTGATTTGGGAATCAATATGACAATTTCCTTAAAAGAAAAAAATTGAGAATTATTCTGTCCAGTGCGTGAGAAAAGCCAAGGTCACTTTCCAGGAAGTGGATTGCCCCTGATACAAGTAGAGTAGTGTAGTGAACTAGACTCCGGGTGATATTGACCCTTTCGGTCAATATCATTGGTGCCATGTGAACGACTGCAACAACTTGTTAAGGCTGAATTAGATGTTAGTGCTACTTAGCTTCTTCCCATTGACCATATTAAGTTATTTTGCTGTGCAGGGCGTCTATAAACCTGTGAGTGAAATTCATTTGAGTGAGTGAAATTTATTTATTAATACTGTGTAAGATTAGGACCAGGTCCTGTCTTGCAATCATACACCTTTTTCATATTCTAATGTGGACATTGACTATACGTCTTAATATAACATAAAACATGCATTCTAAATTTTTTTCTCTCATATCATTTTCTTTTAACTAAAGAGCTGCTTGTAGCTGATTGAGTACCCGGAGTAACTAAACCAACTGTACTTCCTTTACGACGTGGGGTTGCCTAAAACATTGAACGTCTTATACACTGGTCCCGAACTATGTCCTGGGTTCATCAATGCTATCCACATTTTTGCGATTACCGGTCTGTCCGGTCCTATATTGGTCATTTCCCGAGGAGTTCCCCAATATCTCAAGTTGGTTCCGGACCGGAAGTCCCCTGTGTCTACAGTCTTGCATGGGCAGATCACGTGTGTCCAAATCAGCCTTTTACTTGCTAACACCTTTGCTGCAACTTCCTGACTACCTCAATCTATAACCACACCTCCTTTTATCGCCGTGCTCACCATCCCTTCACATCCATTTTCTCCCTTCATCCTTTACTTAACCATTTGGCTGTATCTAGCGAACTCCCATTTTATATCAAGTTCATATAGATTACCAGGGAATGTCCTTTCTGAAAAATGTCCTTTCTGAAAAATGACTCGAAAATTTTCTTGAAGAACCAGCAAGATTTGCCCGGAACGCAGGCTTTTTGCTCAAAAGTAGACCATTGTTAGGGAGATTTTCCCCAAAGTAGCAAAGTAGACCCTTGTTAGGGGGATTTTTCCTTAAAAATATGACCCTTGTAAGGGGGATTTTGGTCAAAAAGTGGATTGCCAGCCGCACACTTGTGGTACCAACACATATGAAGTGCCCCCGGGGTTTAACCTTTAACTCTTAAACGGGTCTTCCAGTCCACACTTATAACTTTCCAGCAGACACACAGGTTTACACAAATAGACCTTTACTTCTGTCCACCCTTATCTATATTCCAGCAGCACAGCCCGTAAAAACCATTACACACAATCGTGGGTTCGCCCCCAACTCCACACCTTAGACGACATGTCACCGTCATAATTTATTAGGAATGACACTTTCAACGTGAGAGCAATCGGTTTTGCAGGTTAAGGGGTGCGTCCACTGCCGACGGATGAACCATCAGTCGGTTTCATTTATCATTGATTTCTATGGAGAAAAAGGCAGATGAAGGGAGACGGATGGTCCATCCATCTCAGTGGATGCAGCCCTTTATGCACGATGCTTGTATGTAGGGTGGCGGCTTAGGCATTAACACATGTACTCCAGTGGGAGGAAGGCATTCAACATTTTACTCAGTATAACACTAATTGGCTGGCATGTTGTGTGGGCAGGTGAGTAGATCTATGGCCTCCACGTTGGTCACCTGGAATTTTTTACAACACAACAGCAGGCCCCCTGGGAGATCTTCTCAACGGAGGTGAATAAAACAATGGTTCTAGAGGCGTTGTTTCTTTTCGCACATAAAGTATATACGAGGCTTGCCTTTCACAGTTTTTCATGGAAAATGCTGTTCTAAGCACATAGGCAGTACCTATGGGAGCTCCTCAGCACAGTGGAAGGCGATCTTCAATTGCCTTCGGTGAAAGGTGCCAGACTTATTTTGGTAACCGGGTTCCTTTATTGAGTTTAGGGATATTTACTACCAACATAATCAATTCAACGTTGAGAAAATGGTTGATGTACGTTTATCAACCAGTTATCAACAAGGTTCTGTGCCCACTTGAACAACACTTCTAAATGAGTAAGCCTGCGAAAATAGTCTTCTGAAAAGCCCTACTTATGTCACTGTCAGTCGTCTGAAGTGGCGGATGGGTACCGTATTCATAAAAAAGGACAGAGTCTCAAGATGATATCGAATCACTTGGCATATACCATGGATCATGGACACTTTTTTCTTTCTAACTTTCAGGGGGGTTTTGTTGTGCGAAATCAAATGAAATGTCTTCTTTGATATCATGGCTGGCATACCACGATGGTGTGTATTTCTTCTGTTTTGTGAGTAAGCTATACTGGTAATGTACTGGGCTTTTGCAAGATAACTCCAATTGTATATTCTCTTGTTACACATGTGTATAGCCAAGCAAAAAGGGTTCCCCTGGTGGAAAGGTCAATTTTTAAATTCAGGCCATGAGCTTTGCAATGATATATTACATGAGAAAATAATTATGTCTGCTAGTTTTAGAGTTACGGCTCTATTAACTTAGATGGTTACTGACCTATTCAAATCCCAAATAAGCTCTACCTAGTATATTTCACGAGATATATCAGATGATATGAATAATTAGGCATAATTCTGCAAATTAGGGACATTGACATATTCTTCACATTCTTTTTCTCATAAAATTTGATCTGCTGTTAGATTTTTACCATCTTTTCAACACACTGATCCTTGTGGGTGTGGCTACAAATAGGCTTTTTTTATTGGAAGGTTTTCCTTGAAAATGGGAATTTCCATTTGGGACGATTGTAATCTACATAAAAAAAAGTAGTATATAACAATTTTTGGTACATTTTCCCCCTTTTAGGCCATAGTGGTGTCCCCCTGGTGGCCAGAATTGGTACTAATCCCCCTCGGACGGTCCTTTTAACTTTCCTCCTCACATATATCATTGGGTCACCAGTCACAGGGCAGAAGTGACATCCCACGATCTTTTCCCAATTGCATTTCTCTTGTTTTTAACCTACTGTAAGCAGTTGGAAGATATGATAGAGTTTGTCTACTGTGCTAAATGCTCCCTCCTCGGCATTTCCCTCCTCCCCATTAGTCAGGTAATGAAGCCTTCATAGAACAACACAACCTTCCTTTATATGGATCTGCCTGGCAAATACACTTTCTGGTCTCTAGGGGTATATGCGATGGTAATACAATAGGGGATGGAGGGCAGTTATGGCTGAAAATACTTGCCTCATGTCTACACTTATATGATATCTATTTAGATGATCATAATGGTGTATCATATTATGTGTGAATGCCCACGTTTATATTCATAGAGCTAGCATTAACAGCATCCAGTTGAGTCGCATTTGGCCTATAGTTAATTGCACACCTACTACCGAGTATATGTGATACATCATTCTTATAAAAAAAAACATCTGTGTTGTGACCACATGTGTGCGGCTGGCAATCCACTTTTTGACCAAAATCCCCCTTACAAGGATCCTAGATTCTCCTGTAATAAGTTTTTTTTTCTTAAAAAAAAGGCCTTCTATACTTACTATGCTATGATGAAATAGCTGCAAGTGCACCCGTTAAATCCAAGACTGGTTCTGAATTCTATACGTCTTGTATGAGCATGGTGAGCTGCTCAAATACTCCGTGAGCTGTTCAGGATCTAGTCTCCCAAGCCCTATGGGTATGAATATATGAGTGGGGGAGGGCGGCAGCAAAACTCTGGTCAAGAACCCTTATATGTATCAGCCAGAATGGTGCCAGTTCATAACGGAGATACACAAGGGCAGGATTTTGATTGAGAGCCAATAATAGGTTCTGGTATTGCACTGTGTTATCAATAAATGCTTTATGCTTGATACGAGGAGTTACAGGGCTTTACATTGATTCCTGTATCAAGCTACTTCTGTCTAAAGTGTCCGCATCAGGCAAAAACTTTTTCCGTATCAAGCTACTTCCTGTTTGCAAAAAACGATGATCGTAGGTAAAATAAATGCTTGTTTTAGCCTTTATTCTTGACATATAAGCATTTATTAATAAATATAAGAACGGTAAAGTGTCAACACATTACTTAATATCAGGTTTCAATTTTTGCAGTATCAGTTGGATTGCGATTGACAGTAAGTCATGTGTTGACACCTTGCCGTTCTAATATACTTATAATCTTATGAGAACTATCAGAGTGTGGATTCATGGACTCTATATAGAGTATACTGTAGGGTCGATATGGTGTGAAATATGCGTTTTCAGTATGCACATACCTAGTTACACTATTCACATTTTTGGATACACAAATACATTTGAAACAGTTATCAATGAAAGAACAATTTGATTCTCAGAAAATCACAAATCTGATAGGACGAGTCAGAATCGGAACTGGTCTCTTCTCGGTCTCATGAGATACGACGACCTCATTACAGAGGTTTCCGAAGTGAGACATCGCTCAACAAAATTGAAAGCTCTGGACAGCCGGGTGAAGCTTGGTGCTAAAACAATTACCAAACCTCTTGGGCTCTCTAACTCTGTGTGATAACCCTTGGGAAGGTTACAGGGGGTCTACTCGGAATTCGAGACTCCTCATCAGAAAGACCCAAGATGATAAATTACTATCTATAGCTCGTTTAGGGAGAGGAGAGATAGAAGGACGTTTGTTACTGCTACAGGGGTATCATTTTCTTTCTTTTTTTTAATACATGTGTTATTTGGCGAGACGTAAAAGCGACAGGATTTGCATAAATCTAGTGCTGCACCTAGACTGAAAGCAAAACACCTGAGGCATTGATGCATCCTTCATCCTCATCTTATTTGAAACTAGGGTAATATAGTAGTTTTAACAAGTAGTGTTTTAACTGGGCACCTTTCAAAGTTAAGGTGAGTTGCTGAAAATTGAGATGAAGGGAGGTTCTACATGAGCGGGCCCAGAGATACCCAAGTCCCAATACAGAACTCAGAGGCCTGAGGCCTTCCAAGGCAGCCACCTGTGGATTAAAATCGTGATTGCGTATGGCGGGAAGCAACAGGCGCAGCCTGATGGTCGTCTGCTGCACGATCCGCAACGCTGGTGCCTGTCTAAGTTTTCTCCCTACCTATATACCAGCGAAACCCGAGAAGATCTCGATTTTTGGTTCCAGCAGGACAGGCTGGTGGACGTTTGTTCCCGCCATGCATGGCTTCAGCGTCAGGCAGCTCTTTGTAAAACTCCAGGTTCTGGCCCCGCAGCAGGGTTAGTCCGTGCACAGTTATGATTCTTCCTAAATCATCTTGGTGTGTCATTTCTCTGGTTTGTCTTTTCTGTAGCCCTACTATTTCCTCTTCGTCTCCTACACATGTAAATATTTTTAGAAATACAAAAGATCTGGTTAATAGTTACAATTCCTATCATACTGAAGTTTCAGTGTGTAAAACCCAGTCTGCATCCTTACCCCTTTAGGCTAATTTAATTCATCTATTTCTAGATAGACTCCACAAAACAAGTGTCAAAAACCTAGAAGGTGAAGAGCCATAGATATATCAAATTTGTCATAACTCTGCTGCAGGTGCAATCTATCTTAAGCAACTTAAACCAAAACCTAAATTATGATTAATGCTGTATTTTTTTTGTATATACCTATAAATCAGCTTTAAGGAACGGTAGCCATATTCTGCTTAAAGTTGCTTTAAGTTGATTCAAGGTGCAAGAAATAATACGGTCGACCGACGGCGGTGGAATACCCGCTTACGGGCGTGAAGGAAGGAGCATAATCGTGTAATTGCAGAACTTGCCTTGGATAAGGGTTTTACATCAAGTAATCAGACTAGCAACATGGCAAAGATATTAACATCAGATCGCATCGGCATAGATGAATGTAGCCTTGTCAGTACTTAATATTAATTCAGCATGAACAAAGGATTGAAGTAGACAGCTGCATTTGAATTAATGTGTCTCCCACCTTTCCCCAAAAGGAAAACTTGGGGATAAACCCACAACCAATCAATATTTTCTTACCACACACAGCTCATTCATTAGAATATTGACAGGTTGTCTCCCATAACATTTGTGTTCCCCAGCTAGTGCTTAGGCAACACGTGGTGGGCTAAGTGTAATTTAGAGACAAAATGTCATAATATATCCATCATTGATTTTTTTCTTTTTTTTTTCTTATTCAGTATAGATTTTGCCCTTGTTTGAGGTTAAACCTTTGCCATAATTTAGGGTGGTCGGAACGGGTGAACTTTAGCATTCATATGGTAAATGTTGATGTAAGTACACCTGCCCCTATGCTGGCAACGGTATACTCGCCCTCTGCTACTTCCAGGCATGGGACTGGGTTTTGAAGACATTTCCAAGAGGGCGATTGGGTTCCTCTTCCATGTAGTATTTGAGAGCAACTAATGGGATGAGGGCCCTTAAACATAATACATCTACGACCCCTCCCCCTTAATGTTAGAACATATTAGTAAATCTGTGCAAATCACAAAAATGACCTGTCTGACCTTACAATTTCCAAATTTCTTGATTTTTTCTGAAGAATCCAATGCCTGTACTTTTTCAATTGGTTTTAGGCACTCAAACCGAGCCCACACTGCCTTCGACTGGCCCTTGCTGGCTAATCATTTTGGACCTTTCTAAAGGCAGCCAAAATGTGAGTACATCATTAGCTCGATACGAAGACATTGAGCTGCTCTAATGGCTTCAGACCCGATCTCTGTGCCTTTTCTAAATGAGCGTAGGCTCTGGTTACCATGATATGCATGCCAGTTACTAAGCCACGAATGTCAATCCTTCCTAGAGACTGCTGGACGATTATCTGCAGGACATATGGATGCCTAAAAGATCTATGAATAAACTTTAATACACAACTCCACTGTTTTACAATCTAGCTCAGCTGCTGACTGCTAAGCAGAACTTTGCAGATAGGGGCCAACAGTGGTCTAGGAGTTAGATGGATTCAGGATGGCAATTTAAATAAATGCCAGTAATCACAATGTGACCCACATAAGCCAAGGTTAAATATTTGATAACCAGGTAGGTGGGCCATTTTCATTACAGCCCTGGGGTTGGATTGCTCCCTCTTGTTTGACCAAGAAGCACCAAGGACCAGATAGGACACCGTAGTTGTCCGTTTAAACGCCTGAGCGATTATTGATTATCAATTCCAAAACCCCTGCACCATAGCCCTTATTTGAGACCGGGGTACTGTTTTAATGCGTAAACGCTTAAATAAGCCAATAGGTTAGAAGACCTGGGTTCTGCAATGGTCAGCAGTGCAACATGCAGTAGTCAGAAGCAGTGGTCAGGGGGTCAGACAAAGTCTGCTCTATCATTTAACAGGCTCTGTGAGGGTACCTGAAGAGACTGGCACCCTGGAGAGACCCTCTACGTGTTCCTCCTGAAGGGTTCAGTATTGACATGCCATCGGCTGGACCCAGGCAATCTGAGGCCAACCTCTGGAGTGAAGTAGAATCTTATTTGCGTGGTGGAAGGGGAGAGTCGGGGGAGAGGTGGGGATTATAGGGGAGGAGGGGGTCAGGGGTGGGGTAGGATATGGATGCATGTGGGCGGGGGTAAACATTGACCAGAGGGCAGGGTTTGGCTATTGCTGACAGTAAGAAAAAGCTATATGAAAAGGAAAGCTGGTGAAGAGCTAAGGGATGGATAACATCGCCTTGAAATGAATATTAATGATGTGTGATCATTATCATTCGGACATGGTGCATTATACATGTTCTTATATCATCAGGATTAACTATAAGTCATTTACTATAACAATACATATTCATCATCAAAACATCGATGTACTACAGTGAGTCTGCTACAGTCCTGTATCTCTGGTGTATAGGACCATTATATATTCCACCCAGGGAGGATAACGCATAAGCCAATTTTCAGGAACAGAAGTCAGACTCATGATTCTCGCTGATGTCCGAAGGGACCTATTATCTAGGTAGTGCCATATGGTTCCCATACAACAAAGGAGCTAAGGGAGGGATAGATCTGGTGTGCATATTATTTAGAGGTTAAATAAGGGTTATTGATGCACGAGTTGAATTTAGCCACGGATACAATCAACATGGGCATATCTAAGCTCTTTATACCATGGTGCCAACCCTAAATTTTAAGTATTTACCTTGAAAAAAAAAAGAATTTTGATGCAAGTCGGGCCGGATGAGGAGGATGCCATTCCGCCATCTTGGATTTCTTGTTTGTCAATAAGCTGTGCGGTCTGCCGAGAATAACATTCAATTTCCACCATTTATAGAGCATTTCTGTCCTCCACAGGTTAATAAAACAAAGACTAGACCTTCTATTTAGTGTTGCCACAGTACATTTGATTTGAAGTCTATATTTCCTCAAAATGGCCATAATCCTATTGCTACCCATTCAGTTTCCGAGAAGATGATTAGTTCTATCAGTACACACCAGACGGCGGGACAGCGGATGTTGACACTATGGCAGAGACGCGCAGCCCGCTGTTTGCTATGGTAAAGAATATAAGTCAAGTCGCTGTCATGGTATGTTTCGGTTTAGTGTCAACTACCGTTCATTATCGCTGTGGTTAATCGAACGACTTTCATCCTTAAACTTGAACGCTGAAATATGCAAATCAGCCATAACAATGGTATAAATATGCTTATCATCCAAACCTATATTAATTAACATTCACCTGTAGCATTCTACAACTTTTAGATTTCCCTAAGCTGATAGATTTTTTTTTGACAATTGCTGAATCTTTATCAACTTTATTACCTTTTAAAAAAAAGAATTAAGATTCCTCAGCATGGAATGGGTGGTTTAAGAACGCTGCCTGCATTAGGTATAACTTAAGTGTGAAAGTCATATGAATTAACATGGAATTTTCAGTCAGTAAATAATAGGAGTGTCATCGATACCTACCAAATCGATACATCATCATTTACAAGATCGTGATTATCGCATCGATAAAATGATAATATAGATACAATATTTTGTCCCTTGATTACCAAGGCTTTGGGCTTTCCAAATTTGAACGAATTTTGTAAAAAGTCCTATTAGAACAGAAGTTATGATGAAAAATGTATTGTAATATAAAAAATATATACTTTGTATGTGTTTCACACTATTTGAATCCCCTCACAGAATACAGTAACTTTTCAAAACAGTAGATTTTAGAGAAAGAGCTCAATTATGAAGAGTATATACAAATTGCTCTAATTTGGCTTCTATTTGGAGTATCTCAAAAATTCTTTCACTGTTAGAAAACTCCAATCATGGTTATTATGGTCTATAAAGCAATAATCGAAATATCGAGACCAAAATGATGATAATCAACATCGATATAAATTGGATGTCAATGACACTCCTAGTAAATAATAATTTGAATATTTAGAGCGGAACTCTGCATTAAAAGAAAGTCATCGAGTATTTATTTTCAAGGACAGGTATACTATTTAAAGTAGGGGTCAATATGCATTCTTGAATGCCATTATAATTAACTGATTTCCCTCTTGAAAACATCAATATGTTTCTTGAAAGGCTTTCTGTACCCTCAAAACATCAATATTTCCTTCAAGTCCTTTTGCGTCAATTCCCCTAAAAAGGAACTGGAATCGTGTCAAACATTATCCATGCGAACCCAACACATCACATTGTTTTATACACCAGGAGATGATAGGGATTTTATGACAAGCCTTAACGCCTCCACAGATGGAGTGCTAACAGGATTGTATTGGATTCTGCAAAATGTGTTTGGCTTTTTCTTTCTGGTGTGCCAGAGAGACTGAACACAACACCCAAACTGTCTATTTATCTTTTATCAAATAATTCATAATCCCTTGTGGCCACGTTATTAAAGTAATGTTTAAATTACCATGGTTTCTTCTGTCTAATAAAGTGTGAATCAGACTGAGAAATAAGATTTAATGTGTGATATACATCACATATGGCTCAGGGTTTGGCACATATGAGTTGAAGCATTGAACAAAATGAATATATGTTGGAATATGCTACATAATTGCAGATAAATTTGCTTGGGAACTAGCTATTTGCCCTTAAAAGATAGTCATTTAGGCCTATAGTATCGCAAATCTGGTGTATTAGACTCCAAATATTGTTATATTATTCAGTTCAGATAGAGGACCAGTGTGGTATTTGGTCGGGAAATACTTATTTGTCCTTAAAAGATCGTTATATAGGCCTACAGTATCACTAAGGTAATGTGATAGCTTTAAAAATTTGTGTAAGTCCCTTCAGGGCTGCATTCTAGTATCTAACTTTTTTCAATACTAGTTAAAAGTGACATCTGAGTATTGCAAAATGTTTGTCATCGCAAGCTACCCCAAAATTATAGGTCACACAATGTTAAAACTCCTATTTTTAAGGGAGAAGGGTTTTGCCATTTCAAAGGCCAGTCCAGCCATTTTTTTTGCCAGTCCCTGGACTGATGTATGGGTCTAGCCCCCCTGCCCCCCCCCTAAAAAAAAACACCCTTTTTCGATCCATTCCTGCCGCAAGTCTATCATTTTTTCACCAGTTGGCCGAAAAACAAATAAGGTGGTAGTAGAGCGAAATCTAGACCCTGAACAATGCATGGGGGAGGGGGGGATTGTCTGTGGATGTGTTGGGGGTCGTTGGGAACCTGTGATTCTCGTCTTCTCATGGGATGTTTTGTTTATGATGCATCAATTTGATTTTAAAATCTATGATTGAAACTTTTTAAATCACCGCCAAAACCTGGTGGTTATGACTCAGGGCGGACCCTGAGCCAAACATGGATTGCGACGCATTTATTTATAGAAAGAACAAACAAAGTCCGAGTGGAACCAATTGACCGAAGCAAACTGATTCTCTTCACGACCATCTGTTCTCAAAGGTTTCCTGATCTTTCCTTTTTTTGTTAGACCACAGCTGCTTTAGATGCAGATGACAAACAAAGTGTGAAACTTAAGATTGTGTTTCAGGCTAAGGTTGGCGAGAAAAACGACTGCGTTGGCATGTGAGAAAAAATTTAATCTTTAGAGAAATGCAGGGATTAACATTGTTAATAATGGTGAAGCGGTCTGGGTGTGCTGTGGAACGTTTCGACATTTTGCTGAGTAATAACAATACTAGGGACAGTATGGACGATGCTGCAACCAAAAACAGCCACATTGATTATTTCTAAATGACCTGTGTAGTGAGGATTACAAATCATCCTTTTTGCCCCACTAAAACAGAGAACCAGATGAAGATGAAAGCATCATACCACCATACATGATGATAAAACCTACTCCGGTATTCATGAGTGTAGGGTGGAACATTGAATTCATTACAATGTGTTCTTGTCGCAATGCTTCATTTATGTATCCCTTAACGACTGTTAGGAAGATATACCGGTGTCAAACAGATTATATCGTATTGCCATCCCCATGGAAAGACAGTGACTACTTAGATGATGTGGCCTGTATTGCTTATCTAAGGGCCGCATAGGGCAGTACTACATTATGCCCACTGGCCATCATAATGCATGGTCAGATGACTGTAACCCTGACATATTTACTCATCTTTGTATTAATGCAACTTGCTCATCTATACAAAGGGTCAGCATGAAGCACCAATGCAGGACTGGCAAGTACAATTATGGCTCACCAGCACTGCATTGACAGCCTTTGCTGTAGCCGACTGAATGACTCCCAGGCCGACAGAAATTGTCAGACTGCCGGGCCAAATGTCTGGCTGTGTTCACCAGACCTTGGGCTACATGCCATTTTTTACGGCATTCAAATCTGACCATTATGAAGAGTTTTACAGTGTAAAATAATAAGCATTAACATTTTATGATTTCTTTCTTGGAATTTTATGAATCCTAATGGATTTTATGATAGAAATAGAATGTATATTCTAGCTTTATGATATTCATTCCCCCCCCCCGATGTCCTGGAGTTCTCATTATGTTTTGGTCCTGCAAAGATTGAACCGGGCCTGTAGAATTTGAAATCTGCAGGACCGAATGTCCGGCAGGTTGGAAAACTTTTCGCAAAGACTCCATTGATTTAGGCCTATCATGAGGATAAAGGACCATTGACCTGCCATATGCATCATGCTTTTAATATAAAAATGTAGAGGTTGGTGAAAACGTCTGGGAACACAGGGACTCGAACCCGGGTCTCTCAACTTGCAAGCGAGTGCTCTACCACTGAGCTACATCCCCTGGCCTGACGTTTCCACCTTCCATACACACTAGGGGGCATTATACATCCATACTCTATTCCTGTTACCATTGTCAAAGAACCGTTACATATGGGTGAATTGATAACCACTGAGGCCAGAGAAGTTCAGTTGATGATTCAGTTTTATTCCGGTTTGGTAGTACAGAGTGATCATAGGTGTTACAAGATGATCAGTCACCAAACCTATCCAGCCCACAGTACTGGGGTCTGAGCAGAGCCTATACCCTGGTATAAGGTGATGTAGATTATAAGTGTGAGCAGAAGAGAGAGCCGAGAGAGAGCTAGAGAGTTCTGATGTGAGCTGCTCCTGTGGTCTGTAATGTACCCAGCTGAGTAGCTCACAGCATGATGAAACCTGCTCACTGTGTGTTGCAATATCAGGGGCGTGGGAAGCAGTTTCAGAGTGGGTGGGACCAGGTTTTTTTTGCAATTTTTGGCCTCCCTTAGCTTGACCTTTTAGTTTTGACCTTTTGAGGAGTTGGCCAAAAGTGGGGGGGGGGGACACATCCCCCCTGTCCCCCCTGCTTTCCACGCCCATGAATATGGATGTTGCAATACCTGGCAGTGAGAGGCTCCACAGGTTGCAAATGGTGTGATCTGGTGTGATCCAGTTGGATCCAGTTGGATCTGGTATGTTGCAATACCTCTAGTGAGATGGTGATTAGGAACAAGATTGTTTGTATACTCCAGTGTTGTCACATGGGGTAATCCATGGGTCCCACTGGGGGAGACAAGGTTTGTTATTGTTCACTAATGTGACAGAGCACAGGAAAAGGTAATATTATGGGGATTTAGTGCTATTTACAGAATCTAGGTGGCAAAAACAAGCAAAATATGTTGGCATTTTCCTTGTAATTTCTCAGAAATTTTGAGCAGGTCTTTGGGACAAATTCTAACAACAATGGACTCAAAATGATGGGCATAGGTGTCTTTTACACCACAAACATGATACCTATCCCTGACAGTACCTGTGTAGGTTGATTGGCTGGAAACGGGACCTTTTCTGATTTAGAGATATCTAGTAACTGACTCCAGAGAAGTTGCTCAAGATGACACAGATGGACCCATTAAACCAAATCTATTTGGATTGGAATGAGAAGGTCTTGGGGATCATTTTGGTATGTTGCTTATCAAAATCTGACGAGGAGAAGTGGAATAACATCCCCTGATAATATAGCAGGATACAACATGTTTTGCACTTATGGGCCACCTAGTGGCCAAAAATGACACTAATCCCTGTAAGGTTACGTTTTCTCACGTTGTGTCACTAATGAGCAGTCTCTGCTTATAATTGAGTAAAGGTAGGGGGGGGGGGGGTTGTAGGCTTGTAGGCAGAGCTCAGGATAAGCTTAGTGGTAAAAAAGTAAGATATATATTGAATAATTATAATACTTATCTATTTTGGCTGACAAGAGGAGCTTCCATATCTGTATGATTTTTTGCCAAATAAAATTTTCAATCAATCTTCAAGCAAACCACCCCCCCTCGTTGATAAATAATGACCACTCCCTTACAAGGGCTTGGTGATGTTCATGGATACTCTTTTGTTCAGACTATGGACCCTATTTTCATGATGACCTTTTTGGGTAGTCTTTGTATTGAGTATAAATGATTCTGAAATAATTCGTAGTTCATTTGCTATTATAGAGGCAGGTATTTCCCTTATAATCTTAGGCCTACACATAAAAAAACGGGTTTAATCATAACTCATTTGTTTGCCCCTCTAAAAAATTTGAGAACCCACCTTTGGATTATAACCATTAATACATTTTAGAATACAAAAAAAATTCCAAGGACTGAGTTGGGGTGGCTTAACTTTGAAATGTGCAATAATCATAAATGCAATGTCCACACATTGTGACACATCGGAAATATTGTTTTTGGAACAAAGACAGGAGGCAAGGAATAAAGGGGGTCTGGGATCCCCCAGGAAAATTTTTAAGATTTGTGATCCCAAAGGGTGTTTTCTGAAGCCTTCTGAGGATTGCTAAGGCCTTCTCTGTGCCCTATTTTTTTATGTCACTAAGCCCCATGTCACATGTCGGTTTTAAGAAATGGCCCTGTCACATGTCACTAGCATGGCCATGTCACATGTCGATTTTAAGAAATGGCCATGTCACCATGTCGATTTTAAGAAATGGCCATGTCACTGTGTCAAATTTAGGGGTCTAGGGCCATATACTATATACCGTAATCTCTCGCGTAGAAGACGTGGCCCGCGTAATAGACGCACCCCTAACTCAGGGAAGGCTGGTTCACAGAAAAGACGCACCCACACCTCATGAACTGATTCTTGAAAACCCCTCTTAGAAGATGCCCCCCCAACTCAGCAAGGGGGGATGTGCGTATAAGACGCACCCCACTCCCCTAATAATAATAGTGATTTATAGAGTATAGTAGACATTCTTCTTGATTTTCTGTTGTATAATATGTATGTATGTAATATTTAATTGTATAGCGTTCATCTCATTTTGTATCTTCATCTAGTTCATCATAAGAATGTGTACCAGAATTGATTGAAACAAAGGAAAAGTAAGGTATCACCCCATTTATTGGCATAATTATACCACAAGTATGTAACCTCTGATTTGTCAATAAAATTATTTTCAAACCCTTAAAAAATTCTGACTTGACTCGTCAACAAGTCAGATAAGAAAGTAGAGAAACCAATGCCATTGATAAGCAACCTGGAAGTCACTTCATCGTCCAGTGGCCACTTTGGGAGCAATTCACTTTCAATATATTGAGCATTAGGTGGGGATTACACTGACCACTGCTTGGTGAGTCATTGACAATGTGACACGTCTATAGTCTATGCCACTCTCACAGCGAGTTTCAAAGTTGGAGCAGCTCTAAAAGCAGGATGCTCTCAGCCTGCCTAGGGGAATTGTATGGCAAGACGGCTAAGCCCAGTATACACGGTGCAGATTTGAGCAGACTAGACCACACAAAACATCAGCAGATAAATGTCTGCTTGTGTTGTGGGTTGTGTGGAGGAGTCCGCTGGACCTGATACAATGCACCTATTACAGACTTGTCTGCTAATGTCTTGAGTAAGATCCTGGTGGAAGTTTTCAAAACTAAAGTAAATGGGTCAGAAGTCTCATGATATCTACTTGTCACATGACTCCATGGACTGTCCTTATTGGTCAGTTTACTGCAGACTAGTCAGAACAAGTCTGCTGCCCCTGATACATGACACATTTTGAGCAGACAAGGCCAGGTTTGAGCAGATAGCAGACAGAATTTTTTAAATATGTTTGGTATCTGCAGACAAGTGGAGACAACTGCAGACATTTGTCTCGAGCCTGTATAAATGGCACATTTTGAGCAGACATGTGTGCAGTAGTCTTGTCTTCTCTAGTCTGCTGAAAAAACATGCCACTTTAACGAGTGCTCCTGAGTTATATGGACCTTGGGGGAGTGGTGGAAAGACCAGAAGGGTCTTTGTCTGGACAATGATGTAGGCTGCAGTGAAAGTAGCACTGGTAGTTATGTGTAGTCCACTTGCTTTTCTCATTGTTGAGGCAAGTAACATTAACCTAGTATATAGTGCTGATATTCAGCATAGGCCAATTATTTTCTGGAGAAAGGTCTGCGGAATCTACAGAAACTGTGATATTGGCCGGTATTAAGTTGGGGCCCGTGAGCTGCTCGGGGATACATAAACTGTTTACCTAGAGCCAGGTAATGACACCAATGTGGTCCTAGGACCTAAATGTTGGGTGATTAAATAGTGTGATGATTACTTGGGTCTGTCCTTTATACTTTGGTATATTGGGTAAGGAACATTTGTAGTTTATCATTTTCAATGTTTATCTTATTAATCGCAAGGATCTGCAGCTTGTAGAAATATCACCCAGGTCACTGTCTTACACGGCCATGTAAAAGGATAGAAAACAACCTTTAAAAAACATGCAATTATATCTATCATGATAGAAGTGAAAAGTGGATTGTGTGGTTGCTTCATCTTGATGATTAAAAGGTGAATCAATATGCTGTCCTTAATATTGACCATCAAGAAACGAAAACGATAATACTTTTTTTAATCCATCAAGAACTTTCAGGCAGAATGTTGAACAAATCAGTTGACATGCATTTCTCCCTGCTAGCTTATTATTGTTAGTCTGAAGATCTCCATGGTGGGAAAACCGAGGGGCCTGGACAAGGCTATGTAAAACATGTTTTAGCTGTGTCTGCGTTGGACATTTGTTCATTGTAATGGTCATTAAATGGGGCTCATGTAGATATATAATGGGCTTTTGTTAAAACGAAAAAGACCTTGTGTGAATGGAACAGATGATTAACTATTTAAAAAGGATAAGCCTGTGTCAAACAGGTTATTAGATCTTAATCAACAAGGGAGGGCAAACTGTGAGGCACCTGCCATCACCATAAGGTCAAAAACATTAATAGTTTGTTTCAGGTAACATGCTGAAAAAAATTAGGTAGGGAAGGTCTTTTTTTGTATTTTAACTGTTAAAAAGACACTGAACGAGTCACAGCCGACTCACGGAAAACTAAATTGACTAAAAAAAATTGACAATAAATGTATAATTTCTTCAAAAATAAAGAATAATTTCTAGGGTCGGCCCTGTTTTGATAGGTAGGGTCGGGTGACCTGACACAAACAATTAATTTCTTTTGGCCTAAGGAAACCATGGCATCTGGAGTTAACAGGGGTATTCAGGGGTATTCAGTTACTTTCATAGTCAGGTGTGACCTTTTCATTAGACCAGTATGTGGTGGGGCTCTAACTCATTGGTTGGCCCCTCACAGCACATTTATTTGTGTGTTTTTTTTTGTCCCACTAGTTCAGTATACAATTTGAGAAACTCACTGTGGAGCTCACCTCCACGAGCCCCAAAGGAAGGCATTTAAATGGCTTTTTAGATAGGAACCTAACCTGACTGATAGAGCAGGCAGCGAGACCCATGCACTATACTGATCTGGAGGTACATGTTATTATTGAGGCATCCAACCAATTGGGCCCCTGAGTACTGCCCAGCTCAGGAAACATTCTATTTTTTACTCTCCCCAAAAGCCTGTTTTTTTTTCGCTGCAAGAGAAAAAGAAAAGAACTGTTCGCATATGGCCAAAAAATACTTCATGGCATTGAACATGCCAACACAACAGTTGGCATGCAGAAGTATAGATATAGATAGCAGCAGCATATCCTTACTCATGCATGTGATAGGCTTCATCAGGTCTAGCCTTTTATATTTTATCTCAGATATGCCACACAAGATCCACTACCAGTGTAACAAGAGTACCAACTACCTTCAACTGTCTATTTCCCCTTACTGCTCCTAACAAGGCGGCTTCCTCTAATATTATGGCAGCGGAAGTGGTCGGGACGCCGGACTGTCAGTGTGGGAGTGCTGTATATAACTGCTGACAAGGGCAGTTTGGTTACTTCCCTGGCGGCTGCCACCTGTCAATCAACCCTGGGCCTTAACCACAGATCACAAACAAGGAAGACAGGAATTTAGTCCTGGGAGCAAAAGATTTTAAGGCAGGAAGGTGAACATCACGACATGTCTTAACAGGAAAAGAAAAAAAAGTAATGTATTAAAAAGTTAGAATTCCCGGGAGGGGGTGGGGGGCACTGCCATTGCCCTGAAAGCTTGTCCGAGCAACGATTATATAGAATAGAAGGCTAAAGACAAAAGATTTCATAAGAGACAATGTAAGATCTATACACATACTGTTTAACATTAATTAGATATATGTGTTAAAATGGTACTATTATGGCATACAGAAGCATGGAACAGGAGAAAAGACAAACCGAGGGAAGAATGGAATAAGAGTGGAACTTGATAATGACAGTGAGATGGGCAGAGGAAGTAAGGCGAATAGACCAGTCCAAATGAATAAGTTTTACAGAGAAAGTAAGTGATCCAGAATGCTTATTCACTGTCACATACGGCATCTATCCATCATGGATGCTTAACAAAATGTAAATTACTGTTGCCATGGTAACAACCCAGGACCTGGCTTATAGTATTCAACTGCAACACAGCCACAGACTAGGACAATGAAATTAAGCAGTTGAAGCTGATAATTCCTGGCATTTAACAGGAGAGCCGTCACTGTTGATTTAACTTTTCAAGTGTTAGTGATCTACAAAAACAAGAGCAATCATTTGTTATTCGCTGTGTGGGCCTGGTGCCAGGATTTCAACCTGTCATGGAACGGATCCATTGCCTGGATATCAAGACCATCCACAGACTGATTGCTCATAAACTATTATTTTCGTTGTTAAATTCCTTATCAAATTATGTTGTTAGTAGGATTAAAACCAAATAACTAAGATATTACTTTCTAATATGCAGCCCATTTGACATTTAATTTACATCGTCTAAAACTCATCTATCAGGCTAGGTTAGGTAAAATCAGCGTGAAAGCTTGTCATCCATTCCTTGAAGTGTAACAGGTGATGCCCTTGGTGATATCTACTCCCATGTATACATGTGTAAATCCACAGTGTACACTTTCATCCCCTGTTATGTCTTCAGACACCATTATACTTCATTACATAGGGCTACGTGTATACAAACAACCCACAGTGGTATAGTTCCAGGAGGCCACATTGTGCAATATCTAGAAGCCATATGGTGCAATCTGATCCTTATTGGGGGTGACTGATACCCTCAGATCAAACGCTTACTGAAACTCCCTATGGTGAATTGATATATAGGTCGACAGGGACGAATCACAGGATTGGTAAAACTGAAAAAAGAAACTGGGGAGTTCGTGTGTATGTAAGATCTCAAATCTCAAATCTTAGATACCCATTTAACATACTGACATGCATGAATTCATTAAGTTGGATGTTATGGTTGAAGTTTACAGTACCCAGGGCAATGATTTATTGATTGTCAGCTGGAAGGTCTAGTTTCTTGTTAGTTGTAGTAATTTCTGGCACAACAAAATTGAAATCATAGCGAGCATTAGAAGACTATGACTCATTCCAAATTGCTTGTGAATAGCAAGGCATCATTAAGAATCATTGTCTAGTGGGTGTCTGTTTCGACTGTACACTGGATGGAGTTAACGATGGGTTACAGAATAAGGCAATGGGGAGATGTGAATGATGGCATTTCCCTACAGCTCCATGTCCTACCTAGACCAGGCTTGACAGCTCCAAATACCTGCCCTGGAGTAATGGCTCACCCTCTATGGTTAAGGACAGGCTGCCAAAGGCAGTCTAGGACACCAACATGGCAGTTACCATTCAGAGAAACACAATACACTGCATCGCCCCACTCACCAAAACACATTCATGATGAGAGATATTAGGTGTAAAGGTTGTAAAAGTTTAACGAAATAGCGTCTACGTTGATTCATCAAGTGACCAAAGTAGGATTATTCAGAATGCCGCTCAGCAAATACACATAGCCATGGTTGTTTCCCTTTGGTCCTGCAATAAATCCCTGCGTTTAACATCAACTACAAAACTACATAATACATTTCCATTGGGTTTATAGACAGTCGACTAATGAGATACTAGAATTTATATATCCTATGGGAGGCACTTTTCTATTGCTTTGCTTTTTCTGATCTTAAACCTTACTTTGGGAGGATCGATCTCTTGCTATGGGGACTGAGTTGGGATTAAATCCATATTCACATCACGTTGTGGGTTTCAAATAGCACATGTCATCAGATTGCTCCAAAGACAAAGGTGGATCAGGGATAGTGGACCTCAGGAAAAGTACAAAGGGACAAAGGGAAAAGAATCAACACGAATGGCAGTAGGGGCAGGCAGATGTTATAGTGGGGGTAAATCATAGAATTTACATGTGGGTTTTAGCTAAAGATAAAAGATCAAGTAAAGTCGTTTGCATAGCTGCTGTTGTTAATGAGTGATGTCCAGTTAGAAAATAGTAAGAGGAGACTATATTGATGTATGGGGCAAAGTAGAATTCAATACGACTGCAGATGAGAGCACAAAAATGAGAACAGGTAACCAGCTGGTCGTTTTGGTTGTTAGCACGGGTCTAGCGAATTCAGTTCTAAGCAGACTCCATACATGCGATAATGTTCATACGAAAACCAGCTTCTGCAGTGTACAGAAGTGAAAGCTTTCACAGAGGGCATTTTGGAATCCCTGCAGTTACAAGTTAACACTTTGGAGTAAGGCAACATTCTCTACATTGACCATTTGGTCAGAGTAACGTGTCTCAGGATAATTCTAATTCCACTGACCATCCCTCAGTGATACATTGACCCCAGGCTTACTGGCCGTGACATGTCTATGACTTGAGCAGGTCTTACACCTGCACCCAAAGCCAACTTGAGGCAAGATGCTTTTAGCATCCCTGTGAGAGGTGTATGGCAAGGCGGCTTGACGAGTGTCCCTGTGCTATATGGGGTTTAGTCCCAGGGGGCAAGGTGTGTAGTCAAAAGAGGCTTTGTCTGGATAGGGACATGGGTTGCGGTTTTAGTGATACTAGTAGTGGTTTGGATCACAGTGGTCTTTCCAGCAGAGAGGCTAAAGTCTTCTTTATAGGTGATACCCAGCCTCAAGATCTTAACGTGAATTCAAGAAAACCAGTAACTAAAGCATCATGTACTTATATTACTACACTACAACATTTCTCCTGAAAAAGGTCATTTGCGTTGGCAGATGTACTATCAGGAGAGAAAAGAGAAAAACATAATGTACATAAACCAGGAAACCCTTTCATAGACTGAACATAGTAATAATTCCATAGACTGAATATGGTAATATCACCGACTGTCCAGTTTTAAGGAGGTGAACAAAGTGTACTTACAGTTGATGCCCAAAAGAGAGAGAGGTACTTACCTGAAACACATAAAGAGAATGAAACATTACTTAAGACACTATTAATACCACAGTGAAAATGGGGAAAAGGACTTAACACACTTTCTATATTGTCTCACATGGCACTATCTATTCTTCTGCATAAATAAGCAAAGGTTCATGAGTTGGAGGCTTCCGAGGGTTATCTCACGCGCAGTTCAGCTGCTGAACTGCAAGTAAGATAATGCTGGTGCAGTTCAGCTGCTGAACTGCAAGTGAGATAATCCTCAGAAATTCCTCCAACAAGTGTGCCTTTGCATTTGTTTCATGTTTTCTTAAGGAAATACAATGAATTTCCAATTAATTTCACCTTATTTTGTCACCATGCACACTGTTTACATCGCCATCTTGGAGCTATGACGTCATCAAAATAATGGTAACATGACCTCGGTGTGTGATATTTTCGCGGGTTATCTCACGGTGGGTGTGAGATACGCAGCTTAACTGTAAAACCTATGGACTGTCAGTATCTCAGGCGTATCAACATGAAATAAATATCTAGTCCCCCTATCATTCAAGTACTTCAATAGTCAGATACTAACTGGTCTTGACCATTGCCAATATACATGATATACTAGTATCTTAAGGTCTATCATTTAGGTCTTACCCATGCAAAATCAGATAATGTTCATAACGTGAGATCTTCTCGTATATGGGCAAATTTTATCACAGATCACAAAATTTTCCAATCAGTCTGGTTTTCAGTCACCTGAGAGCCCTGGGCATATATTAGCCCGAAGAGGTGGTGAAGATAGAAAAAAAGAAGCTTAGATGTACGTAGTATACCCGTCTCTCCATTTATAATTCATAGTAATGAGGGTGGTACACTTGCACACTTAGGACCATGAGTCCCTCAATGAGTTTGGGCTCAATGATGTATGACATACTGACAGAGATAGAGTGCCACAAAAATAGGTCACATCCTCGTCAGTGAGTGATTATATTTTGATTTATAAATCTCTGCCAGTATTAATTCAAAGGTTAGAGGTTTAATACAAACAGGAATTCACCTGAGTAGAGGATTTCCATTCAGAAACCGTGAATAAATATTCAATTTCAAATAACCTTAGGAGAACAGTAATGGTTGCAGAACACCAATTGATGGGAGGTGGCAGCAGGAGACACTTTGTAGCTCCACAGTGACACTGAAGGGTGTTGTAGAATGATTATTGGTCTAAAATCTGGCAGTGGGTAGGCAAACCAGGCATCAAATTAATCCTTAGGATGTATATCAATCGATTTGAGTGTTATTTAGGTTGATATTTGAGGGTAAGTTGAGGGGAGTACACTCTATTCAAAATAATTAGTGTCCTGCAGCCTAATACAGGATGAATGTCAAAATTGTACTGCATTCCCCCGTAAGGGGTGAATGGGGAAGGGTCATTAATTGGTGACACCTGGGTAGTTTTTCTCTTATTTTGAAATCTTTGTATTTATAATCGTTTTAGAGAAAAGATCTAATAAAGAAAAT
The DNA here is from genome assembly GCA_949317995.1 of Acholoe squamosa. Lineage (NCBI taxonomy): Eukaryota > Metazoa > Annelida > Polychaeta > Phyllodocida > Polynoidae > Acholoe > Acholoe squamosa. The sequence goes on along the minus strand of OX439038.1, from coordinate 58,930,417 downwards.
ATTCTCCCTTTAAATTCTTTTCAGTGTATTTCAATATATTTTGAAGAAAATGAACATGTAAAGAATATAGAAAGAAAATCTGTTTCATTCTTTGGATTTTCTTTAGAATACTAAAATCTTTATCAGATTCTCAGAGAATGAATTCTATGTTGTTTCTATGCTAATACGTACAATTTGATGAACAGACCTGGGAAACACCCTATGATGTCATAATGTCAGGAGGGGATCCCTTCAATTATTGGCTCTCAGGGATCATGTGACAAAAATTAAATATTCATGTAATGATTTTCTTTGTATTTTCTTTTTCAAATGAGAAGGCTATATTTATCTTTGTAATATCATTTTTCACCTTTAAAGATTATAGAAGTAAAATTTGCTTAACGATTTTAAAAAGATTATCCATAGACCAACCATCCATAGGGTCACATAGCCTTTGTAAAGTCATATTCTTTGATAATCTGAAGAATAATATATTTAAAAAAGTATGTGGAAGTTTCCGAATTCCTTATCCCCACCTCAAGAGGTGGTCCTAACTTGACCCTGAGCAACAGGTTTTATTTTCTTTTCACTAAAAGAAAATAAAAAGATTTTGTAAAGATTACAAAGAGCAATACTTCAAATCTTTCATTTGGACCATTTTACACGGTTTTGTAAAGAATGAAAATTTGAAAAGAAAATAGAAAGAGAAATGGTTTTGAAAACGATTTTTAAAAGATTAGACTTAGTATACATATTCTTTTTAAAAAGAGAAAAACCACCCTGGTGCCATATTTTCGCACTGACCCTGTTACATAACCCCATACCTCATCGCTATTCCTCGTTCTCATTTCTTCGCCCGCTGTCACCCACACCACATCTCCGAAATCCCACCCAACCATACCTCTTTTTACCAATCATCCTTTTCTCTCAACCTATGGTCTCGTTCATGAATCCGTATTTTATATATTTTATCTCATACATGTACAAATCAATGGGTTATATACTACAAATGTATTTATATATTTTTTTCTACTAAATTCAACCAAAAAGGTTTAAAACTACTAAATAAACCTTTATTTCTCCAAGCCTGCCTTCACCTTCACTGTGTTACAGGGAGATCAGTAATGACCAAGAAAGCTTTTATTCTAAGGATAACCATTTTGACAAGTTGCTCCGGTTTCCCCTTGCGCTTGGCTTTGATTTACAACAACAAAAAACCGTTTTAATAGGATTTCTTCAAGGGGGCACCTTTTATATTTTTCTTGTGATCGAAAGTCTTTAAATTGATCTTTAATTTAAGAGGACATGAGGCGGCTTGAGCTGTCCCTTCCTTTTTCTCAATATTAATTAAAATAGTGTGGCACCAATCTTTTTCGGTGTTACCTGCAATTGGCTATAATAGAGTTTACTTTTCTGCGAAAATGTACCAAATAGATAAAACCCCTCTAAATAGAAGTACCGGTATGTCTTATATGTCATGGCAGATACGACCGTCACTATAAAACAGTACTGGACATGTCATATTCAATGGGGGGATGGAATATAATGTGGTCGTATTAACTGGGTCTGCCATCTTGGATTTTGAACAGAGCTGAGTTGTTTTTCTTTAGATGAAAAGCAAATTAAACCGATTGGCCATGACATAAATGCAAATGTCAATTCCCATTACATATTTTTGCATCGTATTCCCCGAGGTGGGGCTGGCTTATTCCACGAAGCCATTTTATGGTCATTGACATTAGCTTATATATCAGTGTTTACCAACAACGTCATGTCATTACGTAGCTCTGTGCCATATGTTTATCAGCTAGCCTTGGTACTAATACGTGCAAAGTTACCCAGATACCTCCCGGGAAATGAGAGCCTTCTCCCTCCAGTGATTATAGAATACCCAAGTCTTCACTTCACAACGCAATCTGTTTTAGCTGTTGGTATAGGAGAGGTAGATATGGAGGTTCTAAACTACAGTTCGACACTCTAGGATGCTATTTTTGAGCCACCCGCTTTCTATTGTTGATCGTGGGAGATGCTCTTATTAATATGGTCACGCTTAAAAGGATACCATGGAGGCCAAATATCATTGAGATAATATGGAACACTTATTCAGAAATAAGGGGTAAAATCTAGCAAGGCAAGTAGAAAGGATGTTCATATGAAGGTGGCAGTGAGTTGTCCTTCATGCTTTCCTGATAAAAGATAATTCACCTTCAGAGGATTTCCGATCAAACATTCACTCGAATCTTTTTAAAAAAAAAGTGAACAAAAAGAAAATAGAGAGAAAGAGATAACGGACGATAAGAAGACCTACCTTACTTGCTACCTCATAGGCTTCACTCAGCAAAGCCAATCAACTGACTTTGTGTACTATGGGGCATGTGGGGAGAATCTGTAGGGGTATCCTGACATGATAAAGTAATTTTAGACGTGGGTACCTCAATACATAGTAGACACTGCACTTTGTTGGACTGAGCAGAGACACCTCTAAGTTGTATTAACGCATTAGGATACACCATGGGTTCAGTTTTTATATATCACCTCAGATAAGATCTCGATATGCAGCAATCAGACTTTCCCATTACTTGATCAATACGCAACATGGCCACTCTGTATCCTGAGGCCTGCATGGCTGTCAGAATAGTCCCTGGTTTGTTTCAGACAACTTGGGATACGATACAGGGTACCGCTTGAACCCTGTGGCCAATTCGCCGACGACAAAACCTCGAAAGAGGTCTTTGTAAAATTAATAGTGGCATTCAGTCTATACTCAATTCTCTTTTACACTGACAAAAATGACAACTTAATCAGTAAGTATCAGAGTCAACCGAATGTCAGTGAGATGCGTTGGTCCCACCTGAATTTTTCATCCACCTATCTTTTAGGGCTTACTTTTGAATTATAGTCAAACGCGTTTCTTCTATGGTTGATATTATTACTATTTGACTTTTAGGTCATGAAACATGAAGGGTGCAATGATATATACAATGTATTTATCCAGCTGTACCACCCAGTCAAAAAGGAAAACTGTACTGGCTGAATCACCATGGCAGGGCAGTTGTCAACTGTCATTTACGTTCCATAATAATTCCTCAATCATGACAAGATGCTTTTATTCATAACTTGATTTTCTTTATTCAATATTTCCAGACGACTGTGTTGTCGTCTTTTGAATCACTTTAGTCCAATTTCCTTCAAAGCAGAATTCAATTCTACTCTCAATGAGACACTTTACTGTGAGTCTTGGGTCCGCTGTTAAAGGAGGGCACCAGAGTGGATTGGAAATTACTGCACTAAAAAAAAGATTTGAATGAAATAATCAAATCAAACCGGAGGAGGAAGGCTAGTGTCCTTTAATACCAACAGACAGAAAAGGACAGGCTTGGTCCCAAATATATGGAAAAAAAACATTAAATGTCAATTAAGGACTGACAAGATTGTTTTAATGCCAATCATTGTCTGAGAACATTCGTAGCTATAGAGAGTAGAGATCATATCAATGACTTCAACCTTTTTAATGCGTGTATTAACTCCACTTCAAAACAATGAAACAATGATAAAAGACAGGCCATTTTTCCAGGTTATCTTTACTTTTTTAGCACAATGCCACAACTTTAGACCAATGAGAATAACGTTGACGTTATGCTAAGATAAGGAAATTCTACCACAATATACCCTGATCACCAACCCCGACATCACAGGAAAGACCAGCCAGGGGTAAATTGTAATATGTAGATTGGTCGTAGGAGATCCAGTAGGATATAAATGTGTGTGGGAAAGGGGTGGGGCTGGGGGCTAGAGGGCGTGGGGCTGGGGACTAGAGGGTGTGGGTGAGGGGGCTTTTCAGCGGGTCTGCGGATCTTCCGGTTCCTGCAAAGGGTAGGCAGCTATAATTGTGTTCATGTCCGGCTGAATAGTGAGAGGGATTGGTTGCTATGGAAATATGACAACGTCTTTTTTATTTTGTGGAAGAATTTTCCCCCAGGGTCGACCCCCGGGATTTGTAAAGAAAGTTAGATAAGCTGGTGGTTCCCAACATAACCGACCTTGCCAACCCAGCAGTAGCTGCAAAAACAGGACTAGTTATTGCTAAACAAGCCCCCAAAGATGACCCTAAAACCAAAAAGGTTTTTCAGCACCCCCCCCCCCCTCTGGCTCGCACGCAGAAGGGGGAGCAGCACCCACCAGCCCCCAATCAGATCCCGGCAGCAGCGGCGGGGAGCACCCACCGACCCTCGCACCAAACCGACCACCAAGGTCACCAAGGTCGGAAATGGGGGGAGGTAACCAAGGCCAGTGCGAAGAAACAAAACAAGGCCAAAAAAAACAAAGAAGGGAAACAAAAAGAAATATTCCATGAAATGACCAGAAATGCTGTACCTCAGTGAATAAAGTATTGAACCTTCCTCCGGTGTTTTCTCCGACTTGACATTGAATAACATAAATCGCAATACCAATGTTATCAATTTGTCCACTAGGGGACCTCTCGACTGATGAAAGGAGTCTCCTAGAGAAAGGTATGAAATTCTGTCCTACACAGAGGGAATTTAATGAGGGAGATATATGCAAAGAATTAGATAAATTCCCCCGTAATCTTCGCATTAAACAATACTTCAATAAGGATACTGATACCAGTACAGGTACCAGACCACAGGTGGCACCACCAACCATAGCAATGAAGACATTAATGGAGTCTATGCCCCAGCTGGGACAAATGACCCATCCCCTCCAGACTCTGATGTCCCTCCCCCCCCCCAACCAACACTCATTGGCTGGGGAGACACAGACAACGGGGGGGAGGGGCAAGTGACAGACTAAGGTCGGTACCTTACTCCAACCCGGATTTGTCTTAAAAAAACTCAGGGGGAATCCACCTGGAAACCCACCCACAGGGTTAAAAAAAAAAAACAGGAGGGTTTCATCGCTATCAATGAAGTAAGTCTAGCTAAACGTAATCTACAAAAGAGGAAAGCTAGACCCAATTTGACGAAAAGCCAGCATGCTACCCTACAGGAATTGTCAAAAGATAATTCCATAACCATCAAACCCGCCGCCAAAGGTCGGGCGGTGGTTATAATGGACACAGCTGACTACGTCAAAGAGGCTCTGAGACAGTTAGGGGAACAAAACGTATACAGACGTATCGAACAGGACCCAACTAAGACCTACGACATATATATAGAAGTGAACAACCTCACTGATAAGCTCACTAATGAGGGAGTGCTCACTATAAAAATGGGGGGGGTCCCTAAAGACCAAAAATCCAAGGGCACCACACATATATTTCCTCCCATAGGTACACAAGGGTGTGGTACCACCCCCAGGCAGACCTGTAGTGTCAGCGAATGGATGTGCCACTGAAAAGATGTCAACTTTTGCGGATACATTCATTAAACCTTTGGTCCCCACCATAGCCTCCTACATCAAAGACACGAACGATTTTGTGGTAAAAATCAGACAATTACCACCTTTGAAGACGGGAAGCATCATAGGTACGCTGGATGTAAGAACACTCTACACCAACATAACAAATGAGGAGGGGATTGAGGCAGTCAGAGAAAAACTACACGAGTTTAGACCAGGCTCCATGAACCTTAGAACTGAAGATGTATGCCAAATGCCCCAGTTGGTGCTAACACGCAACAATCTTCAGTTCAACGGGACATACTTTCTACAAGTGAGTGGCACAGTGATGGGAACAAGACTTGCACCATCATATACTAATCTTTTCATGGAATGCCTGAGAAAAAAAACCAATTGAGTGGGTTTAGATTACAACCACTCTCCTGGTGGAGATAAATTGATGATATTTTCTCCATCTGGGAGCATGGATAGGATACATTGGAGGAGTGGCTGTCATACATGAACTGGAGCCACCCAACCATAAAATACACTATGACTAAATCCAAGGAGAAGGTCAGCTTCCTGGACACCATAGTGCGCCGAGACGAAGATACAGATAAGCTGTACACAGACCTATATCGGAAACCGACCAATGTGAACAGCTATCTAAACTTCATCTCAGCACATCCCCCTTCGACGAAACGAAGCCTACCCTACTCACAACTTCTCAGAATAAAGAGTATTTGTGAGGGGGAGGCAGACTACGAAAAACATGCACAACAGAAAATGGAGGAATTCAGGGCAAAGGGTTACCCTGATAAACTTCTACAAGCATGTAAAAAAACGGGCAGATGAGCAGGACAGAGAGTTCATCCTCACGAAGGTCAAAGAGAAAAATGAGATCCAACGAGATCGTACATTTAATATCGAGACCTATCGACCTGGGGGTCACAGCTTAAAGAAAATCGTGGAGGAAAATTGGGACATCCTTGGGGGTTCCCCGACCACCAAATTCATCCACGACACTGAACTGAAGACAGGGTACAAACGACCCAAAAATCTCAGGGACCATCTCGTTAGAGCAAAGACTTACGAAGATGGTTAAAAAATCCCTGGATCGAAGGGGTGTAGCCAACCGCAATGCTTGCAATAAACGACACTGCAAACATTGCAATAGACTCAACACGTCAGGGACTATAATGTCCAGACACACCGGATGTCACCACAAGACCAAGTGGAACGTCACATGTAAAAGCTCAAATGTGATCTATTGCATTGAGTGCAAGGTCTGCCAGATGCGGTACATTGGACAGACCAAACGCATGACCAAAGAGAGGATCAGCGAACACCTAGGTTGTATCAGACGCAACAAGGGTAAAAACAAAGTGTATAAACACTGAACAACTCCAGAGGCCACTCTGGGAGGAATGATGTCAGTGTGTACATCCTGGACTTCATCTCCAGGCACCTGGCCAGCCGAGAAGGTCGCCACCTGAGAGATAAAATAGAGTTCGGCTGGATACACAAGATGAAAACATCCACACCCTATGGCCTCAGCCATTTTTTTTTTTTACAAATCCCGGGGGTCAACCCTGGGGGAAAATCTTTGACAAAATACTGACCAAGTTGATGTTGCTCAACCCACTATCCTCCTTAGGCTTGGAGCCCCTTGGAGACTGTCCTTAAAAAAAAAAAAAAAAAAAAAAAAAAAAAAACAGGTAGCCATCAGGGGTACCACAGCTTTGCAAAGTCGCAAATTTCACCTGATAAGGCCCCAGGAGGGCCGAAACCCTGACCTACCCCCAATACAACAGCTGGATGAGGGGGTGTTCAAATAGACTTACTTCCCACAACTTTTACTGTTTTTTAGGATACCACTTTAAACCAGGGAACGTTGGTTCCTCCCAAATGTACATTTGAGAGAAACATAATTATGGTTAACCACACCCCACTAGGTCTTACATATTGTAGATCTATAGGACTGTTAGGTTGGTACAGAGATGCACATATCCACAACAGCTGGGGTGGAGAAATGCCTCAGTATGGCACACTAATATAACTAAACCTAGTGTTATGGTTTGCAACCAGAAAATCCCACACCACTCAACCTTCTAGTTAGAAGGCAGTACTCAGTGGCAGGGTGGCAGCAGTGTAGGTATGGCTACATTTTTCACCCAATCACAGGATGGGATACAATTTGGTCTAAGCCAATCAGAGGGCAGTATTTACAGTGATACCATGCGGTGACACGGGGCCCCAAACCTATTACGGTCTGTGGTAGTGAGCGACCAACGTCTACTCGACAATATGACAACGCCTTCCCTACCTCACATAATGCAGTAGCAAGATAGTTAATAATTGGACAAAAACGACCATGTGTCATATGTCTTTGGGATCTTCTGTAATATCTTATGCCAGGTCAGTAGAGATATAGTGGGAATTATATATTTAGCGTTTAATGTATGTTATGGGTACGCACGAGTGGGTTTATGGGTTAATAATCCACGAGCCCGAAGGGCGAGTGGATTATTAACCCATAAACCCACGAGTGCGTACCCATAACATGCATTAAAGCGTTTATCGAACATATTTCTCCATTTTGTATTAATTTCTTACCTTATAACCCAAGAATTAATCCAGGAGAAGACATTTTGTAAATGCATACGATCCGCTCGGTTTGCCAAGCCAGCGTAGCCATTGTTTTTACTCCACCCGTCAAACCCTCGTATATCCAACGAATTTTCGGGTATAATCCAAGGATGTCAAGCTCTGTTATTCTAGCAGCGCCAAATATACAATCTCTAGTTGGTGTTCGCATACATTTTGTCTCCATTTTCTTCGAAATAAATGAGAATCCATTGATTTTCCATACCGATCCAACGCACACGGCCCGGTACACGGCCATTGCTTCTTGTTGACATAGCGGGGAGGTGCCCGGATGTAAAAACTAGGTCAGCCACGCGTCGAGCAAGGAATGGCCGGACGGGGCGGGTCCCGACTCGTATCGATGTGGAAAATCAATGGATTCTTATTTATTTCGAACAAAATGGAGGAATTTGGCATGGCATGTTCATCTAGGATATCTAAGGATGATTCTGTGTTAATAACTCCACCAGGCTCCATATATTCTAGGCTATCGAGGTGTGTAAACTTCAGGTATGTCGGACAACTTTTTCAAATTCTTGATGTAGATACATTTCTAGCACCGGTCGGCTTGGTATAGTGGACAGCGAGCTCGCCTCCTGCCCCAGCGGCCGGAGATCGATTCCCCGTTGAACTTAAACGGTTTTAGCAGGAAACGTATGGAGGAGTTGACTTTGTATATTCCTCAATTTATTAACATGTCCAGATTGAAACCAGCAGCCTCTTGAAGCCGAAGAAAAGGTCTGAGAGTGCGTTATGGCTGGATAACGCACGGGGGTTATGAGCAAAAAAGCACTCCTGAGGCTCAGATAGTTAGATAAAGGCCTATAATATTTCTAAAGCTGTGATTACACTGTAAAAATATGTCATCGAAATAACGGCGCTATCCTCGTCCCAAAGTTGCCAGAGATTCACAGAGATTCCTTGTCAATTTGTGTACCACCATACTGCCACCTCAGGCTAACAGCCACCTAAGTACCAGACATATCATATCCTATTCATAATCAGTTTTAACAGAGACCAAGCGCTATTGATTCAATTGGTGAAATTAGTTGATTTAATCAAACTAAGACTATTTTTTCCATCCCAATGTTTTGAGGAGAGATAATCAATAACCAAATCCCTGCAGTCAATAGAAATTGAATGTGTGATCAATCAGGGTTTCTTTGTCTGGTGCTGGTGCCCCCCTTTATTGATGGAGCCTTTCTTAACCATTTAAGGGCCTACTGCATCATGCCATTAATGTTGTCATGATGCATCAATGTAGCAGTGCGCAATGACTAGTAACTCCTCAGCGCTACATTCCTGGTTTCATTTGTACTTTTATAACAGGTAGATTGTTGTTGTAATTAGTTGCAGTGGTTAATGCATACTACAGTGGTAGTGTAAATAGCAATGGCCTGGATAAGTCAAGGGGAAGGTGCGTTTCGGGTAGCCTGCTGGCCATACCCAGCAAAACAGATACGAGAGAACAATATTGTCCTCGTCGTATAAGATCTCAGGAGTACGAATTCTCGAGTAACAGGGGGAATAACCTGGACTCCTCTATATCCTATAGGCAAGAGATGGGAAGAAATTCAAGCCATTTTCCAAGGTGGCTGTTATCATGTTCCTAACCCACACAGCAACCTCATACAACTGCTTTCCCATGCAACCAGCCCACACAACAACCTTTAATACACAGCCACACACACAAAAAGAAACTACCTCACACAGCCACCTCACACGATCATCTCAAATAGCCAACTCACACAGTCACCTCGGACAGTAACCACAAAAAACCACCTCAAACAAACGGCCCAAACTGCCATAAACCAGGATTCCACTGAAGCCGATGATTTTCCTGGTTTTTGTCGGGCCGACAGAGGCCCGATTGGCTCTTTTGAGTTCGTCGGCCTGTTGTCGGTCCGACAAAAACGTCGGCCCGATAACTGGCCGATAGTCCAAAGTTCCACAATCGGTTACCCTACCCCTACCCGATTTCTGCTCTTCCACCAAACTGGCATACTGTCGGATACAGTCTCCGACAGGTGTCCGACAGTCGTCGCCGATATCTAGGCCAGCTCTTCCACTGATCACGTGATCGGCGATGACCTACTTTCAAGAACAAGATGGAGGTCGAGGAGATCGTGCTGCTCGCGAACGCCACTATCGGTATTTTAGCTCTAGAGGAGGGAGACATCGATGTTATCCAAGGGGTGAAAAGGAAGCACAGGTACCATGCTGCACCCTACCTGAAGGACAGGACAGATGAGAGGCAAAGGAACACCTTCACCAAGCTCCATCGTGATCTGATAGCTGTAAGTATCTTGTATAATAAGGGCCCATCCATGTCGGAGGCAGACAGTGGGGAGGAGGGGGGGGGTTAATCTTGAGCACAAATCGGTGATAAACTGTCCAGTAGACGGGTTATTATCCTTTTCTTTATGGACAGCCCCTGCATGGCAGGGGGGGGATGGCTCTTGTTCTGTTAATTTAGCTTTTCTCTTTTTTTCAGATGGGAGAGGACGCTGAATTCAAGCATACTTTGCGGATGGGGCCCGACTTGTACCACGAGCTGCTCGCCAAGGTCACCCCACTGATTTATCGGAGCGACACCAACTTCAGGCCCTCTGTGAAGCCAGACGAGAGGTTGGACATAACCCTCCGATACCTTGCCTTAGGTAACTTGATATGTGTATTATCTGAGACAGAGCATGTTTTATTCAATGTTGGTAAGGTTCAAATGAACCTCTCCCTTTTATTTTTATTAAAGCCGGAAAAAAAATAAAAGTCATCTTTATATAATTTAATATGTGCTTCAAAAACACTTATTTTTTTTTTTTTTTGCAGGTGACAGCAGCCAGACACTCCACCATGGCCATCTGGTGGGCGGGTCTACGGTGTACCCTATTATCCGCGACACGTGCATAGCTTTGACGGCTGTGTTGAGAGAAGAGTACATGAAGGTAAGTAAAAAAATAATTATTTCTTTCTTATAAAATAAAGACCTCGAGGAAACTTTTTGGTTATGCTCCTGCTTGTCTATATAAAGTTCTTATCATTTTACAATAAAAAAAACAAAACTTATGGCCATCCAAGATGAAAAGATCTAAGATTTTTTTTAAATATTTTTGATGCAGGTACCTAGCACGAGGGAGGAATGGCTTGAGATAGCCGACGGCTACGCCAGTTCCTGGCAGGTGCCCCACTGCATAGGATCTGTAGATGGTAAGCACATACGCATCAAGAAGCCAAAGAAGAGCGGGGCCACTTACTTCGACTATAAGAAAATTTACAGCATCGTGCTGATGGCCGTCGTGGACGCTCAGTACAGGTTCCTTTACGTGGACGTGGGCTCTGAGGGGAAGGCTGGAGATTCCAGGATCTGGAAGGAAGGTCCCATGCACAGAGATATGAGTGACCCCACTAACCCCCTTCAGATTCCTCCAGCCTCTGGGATCAAAGGAATGAGGGACCTTTTGCCCTATTTCATGATCGGCGACGATGCTTTCGGGCTTTCTACCCATCTGATGAAGCCATACGCCGTCAAGGACCAAGGTATGAAACAGGTGGCATACAACTACAGGATGTCCAGGGGTCGTAGGTGTGTTGAGAATTCCTTCGGCATCTGGGTGACCAGATTTCGCCTCTTCCTGAGGCAACAGGACATGGAACCCAAAGGAGTCAAGATCCTAGTCATGGCCTCCCTTGCCCTTCACAATTTTCTACGCACCCGATCCCCCTCTGAGTATATACCTCATGGGGCTGTAGATTATGAAGACAGGGAACACGACCTTCACCCAGGAGAGTGGAGAGAGGAAGGGGGCCTGGAAGGTCTAGACAGGGCGGCGGCACCTAGGAACATGCCTCAGGACGCCAAGACCATGCGCCATAGCCTGTGTGAATGGTTTTCATCCAGAGCCGGCCGGGTCCCATGGCAGGACCGATACCTGCGGAAAAGGTATGGGTATCTGTTTGAGAGAGAAGCTGCCAGGGAGGCTGGTCCAGATGATGTCCTGGACGAGGACAGTGAGTGAAGCCTGTAAAGCATGTGTCTTCTGAAAGGAAATGTCGGACGTACTATGACCAAGAGAACATATTATTGAATATTTTTATGTACCACAACCACAAGATGTTATAACAAATTATTTTTTTTTATTGACAAATCTGAACTAGAACTGTTATCTTCACATCCCTTTTGTCTGATACAATATGTATGGCACTGTCTGAGGTCTCATGCTGTAACATGCATGAAGTTGGATTGTACATAGAAATATAACCTGTGTGAATCGGGCGCAACATTATCGTACATGAACTATCATTTGATATATTGTATCTGATAAAGGCACGATTTTACCTGAGAAGTGATGCATCGGATGAGGCAAGTTTTTTACCTTGAGTATACATACCTAAATCTATATGAAATATAAAAACATCTGATATGTGTTATGTCAGCATCTAGATATATCCTGGAGTACTTGACAGTATTGAGATCTTTACAGGTCCATTTTGATATATCATGAGATCTTTACATGTCCATAGATATGAAATCATGTTACTACAATTGTGTCTGCTGCTACGGCAACACGACATATGCACGATGTCTTGCAAATAAAATATCTTAACTTTCTTGTTTAAAAAAATAAATTTATTTATTCTTTAATCCAACCAGAAAGTTTTTATCATATGAAAAGACAGACTAGAAAACACAAATAAATAATAATCGGCCGCGTCTCCGACAGTTTTATGATCAGAACATATCTCTAGCACGACCAAGACAGACTAGAAAACACAAATAAATAATAATCGGCCGCGTCTCAGACAGTTTTTCAGAACATATAGCACTAGGTGTCCTTACTGTCCGTCCCATTCACCGTTCACAGCCTGCACGGCTGTCAGGTAAACATGGACCTTAAATTTGTCCTTGACCTTTTGGGTCATGCGTGCCATCTCCACCTCTAACATCTTGCACCACTGTGTGTCAGGAGAAACCTCCTTCTCAGGGGGGGGAGGATGGGCCTGAGCCTGGGTTCTGTTGCCCACTAAGGTCACAAGATCGTTCAAAGATTCCCCGTATGACTCATAAAACTTTTCTCTAGACTGGAGTATCTCTGAGACTGTCTTCTGTTTCTTTTCTCCAGCTTTAAGGTGTTGTGGCTCTCTCTTCTCCAGGTATTCTGCCTTGGCAGCTTCAGTAACCACATTTTTCTTTGGAATATTGTAGTTAATAGTCTTACGTTTTTCACCACTGGTAGAAGGAACAGCACCTTTCTTAGAAGTTTTACCAGACCCCTTGCCCTTATCAAGAGAAGTCGGAGGAGCTGCATCTGATTTTGCAGACCCACCTGCAGAAGTGTTCTTTCTGTGGGGAGAAAACCTTGTCCTACTGGCGATGGAATCGTCGACGATCTCATCTCCAGACTCTGCTTCAGGATTGTAGTCCACATCCTTGACAGTGTCGTCTTCCTCCTCGTCGTTCACCTCAATCACCATCTCATCGGCCTCCTCGGATGGTTCCTCCAGGTGTTTGGGCCGTACGACCTCCTGCAGTGAAATAAATGGTTGAGTATCAAATAAAACAGAAAGAAATTTTCAGCCAGGTGTGTTGTTAAATATCAGGTAAAATCAGGAGCAGAATCGGTGAACTTAAAAATATTACATACAAATCGGGATGGAATCTATTAAACTTTTTAGACAGACAGAAATATTTAATGATTACCTTTTTCTGTGGATAATTGGTGTCACTTTCAAGTTTCTTACACCATGGATCTAAGAACCCACACAGCCGTTTTATGAGGGCTTTCATGTAGGGGAGCTTCCCTTCTTCAGCAGATGACCCCGATTTAATTTTTCCAGACACGATTTTCTGGTAGTCCGATCTCAAAGACGTCATACGGATGTTAATGAAGTAAGCTGAAAGAAAAGGGTTCTTTTTAATATCAGTAACAAAAAGATAAAAAGACTGTATTAAAAAAAATACATTCATATAAGAGTCTGTTACTAAAAACATTAAAAGATAGAATAAATAATTTTACTGCTATATTATACTCAGGTAGCAAAGACAACAGAAGAAAATACTGAAATTATTTTTACCTGGAATGTTGAGTTCATCCGAGATCTTAGCTAGAGCTGTCCATTTTGCAGTGGGGTCCTTGTACAAGGAGTGGCTCTTGTCATAAAGGTGGGTGCACTCCTGCCACAGCTCACACAATCGCTCCAGAACTTCTGGATCCTTGAAGAACTGCCTCCCGCTGCCAGCTGCTCCGGAAGGTTTCTTCTTAATTTCTCCTATAGTTTTTTTTGGGGTGACTACAGCCTGACTGTCGTGGATGTCTGCTTCTTCACCCTCCTCACCATCGTCTCCCTGACCTTGACCTTCTTCTTCACTGTCGTCTTGGACCTGCTCGCTCCTACCAGAAAGGGTGTATGGAGGGGATTTAATACAGGCCTTCTTTGCAGGAGGGCCTGATGAACAGGAACTGTCTTGGGTTTTTTCTTGTAGGACCTTTTTCTGCTTCTTGGGAGGAGGTGGCGTCGGAGAACGAGGAGAAGGTGGAGGGCTGACTGACCTCTCCCCCTTTTCCATGTCGGGCAGTAGGTTACGCTTGGTACCCTTCTTGTTAAGGAGACGAGGCAGAGGACCTGAAGTACGGGCACAGGTGGACTCCTCCAACTTGTCACGAGACACAGGAGTGGAAGATAGAAATGGTTCCTGTACACTTAGGTCTAGTGCAGTGTCCTCTATAATGTCAATTTCATCGGAATCTTCGTCCACGACAGCCAGGTCTTTGGTAGTAGTATGTGTAGTACCGGTATTTTTTTTAGACATGGCCGTGCGAGCTTCTCCCAACTCATCTGGTGTCAAGTCGGGCAATCGAGCCTTACCTCTTGCAGAGAAACGTTTCGCTGGAGCCTTGGGTTCTTCCTGCGTCTCTATGACTACGTCTGAACTGTCTTTTTTACTTCTAGGGGGTTTGAAACCCTTGTTTCCTCCCCTTCCCCGACGCCTCGAACCTGCTCTACCCGACATCTTGTTTGTTTACGGCCAAAGCGAAGGTCACATGACTTGCACGTGACAAGCAGCCCGACAGCGGTACCCCAAGCGAGAGAAAAGTGAACTATTTCTGTCGGCCCGACAGCGAAGTAACCCGACAGGTACCCGATTTTTTCTAATCAGTTAGAAAAAATCGGGTACTGTCGGGCACTGTCGGGGACCGTCGGAGATACATCTCCGATGGTTCCCGATGAAAAAAAAAAAGGTCTTCCACCGAAGACGATTTAAGCCCGATTCTTGCCCGACAGAAGCCCGATAGTGCCCGATAGCTGCCCGATAGTTCCCGATGCTGCCCGATGCGTCCCCGATGCAACCCGATGACAAAATCGGACAACTATCGGCTTCAGTGGAATACCCGCTAAAGGTTAAACAAAAACCGCTCACACAAACAGCCCTTACAGTAACACCACACAGCCATCTCACCGGCTGCTCACACAGCCAGCCCATACAACTACCACACAAACCAAACTCACACAGACAACTCACGCAACAAACCTCACAAACAGTCCACACAACCACCTCACACAACCAGTTGACACCAGCAGTCACTGCCCCCTGTAGGTGGCTGAGTGAGCGGCTCACCGTCATCATGCTGTCCCATGGCGAGAAGCTCTGGGTCCTGCCGTCAGAGTAGGCCCATAGACCGCTCCTCCTACCCACCAACTGCCATGTGGGGACAATCCACCATGAGCTGCTTCACAGGTCTGTGAGTCTCTCTCAGTTAGGCTGAGCTGCTCAAGGAGTGAGGAGCATGCAGCATGCTGCTCACTAATACAGTAACACTGGTAAAGCTGGCTCCAAGTGGTGCAGGATCTAGCACTCAATAAGTTGGATATACTCATATCAGGGAGCAGGAAGCTACTGGTGAGGATTATTCTTTATGGTTGGGCTGCTCAAAAACTTGCCACCCTGGAGTAATACTTTTTAGAAGTTATCAAGGCTCTATCGACAAACACGAAAACCAGTGATTCCCAGCCAAGGTATTGTTGCCCTTTTCGTCATTTTATTTTCAGCACAGCGTGTTTCATGTGTTTTGATACTGAATTGGGCAGCCATTTAAAACTTCTTTAATGATCACTTCATGCAGGGGCAAGGATGTTATTTATTCTTGATGAGATCAAGTTGGAAAGTAGTGTACATAAGAGTTCCCCATGACATTTGAAGTACCCCCTCCTAATTAATGTTATCAGGATTTCTCAATGGGGCTGAAAGAGTGAAAAGGTTCAGAGTTTAGGACCAAAATACGGAAATACTACTATTGTTGGGGGTAGAAGTCACATGTGACAGGATCTGCGAAAAGGGCCCTTAGTGCAGTGTGCATTTAGGTTCCTATTCCTAGTACATGTCACACATCATGACGACGGTATCTATCGCAGATTCCACATTAACGTGGCCCTATAACAACTACAGGGCTTATTGATGCATACATCATATGTGACGTGCACTGGGAATAGGGACTATAATGCACCCTGCACTAAGGGCCCTTTTTCGCAGACCCTGTCACAAATAGTTCATTCTATGCATCCATGCTTTAATATCGTGCAGTGTCTAATGATACAATAGATATAGCAATGGTATCCATTAGCTGAATATACAGGCTCAGACATCAATTTCTGTCCACCCAAATTTTATCATTGATGAGCTACAGGCTGAGGCCTACCTGTCACCATGATTGATTCTAACCCATTTAGAATAGTTTGTCAAACAATGCAAACCAAGCATTACAAGTCACAGAGGGTGAATAAGATTTCCCCATTGTGGCTTTCTTAACCAGAGCAACATCAATCACAAGGCAACGCAGCCAATGCCTCCCAAAGGGAGGTGGGTTTCTGGCTGCAGGCTGAGGTAGAATCATTGTTCCCTATGCATTCTAGGAAATCTTAGCATGGAAAAACATGCTTCTGTGCCTGTGCCTCATCCAACCAGGCCTTTCCTAGGGTCCTGTACAGATACCGTATAGATCTATACTGAGGCTGGAAGGACTGTCTTAACGATACAAAGGTTAATAACGTCAGGGCTAACGTGGGTTTTGGTTGTGATGAAAGGGGAATTCCTAAAGTTAGGGACAGGAGCGGAATCTCAAAATCCATCTAATAATTCTCATGTCAGAAAATTATTTGGAATGGAGATTACATAGAAAAAAATTATTATTTCTCTATGTTATCTACATTCTTAATTAGTTTTCCTTTTGTTTTCAAGATATTTAGAAGCGGAGAAAAAAAAATAACTTAAAAAGTTGGATATAGGTGTTTTGGGAATACTAGATTATAGTGTGAATAGTCTCTGAAACTATGATCTGGGGCTTGGTGTCTGCCATCAGTCTGACAAGCCCACTGAAGGATGGGTACAGATGTGATAACGACTAGGCCTGCACACTACAGGTAATAGACACAGGGATGTTAGCCCACTAAGGCCTGTAAGGTCCAATCATGTAAGACCACTTTGCCAATCAAGAGTTGTGTACTCACACACTTGGGCTGCACCTAACCAGACCAGGGGTATCCATGATGCCCCTCACAGAGGTCCCTTTCCCTTTGTTGTTCAAGCTATGCCTAAAATACTCACAACTTCATACTAATCTTTGTTTAACAGTCACCAATATCTTTTTTTCGCATCCACCAAATAACTATTCCATCTGACATATATCAGGTAACATATAGGTACATCCCTGTTACTAAAACGTAGTAAGATCATTAATATTCACTTCAGCATCTGCACTGTAAATGTGATGAGAGAGTAATTGGGTTAAGGTGAAGGGCTTACCATCTAGACTCAGCACCTCCCTGGTCGCCAAAACCAGGAATTCAAGCATCCCACTGCCTCCTGCTGGCGTGCTTCACTGCCCATACTAATATGAGTCCCCAACGTTGAAATGTTCTCTCAATCACAACAGTTTCTCACTAAGTGCAGTGTCCTGTTTGTTGGAATGGTCAAATGAGTACATGGAATTTTCTAATGAATGTTAAAAGAAAATCGATAAGGCCTATGTGCCTCACATTCTGGGCTTGTGATATGTTTGTGACAAATTGGGCTGCATTTGTAAATACTTTGATGTATTCATGGCCACAGAATGGCCATGGGTATCACCATGAAAACAACTCATCCAAATGGGCATATTTTTTTATGTAAATCTGATATATTTATTATGTAATAATGACGTGAATATGGGTAAATTCCTCTCACTGTAATTTGTAACCACTGCAGTATATTGTAGACAAATTGGGCTGAATTGATGAATTCATACACTGGTGTATGTTGGAGACATGTGCCACAAGTGATTTCCCTAAACAGTCACTACTTCACTACAGCTTATCTGTGAGTATGAGGGGTACAAGTGTAGAATATGGCACTACAGGATAATGCACACAAAATAGCATCAATCTAGGAGAGGCCGGACAGGCTAACATGTCTGAATTTGGCCAGTGGTGGCTGAAGGTCTGCAATTGCCACTAAAGACTTGTCAATAAAAAAGTGACAACTTATACATTTGTGTTAGTTAGGATTATTAAGGGTTTGAATATTCCCGGATTTTGGTGTTTTGGGACTGGCTGCACGGTTTTTGAGCCATGCAATAACCCATTTCAATGTTTTTCGTGACGTACCAGTCTCGATTCTATAGTAATGATTGATACCATTATGTGGCTTTATACCACGATTTCTGGGTTACACAGTACTTTTGGTGGCTATTCCTATCCACATATCTGTCGATATTGCACACCCTGTAGGCTGTAACATCAATTTTGTAAGGTGTGCGGTTATCCATGGATAACAGGCACCCGGTGCCGTTATCCATGGATAACCAGCACACCTTACATGTCCTTCCATATCATATGTTACATGTTAAAACCCACGAAATTCTCCAGGCCAGGGTAGGGATCGAACCTGCAGTCTCACATCCCAAATCCAACTCCCTATGCACTGCGCCATAGGGACTGACGAGAAGCGCTTGGTTCGAACCACGTCTGGATATGATACAAAGCCGTGTGCGCTGTCGCTGTCGGGCGACGAGGTGTATTCTACACAAACATAACAGCGAGACGCAGTGAATGGAAGAGACCCGGTGGCCTAGCGGCTAGCACGTTGATTCCCGGCCCAGACGCGTCTTTTTTTCGCCATGTGCGCTGTCCCTGTCCGCTGCCCGGCGAGGAGGTGTGTTCTACACAAACATAACAGCGAGACGCATCTCTTTTTCGCCGTGTGCGCTGTCGCTGTCCGCTGGCGGGCGACGAGGTGTATGTACACTATTTTTCGCCGTGTGCCGCTGCCAAGCCTAGCCGAGACGGGCGCTGTCGCTGTCCGCTGCCGGGCGAGGAGGTGTATGTACCTGTGTACACACACTATGGCTGGCTTTGAGTCTCGGGGAGGGGGAATAATTTTTGTTTTCAACTTGAATTTATTGGTATTCTATTGATTATTTATTGGTTTTGTGGTATAAAATAAGTAGTCAATGGATAATTCATGACTCATCATGAATTATCCATTGGTTACTTGTTCAGTAACGTAACTGTTGATTTAGGGCATATGACTATATGACATATTCTGCATGCCTTGCTACTTTTATGTTAACATAGAGATGTGACCGATATCCTAATCAGTGCGCCAGGTGTTAGTTTTATCAGAATACCTAACATATCTAGCATAACCTACCACATACATAGCTTTAATCAAAGCATCTACAGCTGTTCGTCGATCCAACCCTTTGGAGTGAGTGAGTAATAGATGTTTAACGCCATTTCGACAGCTAAGGTCATATTCATGGCAAGAACTACATTACACAATTTCACAGAGGAATGTGTCAGTGCCCGCGCATATGTGCACCACACACATCCTGAGGGGATAGGAAACCCTTTGGAGCGTGATGCATGTGACCCATAAATTACGCATATCTATCCACTCTTAACAAGCAGACACAACTACCAATTCACCAAAATATTCAGAAAGTGTGTGGAAAGGTGTTTCTGGGGAGATATATGATTATTATCTCTATATTGCAGAATAATGCACTTTTGTTAGAATCGTGGTGGGGCACTGGGGGAGGAGCTAGCTGTTGAGATATCGGGATGAACCCCAAACACTAATAAAATATTTCCTCCAGAGTTTACACAACTCATCCAGCACACTTTTTTCAGCTGCTCCGTTATGACTCTGCTAGGGGAGAGAGCATGTGCCAGTCGCAGCACTGGCTCGTGGGGTAGGACAGCTAAATCAATCCACTGGTGGTCAGGGTGCACACGGACAGGGCTGGCTCCAATTTACAGAATTTTCCCCATGGACAATCATGACATTAAGCATCACTTCCAAGCATGTTGGGCTGGGCTGGGCTAGAGATGTATGGTTCGCAGCCAACCATCCCGGTCTACCCGCGCCACAGTCCTTTTCATGTTAAAGAAATCAAATCTACACTGCAATATACAATCACAAATTCCAGCTGGTATCTGTGTGGAAACTTTGGCAACTAAATCTGGTAACTTTGGTGTAACCACTGGTAACTTTGGTAACTAAATCTGAATTCCATAATATGAGTGCAATCTAATTTCCAATCGTATGAAGTGACCTCCCGGTGCTATACATAATAGTATAACTGTCCCACTGGTGGCATCTATATTTGGTATGGATATATAAATTGGCATCAATTTATACCCCATCAATATATATGTGCATAAACCAGAAGTCCCTTTGGCTCTCAGTAAATAATGTATAATAAAGAGGTCAGAGAGTAGTGACTTTCCCATATCGCCAAGTATGGCCTACGGTAGACAACCTCCGGAGATTCCTCGAGACTATCTATCTCAGTCTAGCTGCTATTTATTAAGACATATCAGAAAATGAACCTGCCTCCCACGTGTGGCTATCTCTATAAAACACACCACAGAAACGTTAATGGATAAAGATGTAGCAGGTATATAGCCATACGGTGGGGGCATCCCCAAGTGCCGACTCGAATGCCGGAGGGCAATGTTTGGCATAGTTTATCATTGAAGCCACAAAAGAGGTTTTTTATGTTGTACTTCTTAACAGATAAATAAAGGCTCTCCACCTACACACACTTTGCTAGCGGCAGCTTACCGTCTCAAATGTAAAGACTTGTTTCACAGTGAGGGCAAATTGTTTCAGAAAAACTGAACAAAAATGAGGAGCTCGGAAATTTATTTTGAAATATTAGTCACTTAATATATGGTAAGAATTAATGTACAGTGATGTGAGGAATGTTTGTGACATCGCCCCGAGAAGTGAACAGATTTCCAAATATTCTCTCTCCAGGAGATGTGTTTTGAACATGATTATGGTCCCCGGCATGTCCATCACCATTTTAGTGAGGCAACTACGTATGGCTCTTCCTTGAAGGCAGAATTCCATCAAAGCAAGCCGTTCTAATGTACTTGCCCCACTATAAAGATCGTTTATGTCTGCCTTGAAACATTAATTTCTCCAACGCTGTAATCAAAGAGTGATGTTTCCCTAAGGCACCAACTTAACTGACTTTGAATTACAGACGTTGTCATCCTTTGTTAAAACATAATTATATGCTTTGTCAAAACATATCTCTATTATGTGTGGTAAAGGGATTTAACTCTCACATCTTGCAGTTTTGATTTCGTTCAACTGAATCTCTTCAAAATTCCTATTATCTATGTTTCTGGGTAGCCTTTGACTTTGTTGAAGTATGCTAGATATCTATAAATCTACGGAATCACTAGGCTGCAGTGCTAAAGTCACACCATTAAAACGACACCCGACAAGGGCCGATCCATATATAAGGCCTACGCCACGCTTTTTAGGCATTTTTGGACATGCCCAACCACCCCTTTGTCATACTTTTGCTATAGAAATGTATATAGGATCCGTGGACACCCCCTGCCCCACCCCCTCTGGTGCGACATATTTACGGATCGGCCCCAACTGATATGAAGATACAATCAAGGAAGTGTTATTTTCATCAGGTCCTCTGAGAATAATTGATTAAAAATGTCAGAATTATGTTCTGGCCTATCTGATGACATAAATTTTGTATTATTTCATTTGAATAACGTCCTTCCATCAGGGACTCCTTTCATGCTGAAGTCCTTCCATACAATGCAATACATTGAAAACCTGAGAAGCCCGAAACTCGTTAGTGCAGACAACTCTAGGTCCTCAGCTGAGGCAACTTTAGGTCGTCATCCTAACCACGTAAGTCGTCAGTATGACGGCTTTGTATCGTCAGTATGAAAAGCGCAGGTCGTCATGGGACATTGACTACCCTAAACTCGTATGCATTGACGACTTTCAAGCAGTGGAAGGTTTTCTGTGTACATGAATAGTGGGTTCCATCTGAGCTGTGGCTTCCAAGCAAAAAAGTTAATCAAAAAGCGAACACCATCGAAGTTACATTTTCTCATACAGGTATCTCAGATAATATGTGATGACTGTCTTTGTCATCAGTTGTTGTCTTCCGATATATCTTTTCGGGCATTTAGGTGACATCACGCTAGCTGTTTTCACACTTTGCAACAACAGAGATGTAAGTCAGGTACTGGGAAATTCCCTGAAAAGCTGCTATCGCGACACTGGGAGAGTTGGCAACACCCCTGGTATATAAGCAGAGTGTTCAGGGCAGACTCTGACCAGCACAGCATCATGGCACCCCCTGGTGTTAAACAATATATTATGTTGCTGACTGATGATTTTAGACCAATCAGAGAGCAGCATTCCCTTCATTTCTCCCTGGGAGGGTCTGCCCCTGAGATTCCCTGCCCAGAGTCTCCCCTGGACCAGTGAGTCCCTCTGCTTACACCAGGGGGCTTAGTGGAGTCCCTAGTTGAAAAATAAAACTGAGGTCTGGGTCTGTGTGAAGAAAATGACTAGGGAAAGAAGGCTGTGAATAAATTCTGTCCCTGAAGACCCTGGATATCCCTATTCAGACTACATTTCAACATTTTTGAATTCCCTATTTTCAGGGAAATCCCTGACAACTTACATCTCTGCAACAACCAGTATCAAGAGAACTATAGACAGAAATTGAACTGGTCTTGCCACATATACAGTGGTGGTCTACTGGTATGTTACCCCCATCTGGGGCCAATGACAGGCCCAGTTGGGGCCAATGACAGGCCTGAACCAGTTTACATATATAAAATATCCACTAACTACTACTCTTTATAGTCCGATATATGGGAATGGGGAAGAGAGTATCACAAACATAATCTGCTACTCGAGGAGACTATAGAGAGTAGCGTTATATTATTTCTTTGTTTTTCCCCTGGATGGTTTTTTTAAATGAGCCATTCCAACAGCCTGAACCAATACAAGTGCTGGTGCAGGCTCTGACCATCCTTGGTGGATACAGGCACATGGACTAAAGGGAACAGACTAAAGAAAACAATATTTAAGCAAGGCAGTGCATGCCAACAATGAATTCAACTAATCTAATTGTGTCTTAAAACACTGCACGAGGAAGCTCATTTTAGTATCATCCGGCTTTAACCTTTGACAAGAACTGGAAGGGATTAGCAACCACAAAGCAAACACGTTCATAAAAGGTCGGTTACATGCATTGTTTTTTTTGGAAATTAGAAAACAGAGCTCTTCTTTAACAGATCTGTTTAAAGTTACTTTGTCAATAGCTTCATGAATATTCATTTCCATGTGAACATCATGAGAGGCAACTTAATGCGGCCTACTACAGGTGTCAGTGTGTGTATGGATTATGCAAAAAAAAATGCCATCATTTGTAAACAGATGCTTGCCGTGTCATAGGCTAATTGCTTTCATAAATTCTGAGTCAAGTCTCACATGAATTTGGTTTAAAAGAAGGGTTTCCATCAGAGCATATGGCAATTACGACAGATTTCTCACCCACAGATCCCACTCACCTGTTAATTTGGAAATTATCCGAATTTTCTGAGTCTCCAATAGGAAATACTTATAGAAATTACATCCAAAAATTCGGAATTCCTAAAAAGTTAGGAAAAGTGGCATCTCTGAATTTACCTAATCTTACTGTTCTTCATACAGACGATAGCACCCAAGCTACATTAGGTTGCTGGAAGGTAATCTCCCGAAACTACCACGACTCTTTCGATATCTTATACCTGCAACATTAAGCTGCATGTAGCTAAGGCTTAAAAAAAGGTACCCGACCGACCCTATAGCAAAACAGGGCCGATCCTGGAATTTTTTTTTATTATTTATTTTGTGAATTACGATATTTTTTGGCAATTTTTAGGTATTTTTCCCTAGTTGTTTGAAGCATGTAACTGGAAACACAGCTTTTTTTTTTGCCCAATCAGAATCAGATAAGAGCTTGACCTATGGGATGGCCTTATGAGATCTGATACCACGAGCCTGCTCACATCACAAAAAAGGTCATAGATAGATTTGTACCACCTTATACTCTAACAAGTCTGTCAGTCTATCTGAATCCAGCCTCGGCCAGCAGCTATCAATACTCTTTCGGGCTGGAGGGGGCGAACCTGATCTGAATCAGGTACCTGCTAGTAACATGTGGAAGCTGTCATGTTTTACATCAAAATCAACCACTCTAGTCTTGGTATTAACCCTGTGGAGAAAATCCCGGGGTAAGTCCCTTCTTCCTTAAGCGTGATGGTCCAAGGCTCCGTGTTTATTTGAGGTCAGGATGCACTGGTAATTAACACAACACGATCCTATGTGGCTGGACTGCTTCTCGGTCTAGGGTGCTTTCTCGCTTTCTGAACCCCAAAACAATTAGTGTGAACATGCTGTGTTAACAGGGCCCCGCGCATCAATCTAGGGGGCTAGTCAGCTAGGGCCAAAGGGTCATTACCAATTTCTTTCTTATCAGCTCAAAATATGCCTGCATTATGAGCCAACCTTGACAATCTGAATCATGAACTGACACGTACTATACTAAATTGAACTGCCTCATCTCTTTGAAGATAGCCTTACTGCTTAATTAATTTTACTTAATCTCGGTTTTACTAGAGGTAGTCTCCACACGGGCTCAGCCAAGTGACCCTCACTAGCGCTGAGATCCTCCATTTGGGAGAGGCAAATTAGTCCTAACTGACCTAACTGATTTTATAAAGACACTGAGCTGTGCTAAGTTTATATTCTCTTTATAGGCTATAGTTAATTTCAAGGTAATCCATGTTCTGAATTAGTCTTCTCATTTGCAGATGAATAGAGGTGCAGTGTGTGTGATTTCACAAAGAGAATTTCAAATCTCTCTGATTGCCTTCTGTAAGAAGAACATAAATGGATATTAATGTTTCCTTTGTAAACCATGTGTTTGGGCATTCTGTATTGTAAACTTTGCTTTGTGAATGAAACGTGACGAAAGCTTTTTGTAAGGCATATATAACGGATATGTCCATCAGGGCGGTGAGTCAATGGCACCATGCAGGACCAGGAGCGTAGGAAGCATATTTTTATTTGGGGGGGGGGCAGGGGTCTCGGTTGGGGGGGCTGCTATATTTTTATATAGGCTTATATATGAACCTCCTCATTTTTGGGGGAGAGGCCCAGCCCCCCCCCCCCGCCCCCCCCCTTTTCCTACGCCCCTGCAGGACAATACAATAAAGGCAATGAAAAAGAAACTGAATGCAAGAAAATTAGATATGAGTTACAGAGGCCATAAAACGGTTCTGCCATCTCAAAGTTTAAAAAACATAAGGCGTGCCGGTGAATTTCTGAGCCCGGAAGGATCTCGTGTACTGGCACTGTTTCGCTTTTCAGGTTTCTGGCTTGGCATGAGATGATCAAAGGGAAAGGGCGTAGGAACTAATGGCATTGTGTATTCTCTTGGTGCGTCCGCCTGTGTAGATGCCATCTTTATGACGTCACAGACAGACAGGTGTGACAATGTGGAGGTACATATTGACGTCACGTCATGTAAGCATGTACGTCATAATAGTCAACGATGTGCAGCCTGCCACCCATCGCCAATGACGTATTTCTATCTAGATCCAACACTAAATCTATCCATAATAGGGAGGCAGAGGCAGAGATATAGAGAATATATTTATTTTATCCGTGCAGACATTTCCGATGTACCGGTGGAATCAGGATGACATGAAAAAAGAATGCCCCGGGGGAGGCGTGCAAGAGTGCTTATTATCAAAGGGTTCATGGGGGGGGGGCGGATCCTAGGTGGCTCCTCAAAGTAAAAACTAACTTATAATTAAAATCTAAGGGATCTTCTCTCTTTGCATTGCAAATCACAGGCATCAAATGGCCAGAGTATTTGCGGTTTTAATTATAGTTGTCAAGACACAGGATGAATATTCTCACAGTGAAAAAAGTAATGAGAGAAGTTTTTCAATGTTATCAATGCTAACTTATTATTTTGGTCTCAGGTGTGTAGCATCGAGTTTTTCATACTTGGGTCTAAAAAAAATCCTGTTTCCATTGTTTCAATTTTTCTTTTTCCCTGTGTTTTAGGAAAACTCAAATTCCCTGTGTTTTCTCAGTATTTGCCAATTAACCTGGTTTCCTTGTGTAATGGGGACCCTGGAGAGGTCTTGCATAGCATTGTTTAGAACTGGAGGCATTGGCAGAATGATCGTCCCCCTTTCCCCCCTCACTCGTTATCACATTCACTAAAATCCAGGATCCAAACGGACAAATTCTCCCCCGTGCACTGCATACGGAAGGCTATTTGTGCAAATAGAAATTAAATAGGAAAGCCCTGGTCTACAGCTCGAGAACTCCCTTGTATGTCCACCTACTCTAAAATATAGTCATTCAGCAAACCACCTAAATGGTGTACCCCAAAGACCAGATTAACCCTACCATGGATACAATTTATAAAATAGACATGATAATTGCCAACAGCATTCATTACTCAAATAAGTATGTTTGTATGCCCACAGTCACCACGTGAGTGTTAGTACAGGAATAGCTTAGCCCTAATTCTGTTGGCTGTGAGTTTCTGGAAATTCTTGCGTGGTTCCAGAGTGAATGAGAACAGAACCTGTGTAATTGAGCTGAAAAGGCCGGTAACAGGAGGAAGCCACTAGTGGCACCTGGTGATCGTGGCAACAGTGCCCTTTGCAGGGAGTGAGTGAGTAAAAGATGTTTACCGCCATCTCGGCAGCTATTCACACATCCGAGGCGATACGAAAGAGGAGATTTAGACCTTTTTATGTGGGCTAGGGAGGCCCGCCCTCTGCAGGGGTGCCGGAACAGTTAGGGGGGGGGGGACATGGCCCCACATCCCAGACCAGGGGGCCAGACTATGGTTTTGCCAGATACACCAATACACACTTATATGGTGAACTTGGTCATTTACTCACATATGTACATATTGACCTTTATACCACGATCTCTTGGTTACTCAGTGCTTTTTGGTGGCTATTCCCATCCACATATCTGTCGATATTGCACACCCTGTAGGCTGTAACATCAATTTTGTAAGGCGTGCGGTTATCCATGGATAACCTGTGCCCGGTGCGGGTTATCCATGGATAACCGCATGCCTCTCATGTCCCTCCATGTCATATGTTACATGTTAAACCCACGAAATATCCCAGGCCAGGGTAGGGATCGAACCTGCAGTCTCACATCCCAAATCCAACTCCCTATGCACTGCGCCACAAGGACTGACGAGAAACGCTCGATTCGAACCACGTCTGGATATGATACAAAGGCCGGGCAGGCGACGACTGCGGGCTGACCACTACCATAACCGCGGGACTCATTCAAAAATAGTGTGGTATAAAATAAGTAGTCAATGGATAATTCATGACTCGTGTGTGTTAGCAAAGGCTAATAACACCCGGCCTATGGCCTTGTGTCATTATCCTTCACTAACACACACTCGTCATGAATTATCCATTGATTACTTGTTCAATAATACATGTAGTAGGGACAATATCTAAATATACAAAAAAATGTCATGGGGGCCTGCCCCCAAACCCTTTAAGAATTTCAAAGTGTTTCACTTGCTATGCTCGGAATTATCAATGCGCCCACCTACCACGGCCCCTCCAAAGTCACGTTGCTTCCAACACCCCTGGCCTCTTGTGTGATATAGGCTCCAGCCTCATTCATGGTTCCCCTAACACAGCAAGGTTAATATCTTGTTTATGTGTATGAGCGACCATGCCAGTTTTGATCTCGGACTGTCTCGGAATATCTCGCGATATTTATGTAGGTACAAGACTTTCAAGATGTATGACATGCCAGGAACACGTTTGTTCAGAACCAGATATCGCTGATGTCAGCATGCACATGGCGCTCCCTGGAACTAGTCCGATCCTAACAGAACGTTATAGCGTAAGCACTGTGTTCATAAATCCACGTATCACAAACCATCTAAGTACAAGCCTAGATCAGAGCAAAATCCATTAATGATTCGACACCAATCCACACCTGATACCATTTATATACATGTACAACAGTACTAGCACCGAGGTGCCAACATAGGGTACCGTCTCCCTCCTCTTGACGGGACTGTAGACAATATGACAAGCTGTCACTTTACCTTTCTACCTAATCCACATTGTATCAACATATCTCGATGAAGGAATACGTAGGGTTACCTTTCTGTGCTAGATTCAGTTTGAGACATCATTTCCTCGTTAATCTATTTAGGCACAACAGAATGGACAGAAAAGCTTAGAAAATCTATTCTGTGTAACGTGCTCTCTGTCAATGACCTTTTCCAGTGCTTTCATCCCAGTATAACTTAATTCAGACAATATGTTAGTCGGATAATATTGTATGAAGTACGTTAGCTGTAGTAACCTTTACATTTCAGATCCTGATAATTGGAGCATTACACACTACATTACCACATCTGAATACCCAAATGTCATCTTTCGAGACCTGTGCTAGTAAATTATATTCATAGTTCTCCGATCCCTGTGAGTAAATCTGGATTTAGACATAAGCTAAACCCAAAGCGAGTAACTCATATGCACAAGGCTATACCTAAATACAGAATGAGCTACTCCTGTATGTGTCCCTTCATAAGAGAAGCCCTATGTTGTAACTGTCCGCTCTAGGGTCTGCGCTGCACCATACTAAGTGGAAACCCAATACACCTGGTAATCTAGCTACTAATACCTGCCACACTGTTAGCCACCTAAGAGCCCTCACCTGCCTACATCTGACATTGGCTACCTCCAGGGAAGGTCCATTAATTCTACCTCCGTCTTCCAGGCCTTTTCTTGGCAAAAAAAGAAAGAAACTCTCCAAACTATGGAAAGTTTTGTAACGCGATACCAGGATTTAGGGGAGTGCTGGCCATCATTCCCTATGCAGCTCACACACTTTCAGTTACTGCCCTTAAATTGCAATTGCGAAAGCATTTAATAGAAGACATTGGGGTCCATGGATCCATATTGCTGGAGGAGAGTATGATTGCAACTTGATTGCAAAACCTCAGACAATTCTCTGTTAAGTGATGTATGGCAACCCCTGAGTACTGAGTGACCTCCACTATAATAGGCCTACAATAAGCTTACCTCAAAATCAGTATTGAGATCAATATTATCAGTCACAGGTGTCTGTCGATTTATGCTCAAGTAAGTGGAATGAAAACAGCGAATAAGCAATTCCATGATAAGATTCCATGACTTTCTTTGTCAAAGCTAGATTGGTATCAGTTCATTAGTCACCCTGAAAATGCCTAAGTAGGATCAGAGACAGCAGCAATCGGAAACCTCAATGGTTTTAATGAGTATGGAGGTGCTTGGTGGGCATGATTTATATATTGGCACGTGGACTGAGGCGGTTGGAACTGTACGCTTACATGGATGCGTTGGCACTGCAGAACTTAGAGCCCTAGGCTTACATTCTTAAGAGCAGAAGTAGGAAGAATTAGAGCATGGTGTACAATCGGTATTATGTATGACCAGAGCGTGTAGTCATTAGGCCAATATGGGAAGTAGGGTTCTGGTAACATGGTTCGAAAAATATTAAGCCAAGGTAGAGGGTTTCCTTAGTCACAATACATGAATCAACTGTGTATATATACATATATATATATATATATATATATATATATATATATATATATATCCCAAAACAGAGCCATTTCACCTTACATTTGATTATAGAATCGGATGGAGCTTTTTAGGGAGATCCACTGTTTGCTATATTCGGTCAGGTGACTTGAACACCCTACAAGTGCGTCGTTTTTCCCCAGCCTAACATTATGCGGGAGAATGGGAAGGGGGGCATTTGTTGTTGGAGTGGTGGTTATGGTGTGGAGGTGGGGTTTAAGATCTGGTGCATGTTTGGGTCAGTTTATTATTGGTGATTCATTCGGCATATCAGGCCCATGCTGTGGATATGCGATAAAAAGGTAGGTTCAATCATGCATCCACCTATATCAAAAGAAAGCCATATTTTAATCAGTACTCATCTTCAGACTGACAAAGCAACTACACAGAGGGAAATCAATGATATGTTATATCAACCAGGCCACTTCCTGGTTGGGGAAAAACTTTAGGAGGGTCAGGATATTCTTGGTGAAAATAGTTTTTGTTAAAACCAAAGTGACACAACAGCAGCGATGGCTATATATGTGCAAGGAAAATATAATACATATCACTGCCACATTCTAATAATAAAGGCTATTGTACAATCATTATCTATTTCAGTCCCTGTATTCACAAAGGATAGTTTAAAACCCCTGGTATTCAACAGAACCTTCACCATCTCTATCATCTACAACTGGGAGCAGTATGTCCATTATTCCAAATACAATCATACATACTGTATTTCCAATACCAGGGTATAGATGCTATTGACTACATCAGTCGTTTATCAAAAGTCACTAGCTCTGCAACAGCTTGCAGTACCAGCAGCACTACACGACTGGACGAACATCGCATCCCAGCTAGACTAGTGTCCAGGGTATTTATTGCTGAATATCAGGCCCCAGCAATGCATACATCTCCGAAAAAAGTGATTATCTGAGAAATATCTAGTTTTCATACTGTTCTTTTCTCAGCGGACCTCTTAACAAAATTGATATTGAACACCACCAGTACTGCCAGTAGGATTTATCTTCCCTACAGGGATTAAATACATCATGGATGTGTAGTGTAACAGTAAGTGGAGACATTCATCATAAAATAGAACTAATTCAGCAAAATGTGACCAGTCAGACAGAAAGGATGATTCTGGGGCAAGCTCAGGAATATTCCGTTTGGCTAAATATCAGACACATCATGATTAAATTACTCATTTATAACCTCTATCTGAGGATTCTAGTTCACATTCTTTGTAATGTCTGCACTGAAGCCAACCAGGAAAAGAAATTCATAATCATTATCTCAGATAAAAATTAATACCTATATTGCTGAATACTCTACTTCAGCTCGAACCTTGGGTAAAGGGTAGACTGGAGACGACAGCTGAGATATCACATGAACCGAGTCTAAAGCTAATAAATGGCTGCCAAAGTAGCCTAACCCTTGCTTAGAGATCACATTGTTAATTAAGGGTTATTCATGTACTTCTAAATGACTGTACTACAAACCAACCCTCATCATACAGACATTATTAGGACCATGCTATTATGAGAGGACAGGATCTAGTTCATCTAGATATATATAAATCTATGTCTCATTATAAATGTGCAGGAAAAGCACCCCCTCCTCTCCATGGTGCGGGTATGTCCAAACAGTATAATATGGGGGTGAGTTGTACATGTATGGAGCTGTAGTTGGTATAAAATATGACAACAATGAAGGCAGTCTATTTGGGTTCTAGATTTTACTGGTAGGGTGTCCAGTGATAACTAGCAGGCCTGCTACCATTTTAGGGCCTACACTTCTATCTTTTACCACTACAACCAGAAAAGTATGTGTGGTTGTAGTCTACCTATCACTACAACCTATAGGCCTGTCAGGGGTGCAGTCTACCTATCACTACAACCTATAGGTCTGTCAGGGGTGCACAGTCTACCTATCACTACAACCTATAGGCCTGTCAGGGGTGCACAGTCTGCCTATCACTGCAATGACTATTTCCCCCTGAGTATGTCTGGGCTGTACAGTGATTACTACATGGACCTAGCTAATATACTGCAACCACTATGCCCTTTACCCCCTTAGCACATATGTCTGTCCTTAGATAAGCACCTGCAATGTACCCAACACAGATAGTGATAACCCGAGTTCAATTATATCACTACACCCCTTTCAGCTGAATGCTTATTCTGTTCTGCCATACACTCTGCTTATAGTTGTTCCATCCAATATTGGAGTAAATTTACAATATAGACACCTCTACTTCTACCCTCCTCATACAAAGTCCCCTGTCTCACCCTGATACCATACATGATTGAGGACCTTTGCTCCCTCTGTGTACCCCTTGAACATATACTGTCACTCTATAAGTACTGACAGCTGTGTCATGGTGAACAACGTCTCTGTCAGCCCCAGTGGGGGCTACTTCTTTTTATGTGGATCAGGGTTGGAGCAGCTTAGAATGAGCTCCAGTGGGTGGTAGGAGTAGGAGCCGTCAGTACTTTATGTGCTGAATCAGCAAATGACCACACATGGGGACGTCAACTAGATATTGGCCACACTGAGACATTGTAATGACAAATATATTGTAGGTCACATTGGCTTAATTATTAATATCAGGATGAATGGAATAACATGGGACTTAACCCCTTACATCAAGAATCGTATAGATACAATTTCATTAGCTCTGTTATGAATTATGAGTTAAATAGATTCCTCGTCCGTGGTAAGAACTTTAAAAAGCACATGACATATATAATGTCAATATTGTCTTTCATTTCATTTGGGGACAGAGAAGAAATTAGATTCTGAACCATTTCCTCTTATTATTGGAAACTCAAGAGTCTGAGGTTGAGTCTGAAATGTGTAACAACGAATTGCATAAAGAGGTCAAAGTCAATATCTATAGCGGGGAAAAACTCAGCTGTCCACCCAGGGCTGTCCAACATCCATTAGAATAATAGTGAAAGCTTTTGGTTTCAGTCTACAAAGAAGTATGAATGCCAAGATCTGTCTTACATTCCTTTGAAATATTCGGGACACTGCATAAACCACATAAATGTATTATACTCATGCAGAAAATTTCTCAAAACAGATATCACCAAAATTGGCCAAGCATGCATAGCTTTAGATTTCTATTCAGTATCCAAGACCAGAGGAGAGAGCCGGATACAGACACAGATTCCACCCACGGGAGTTCGGGGGCGGCCTTTTTGTTAGGATTGGTAATTCAGAGAGATAGCTCGTATGGCATACTGAATGCAAATAGTGCTGAAGGATAAATGGATTGTGTGCTAGGGTGTCCTGTCTTCACATATACATTGATATACTAATATACTAGAGAACTTAATAAGATAAACTAATATCATCATATTTACTCTGAATGATATATGAACATAGGACCAGAAAGCATATCTTGAAGACACATTCTTTTCCCCTTTTTTTCAGGCCAGGCGTTAAATCCCTTGATAATTGTATCACATGTCCTAATGGCGACGTTGGCAGCCATAGGCACTTACATAAAATCAGCATACTATTCAGTTTAATTGAAAACCCCTATATCTCCCATTTGTCTTTCTCTTTACAGGGAATGACACCAATATGACAGATTATGGACTGGACGGGGAGTTCAGCCTTGAGGACCTGTACAGCTACTACGACCTCTACGACTACCCAGAGAGAGATGTGGCCGTCAAACTCTACATCTACTTCTCCCCACTCCTGCTCTTCCTGGGCACCTTCGGAAACATCTTCTCAGTGATCATCCTCCAGAAGTTGAGCAAGAAAGTCATCTCTACTTGCTTGTACCTGTCTGTGTTGGGTGTAGTGGACCTGATTGTGCTCTACACGCGCTGCGGCAATGAATGGCTGGTTAATATGTCCCATATTGACCTCTCCAATAGGCTCATGGTCTATTCGGAGAGCATCTGCAAGGTGTACCCCTTCGTCTTCAGCTTCATCTTTCATCTGCAGAGATGGCTCATTGTGGCCATGTCAGTGGAGGCTTTCATCTCTATTACCTACCCACAGAATGTGGTCCACATGTGCACCTTGGAGCGGGGCCGAGCAGTTATCCTGCTGCTCACTGTGCTGCTCGTCTGCGTCAACCTCCACTATTTCTGGTCCTTTGAGCTCGTGCCGCTCAAGGAGATGGCATTGCCACCAGGCCTCTTCTGCACCTTTGCCAAACATGGCCACCAGCATAGCGAGGAGTTCCAGGAGATCATCTGGCCAATCATGGACTTACTTGTTGCTGAGGTGATCCCTTACTTGACAGTGATTGTCTGCTGTGCTATCATGGTGGTCCAAATGGCAAGGGGCAGGCACAAAGGGGACAAGAGCCACCAGCAGTGGCAAGCCAAGTATACCTTGGACTCCCTGGCAATCGACCAATTTAAGGTGACCTTCCTGATCGTTAGTATCTTCTATGTACTGCTCACCCTGCCCCACTTTGGTAACGCCCTCTTTAAGTACCTGGTTGAGAAGCACCAGCTCATTGAGTCCTCCTTCAAGCTGCAAGCGCAGGAGCAGCTCGCCCAGGCCATTTGCTCGTCCATCGAGTGGGTCTTTCTCAGCTGCAAGTTCTTTCTCTATTTTGCTACGTCCAGGAGATTCCGTGCTGAATTCGTCCTCTTATTTCGCTGCTGTTGTAGACGCTATGGCCGAACGGTGCATGCCCGCAGCTCTGCCCGCTGCCTAGCCACACGTCCCCTGATGCACCAGATGACCTTTGATGGTCCAATCTGTGACAATGGTATTCAGGGTGGTGAGATAGCAGAGCCCGGTCAGTTTGACAGGAGCCTAGTGCCCAATGATCTAAACATGCCCAATATCATTACAACAGTGTGATGTGTTAATCAGCTTTTCTAAATATAGGGCAGCAATGAGCATTGCTCGTAACTGGAAAAGAAATAAATCAATAGCCTTGAGCAAGTCTAGCTTGTAGTCTGACATCAGCACTCCCTCACCCAGGTTATTGGCACCACCAAGCCACTATTCACATAACTCCCGCCAAAACTGCCCTATTCACACCACACTTGCAAAAAGGGCAGGAAAAAATTGATCAATGTTGATACCTTGGCCGACCTCCCTATACCTTTAACACTGAACCAAAAAGCATCTTTTTCACCTATTATCACTCACATAGACCCTGCCTCACATTTTTCCTTATAATTACAAAACTGCTCATGTTTAATACAAAATGGATATTCCTCCAATTATCCTGACATATATAGGATGCACTTAATGTGCATTTGATAACAATATCGACTTTTAAAACCTCTTTTTTTCAACCCTAAACTTGACCATCACCTCAGCCTCCAACACCCGAAAAAAGTCTTACTAGGGACCCACCTACCCCCATGCTAATAACTCTTTTCGAGTTAATTAGGCCATTCACTGAGCGACTCATATTTTAACATTTATAAGCGAGACTAAGATGTTACACTTACGGGGCCGTTACAAGAGATCACCATGCCTTATAGGAAAAAAAATATTTAATTAGCACAATGTAATAGTGTGAGCGGTTCTAGAGCGAGATTTTCGAAAGAGCAGCTCAAGGTAGAAAGGAATCACAGGTGGCTAAGCTATAAATCCTCTCTTTACCAGAGCTGCTTCTGCCTCTGCCTACATCAGTGTACATTATTATGGCCACACTCGGAGTGGTTGTTGGCAGGAATCTGGACTGCTCGTCCTACGCCTCTGGAGTAGGCTAGTATTAATTATGGCACATCCCAATCACGGAGACCTGAATCACAATGTTTGATTTCCAAAATTGGAGATGTTTCTTGGAGTACGATTAATTTTGTATCCACTGAGGTTTCAGTTTGTTTTACAATCAAAGTTGGCTGGCCGGTGTTACCTACTTTGGATTTGACTGGGAATGTTTCATATGCCGTAAAAGGGAAATACTAGAATTTCGTTTCTGACAGAAACCCTATGTACAGGATTCTCTGGATTGAATGGATTAGCATTTGCGGTGAAAGTATCACCTCGTTACTGACATTTAGTAATGATATGAATAGGCATCTTTTTGTAGCCGACTCGTATCTTCTTGTGCAAAAGTAATGGCGACCCAGTATGAAGAGTCCAATGGAGCACACTGTTTCCACCAAATAAAGGGTAGATCGACCTTCAAGTAGGACACCTAATATTAGAGCAATTACATTTTAGAATGTGAATAGTGCTCTGGGGAGTTTTAGTTGTTGGCGCCAGGAGTATGAGATAATCGGTATTATATCAAGCCAGCCGCAGAAGGGGCTGCTTGTGTCTACTTCCAATCTCTTTTGTAAAGGTCTGTAATGGTTTGTAACTGTTTTGTGCCTGTGGAAACTTGCCAAAATGCGTTGGTTTATAATGAAGTCCAAAAGTCCTTATCATAACATATACAGTAAATGGACTTTATGCTAGAGTGTATGCCTTAAGGCTTAACATCCTGATAATAACCCATTATAACTTATGAATATTTTGTTCTGCAGCATGGGAGGTAATGGGAAGAGTAATGATAGAGGAGAACCTTCCCCTTTATTAATAATTTACTGCTGTATTGGATGGGGATTTGTAGTATATATACCAGAGATATACCACAGCTTCCATCACAGGGAATCCCCACATAGGCTCTGGGCTCATCCTGGGGCTATTGGGAGATAGTGGTCAGTATACTGCTGGGAGTAGGGGATAAAAATTGGGCGTTGTGCATTGAAGCACAGAAGGCTCCCCCTTCCCCCTCCCCCCTGGTGTTGTGTAACATGATAAGACAACCGTCTTAATTTCAGAAGGATCATATAAGAACAGAGAGAGAAATTTTTGTCTTCCACCAGAGAGGGACTTGGGCCTATGGGGAAGTTGATGGGTGGTTGTCTCTTTTTGGTAGGGTTTTCCTTTTTTAAATCTTCATTTTGGAAGGGAAAACAGATCTTTCTGTGAATCTTTTTTGATTAATACATCTTTATTATGAAATTGATTATGTACATGTCTGTTTTTCATGGGAAAAGTTGGATTATTTCTATTTTTAATGAATTATTGAAAAAAAAAAGATAAAAAAAAAATTTAGCGCGCCACCGCCTACCCGGCGGTATAGACTCAGGGAGGGGCCTGAGCCAACTGTGTATAACTATACATACTACCAGTCTCACAACAGTAAAGGCCTTATAGAAATCTCAGAATGCAGTATACTGTAACTGTACATACTGTTCTGTCCACACTGGTTCCTCTTGTATATTGAAGACAAACATACCTATAATAATGATTTAAACAGGTAATTCATGTCTAAAACATCAATGGACCCTTCTTAAACACAATAAATCAAGTATATAGGTCCCAAGAACTTAAATCTGATACGTGTTTTAAGTTAGGGGAAAATTAGATCTGCTGAGGGGAGGGGGAGGCAAATCCTTCTCATTCATAATTGAGTTCATTTCACTATGATCTTGAAAAGGAGAAACACGTCTAGACAGAGACTGTTGTTTTAGATAGTCTGGAACGGAACAGATTTAGTTTAACATACTGTTGATTTAGATAGAATCCAATCCTGTCAAGCTGTCCTTCCTTCTGCCTCTGAATAATGTATGCCATGTTTATGGGATATTTGTGCATAATAAAGTAACGCCAAATGTGGCCATCTGCATAGGACGTAACCAAGTAATTTCCTATACCCCCAGGACAGGATGATAGCAGTAGATCCATGTATGATGGTCATCTGTCCTGTATTACTAGGTATAGGATTACTGAGTAAACCCACATCGCTGTATCATATAACTGTTGAGAGCTGCTGTATTAGAATAGCATAAAAACTACCATACTAGTTATTGCCTTTTCTGGAACATTTCTACACCAACGCAGGTTAAATGAAACACATCAATTATGTTTAAGGAACCTTTGCATAATTCATTTATAATCTTTTTATGTGGCCTTATTGGAGGAGGGCTGTTTTCACCTGGCTTAAATACAGTTGCAACTAGCTCTACAACACATTAATCAGCTGGAGATCACTATACCCAAACATAACATGGCATTGCCTTCATTTTATATAACGTATGCCAACCTGTTAGTTATATAAGCAGACATAGTACAATGTTCCAGATGATGTAATTCCGTTGTTTTATATATAAATATGGTGAAGGGACAAGCCAGCCAGTGTATATAGTGTATAAGAGTATTCAGCAGATGAAAGATGCCATGGTCTTTATGTACCACATTTTGTATACATGTATGTACACGCGTTAATGGTGATGGAAAGGGGTGGAAAATGTGCAATAGTTCAAAGTAGAAATATGATGCAAAGTTATCAAAGGATGGGTAGTGGAGGACTTTTTGTGCTATATGATAATTCTAAACTCACTAAGGGCTTTAACAATTTCACCCCTTAAGGGCAGCATCTGACTTCTTGTTCTTTTGTCATCATGATGCTCCAACACAGGTCATATGCAGGCACTCTAAGGCTAAGACCAAAAACAATGTGTGTTTCAGGTAACATGTAAAATTGTTTTTAACTAGAACAAAGACATGCGATGACTCGTGGTAACTCACAACGACGTGCAGAAGACTCGATTGACTCAAAAGTAGCCAAAACTATAATTTCTTCAAAAATGAAGAAAATACTTTAGGGTTGGCCCTGTTTTACTAGGTAGGTTTGATTGACCTGAAACAAACAATTTTCTTTTTTTTTTGGCCCAACCATTCAGAATTGTATCAACCCTGTGCATAGGATGGTCTGATTGCAATACCACTGGGTTTACATCCCAATGATGGATGTATAGTTCACATGCATAAAAAGTTCATATGCTACCCTTAAATGGTCTAATGCAGATTTGGTATTTCATGTGATATGAGTTATAGTATAAGGTAATAACTGCTTTGTAGAATTGCCTAACAACTTATTGTGCATGCAATGCACTCATGAAAGGCATTGAAAATTTAAGATAATGATCGAGTATCTTCTTAATTTGATAGGTCACTGAAATCTGGGCCCAGCTGAATATCATGACTAGGGAGAACAGTATATATAATAAATGTGATCACACACATCTTGGTGTTTTGTTCATGAATTTAGACTATCAATCTTCAAATCTAAAACCAGTATATTCAAAAACAGATTTCTTTGGTAGCGCATTAGGATAGAGCAGGTAAGTTTGTGTTCGCAGCATTAAATATTCACAGAGCTGTTCATCTCTCGGATGAATGTCCCAAATGTATTTACTGCGTAGAGGTATTTGTAGACGTCCCCCTTAGATGATAATGAAGCATTTACTTGTTTTCTCTTTTTAAGCTAATTCCCAACACAACCTAGTCTAGACAAAATCTAATGTGTGAGACAACGGTATTTCCACAGAACAATGTATATCCTAGCAGACTATGTATGCGATATAATATATTGCATACATTATATACATTATAGATATATAATATACATTATACATGTATTGCCCAAAGGACGGACTCTCACAGAGTATGCCGGCTTTATTAGAATATTTCTCTCGACTATCCTTAAGCCCCATCAAAGGGATGAAGCTTTTCTTGCAATTCAAAAGCGTTATCCGCCAGAGCTAGGTCATTAGGCTTGGAATGACCTTTAAGTAACATGAATACATCAGCTGATAATAAGTACATCTAAGTGTCTTTGCGTTAGACAATGTTACATCATAGTCTGACAATATAATGTTTTGTTCGAGTTTTGAAACTATCTTGTTCAGGCTAGCCCAGTGAGAAACCCCCTTACTCTCATTTTGGCCACAAATGAACCAAGTCTCACTTCATAACCGTGTAACAAACGTGTTTTTTTTTTGTTCTTCTTATTTTCTTGAACTGTTCTAAGTAGCATTTGTAGGGCCTACTGTTTATCCATACAGCCAAGGGGTATTCTACAGCGATAGTTCTTGGTTGGCGAGTCACTGTGATAATGATGGTATAAAATCTGAGAGGCCTGTCCCCCCCCCCCCCACCATCACAAAGGAGGTGGGGCCTGAGTATGTCTGGGCTCCCCAAAATTTACCAAGAATTCATAATAAATTGAAGAAGAAGCTAGAATTTTGCACCTCAAATTAGATTGATATAGTAATGGGACAGGGAAAATGGGGGCCTCAAATCAGATCTTAAATCCATCAAAAATTACTTTTCTATACAAATTTTATATAGGTACGTATAGGCGCTATTGGGCTTGAGCTGACAATTCAAGGTGGCCGAGGTCCGGCCCCCACTGGGCCCCACAATGAAGATTTGCTTCCTACGCCTCTGTTCAATGGTATCATTTGTTATGGCCGCCATTTGAGTTGAAAGGGAATAGTAGACACCAACTATCTGAGGTGGTAGAAACAACTGCAAAGTGTAATTGTAAATGGGGTATTCACATGAGAACTACCACTTCCTAAGGAGCATAAAGTGGTTATAAGACCCCCATTCTGCTGCAGTAACACTGGGCCTCCTTACCCCTTACAGAATACATCTATAGGAAGAAGGAGAGAGTGTGTTTGGTGAAAGGAGCTGCTCCTGGTGTAGGGTAAACACCACAGTGTATGGCCAGCTTGTATGGCGAGGAGCAGCTCGGCTATTGTACTAGATGGGGTGGGGGCGTCTCAATATCTCCTATGTGTTGCATGCTAATGAAGATGGCCAGGACTGTGGTCAACACAAGGACGATGGACATAGCTGCTGCTTCTGTTGTGTGCAGCATCTTCATCTTCCTAGTATTTAGATAATGCTTGATGCCGAAGGCATGGGAATAGCTGGCGGTACTGTGTATAACGCCTAAAGCTTGACTTCTCCCTGTCAGTTAATGTAGATATTGTGTACAACTTCTACAGTTTCCTGCTTTGTAAGCATCTATATACACCGCCGCCTTCCTCCTGGTCGCGAATGTTGA
This sequence comes from Acholoe squamosa, assembly GCA_949317995.1. Classification (NCBI taxonomy): domain Eukaryota; kingdom Metazoa; phylum Annelida; class Polychaeta; order Phyllodocida; family Polynoidae; genus Acholoe; species Acholoe squamosa. The sequence goes on along the minus strand of OX439038.1, from coordinate 58,889,622 downwards.
TGGTTCTTTGTACGGTATCTACATCTCCTTCTTTCTCTGGTTGTTAAATTGTCAATGGTGCTGTGAACAGCATCTACAGCTCCTTCTTTCTAGAAGTTAATGTGTGGTCTAGAAGTTAATGTGAGGGCGGAGAGGGATTCCATGTGATCAGCAATTAGACATGGGCCAGGCAGTCCTAAGAGACAGGAAAACTCCTACGGATAGGACTTAATTATGAAGGTATGAGATTTATTTGACATTCCTCCACATGACATGAATAGATATATGAAACATTGTACATGAAGTTGACTGTTTTGGGCCAACTCAGGCCATAACTATAGAATTGATAAATGATCGACAATTATTGCTAGCAGAGCACAGGGTGACAGGTGTCTTTGCACTCCTACAGGCTGCTAGGCGCATGCGCAACAGGATACAGCGTCAGCTCGATAATGGTCAGTCTGCCTTTGTACTAAACATACTTGAGCAAGCAAAAGGTGACCCTATAAAGTTTTGGAGGGAAATTAATGAACTTGTAAACCCCAAAACAAAAAATTTAGTCATCCAATTAGAAAATGATCTAACTGGTGAGATTATTCCAGTTGACAAAACAGCTAAATATATCAACGATTATTTTGCCAATATTGGAAATGACTTGTTTAGCAAGCTGCCTGTGAACAGGATCGATCTGCCAGACCTTAACATAGATCGAGATGATGATGAAGAAGAACTAGACATTGCCTCGTTCATAAATGTAAACTCAGTCACTAAATTGATAAAGGGAATCAATATAGATAAATCATGTGGGCTTCAAGGGATAAACAGCAAAGTGCTAAAGGATGCTCTGCTCTTTCTAAATAATGAACTAACTATAGTTTTTCGAAACTCCATTAATAGAGGCATCTTTCCGGATGCATGGTCGGCTGGCACTTTGATCCCTATCCCCAAGGAGGGGAATCTTAAACATATTAAGAACTGGCGCCCAATTTCTCTGCTGCCCTTACCAGGGAAGTTACTTGAAAAACTAATACATAAAGTCTTATCAGACCATCTAGAGGAAAATACTATCCTATGTAAGACTCAATTTGGCTTTCGCCCAGGGAAGGGTGCCAGTGATGCAGTTTTCAATGTTGTGAAGGATCTATATGAGGCTAGGGATGATGGCCTGATCACAGCCACCTTTTATCTGGACTATTGTAAAGCTTTTGATTCCTTCCATTACCCTACCCTTTTACATAAGGTGTGCCCGTTAAATATCCATCGAAAACTCAAAAAATGGCTAATGGAATACCTGGCACACAGATCACATGGTACAATGGCCAATGGGAGTATCTCTGCACAATCACCTGTCAAATTTGGGGTACCACAGGGCTCTGTAATTGGCCCTCTCCTTTTTGTAGTATTTATAAACGACCTATCTGACTGCATAAAAAATTGTCATTATACAATGTACGCTGATGATGTAGTTATTTATGTTTCCCGCATGGACCCAGCTGAAGCTGAGCGCTTGCTACAAGAAGATATGAGCAGAGTTGGAGCTTGGTGTAACCAGAACTATATAACCATTAATACCGATAAGAGCATGACTATGTTCTTTGGCTCAAAATCCAAACTAAGATTGCTCGATGTGCTCAACATTACCGTAAATGGTGTCAGACTACCAAGCTGTCACAGTTATACCTACCTTGGTGTAGAGCTAGATAGCCATCTAAGCTTAAGTCCTCATATAGGTAAAATTAGAAAATCAATGGGCAATCAAATATATAAACTATGTAAGCTAAGAAAGTGCATGTCTAAAGATATCAGTCTCCGTGTTTATAAAGTAACGATCCTACCAAGCATTGAATACTGCTCTTTCTATCTAGGCAGTGCTCATGGCTGTGACCTGGTCAAATTGCAGAGATTGCAGAATCATGCCCTTCGCATCTGCCTGGGTGTAGGGGTCAGACAAATCAGCACAATTGAACTTCATAAACAATGTATGCTGGACTATCTTGACCATAGAAGGAAACTACAACTATTATTGATTATGTGGAAACAATCAAATAATGGAGAAGCTATTCACCAAGGGGAAGTGAGAACTAGAGGGGACAGGAAAATTAGATTTGTCAAGCAAAGGGCCAAAACAAGTTTTTATCAGAAATCACCGTATTTCCGGGCAGTTACCCTCTGGGATAATCTTCCCCATGAAACCCAGCGCATAACTTCTAAATCCAAATTTAAACACACTAGTGACAAATTCCTTTGCAATCAACCTGCCCTGGCTTAACTCACTACCTGCTGGTGGCCCTATTTACAGCCCATTACAGGTCCCTAAGGGCTAATTATCTACTAAATCATGTATACTGAATTATTGTTTGTTTGTATATAATTATCATTGCTTCGGTCTCTGTCCCACTCAGCAAAGGAACTGCCACATCCCTGAACATCAGTAATGTAACAGATGTGTGCGCCGAAAAACGTCCCATCGGGACGATTCCGTGCAATAAAATTCAAAAATTCAAACAGTATAAATAAACAGTTTCTAATCAAATCTAAATCATAAATAATATGCAAGTTTGTAAAATGATTATCAGTAGGTTCCGGGGAACTTATCAGAGCATACTGCTTACTGTTGTTCTGCCCACATACGCAGTAGTCATTTGTCAAGGGGACGTTCCCTGAGGAATAAACCTAGAAAACTAGTAGCCCTCAATGTAGATCTACAGGTCACATACTCATAAAAATATCAGGATCCAGCTTCCATTAATACACGGTATACCATTCATAAAGTTTGCAAATAGCATAATATATAACGTAGGTACATAATAATTGCATAAGGGGTGGGCAGGAGAGGACACTATGTGCGTCTGTTTGGGGCTGTAGGCACCGACCAAATGGACAGGTAAGGGAGCTAATGATAGCACTAGGGCCGTCATAGTCCTATGTACCACCCCCCCCCCCACACACACACATAATATATACCCTGGGAGGAGGCCTATTAATCCTCAAGGGCCACAGAGTGTTTTAGCTACTTGAGCGCAACAACTGCTCCAAATATAATAATGCTACGTGATTGAGCTCCTATTAGGGAGTGATCATTTTTTAACAACAAGGGGGGGTGGTGGGTTTGCACGCGGACGTGCGAAAAAAAATTTTGCCCCCCTCCTCTCGACGGGTCAAAAATTTTTCAACCCCCCCTCAGGAGACGAAAATCACGTGCGAATGCGCCCTTTTAACCTATAGTAACACGCGGGCTTTTTCGCTGAAAACAGGTGAAATTAGTTTGACCCAGTCAAGGGGGCAAAAGAATTCTGACCCGCTGGTCAAGGGGTTGAAAAAATTCTGACCCCCCCCCCTCAAACCCACCAGCTCCCCCTGTTGTTAAAAAATGATCACTCCCTTATGTAGGTTTAGCAACGACGACGTACGTCTTCCGTAGCTCATTTAACACAGACGTACCAATGCTGTAGGTATGCTGTACGTCTGCATTTTATTGCTCACGCAGTGGGTGCTAAACCTCCCTAAATATGGGAAAGGCACACATGTTTATGGTCCCAAGACTCCAAATTAGCCAATAAACTTTTGTAATATTTTCGAGACATTTAGCATGGAGGGATCATATAGGATATGTAAGGAAGTCTGGTTGGATTCAATACAAAAAATGGATGCACAGACGTATCGCTATCAGGTTAGTAGAGTACAGCATTTGCATTGGATTTCCTCATTGTCCTGTGTGGCGCAATGGCTAAGACTCTCGGCCATCAATACTCTGGCAGGGATTCGATCGTCCTACGAGTTTGGACGGTTTTTCACATTGAAATGATGGCGAGATTGACTTTGTACAGTCAACTCTCTACTTATGGTAACCTCTCTAATGTGGTCACTTTTGATAAGAACCGAATTATTTCCCTCTTTGTATTAATGTAAGGAACTCTCCGTACTGTGGTCACCTCTCTTAAAAGTGGTCACCTCTCCTTGTGGTCACCAATTTTCAGTTACAATGTCACTTTGACTCTCTCTAACGTGGTCACCCCAAAATGACTATAGGATCAAAGGAAAGCCAGGGGAGAATTGGGAGGGTGTCTCAACTCACTCTCGCAGTCCCTTATGCCGTTGTAGGACTAAGGTAGATCAAAAGCCAGGGGAGATTTTGAAGTGTCTCAACTTGCCTTTTTAGTCCCTTTATAGGTCGGTGCAGGCAGGGGGAGTTCAAAAGGAAGCCAGTGGAAGGTGTCACTCTCTCTGAGTGACTCCATGGAGTGGTCAGCGGACTTTGAAGGTGTTGGTGCATCCCCATCCCTCCCATAGGGCCCTAGACAGGGGGGTCCTGGGTTTTAAGAAGTGGGTCTTGTCTTTTGTCACCCAACCCCATGTCCCTTGTCGATGTTAAGAAGTAGGCTTGTCCCCTTGTCGGTTTTCAGTAGTCTATCAAGAGGTATGATTTTATGTGTAATATTAGACATAGAATAAAAATCAATAATAACATAACATGGATCATTAAAACTGATCAAATCTTTATGATTAAGTCATTTTAAAATTATGAAAACCTGAAATGCGACCTTTAGATAAATTATTGAGATGGAATCTACCCTTCAGAGGTCACCCAAGCCCTGCCTCTGTCACGTGATCAGTCGTAACAACATAAGTAGACATGCATCATTCTTTACTTAACAATAGAAATAATCTGACAACTAGCCAGCATTCTATAGATTATATTATTCTATTTTTGTAGCACTGACATGAGCATGTCCAGGTCATCAAAGGCAAGCCAATCCAGGTGAGTTCTATCAAAACAAGCTGAGATTCCAGAAATGGTCAATTCTTTAGCATGGGTCATTCTGTGCTATCTAGGCTTTAAGAATAGTATCATGATTTAGTGTTGTGCTGGACTGGGTGTGGAAAACCTGATCTAGGTTCAATGGGTCTCTAAGGTTGAGGGTACATAGAACAGATCGCTAGGTTACCTGAAGGTGCAACCTGATCATGAAAAAGGGGCTCAACACAGCCATGATTGATGTAGAGAGACATATTATCATATAATGATAATCCGTCAATGACTTGGTTACATATATATATATATATATATATATATATATATATATATATATATATATATATATATATATATATATATATATATATATTATGTATAATCTAAGGCCTATATCTTTTTTACTGTAGGTAGATCACCGTGTGGTAAACATGACTTCAATATGACGGATTTACTCATTAAAACTGAGAAAGAATGTGCAAACCATGATGGTACAAGACTGATCACATAAGTAACTGCACAGATGCAGTGCTGACAAGTCCACTAGTTGGGACTGCTTTGATGCATAAGGCCGACCTTTTGCAAGTGTCCAATATCTTAATCCCATGGCAAGTAATTCACCAGACCTACATTCATGCATCATGAGAACTAATGTCAATGCTGCAATAATGCACTATCCCTACCCCAAAGGGTTTAAGCACACTGGAGATCCCCCATTTCTGTGGTTCCTGTGGCCTATCCTGATGTTTATATGGCACTGGCATGCTGTCCTGTGTAATTACTAGAGCTTTATCAGGAGACTGATGATTTAAACATGAGTGTCTGGTGTGCATACATGTATGCATTAATCCCAACCCCTTCCTCTGCAAGTCCCCCATCTCATCCTGGAATCCCTGCATGGATAATCAGGAGTAAAACATATGTTTCAGACTCAGGTTACTAAACAATTGGTAGATAGTTTAAAAGCAATATTCCGAAATAACCGATATCACTTCACGCCTATATAATTTTTCATTAATTGCTCGTACTGTGGCTTGTCATTTCTGAACATGAAAAATGCCTATGCTGGATGCCTTAAGGCTGGGTTGTTTGTGAGTATACGATGGCCCTGAAACATAAATCCTCTTACTGTAAATGGTAGGCAATATTGAGGGCTATCAACAGTGTAATCTAAATCACAAATGTCTAGACTTACTACACGAGTTGCTCATGAGTTGAATACTGAGCAGGTGAGCAGGTGAGTGACTCACAATACAGGGTTGTGGACTCTCTCCACTATTTCAGCATCACCCATACACATCCCCTCTAATATTAACTCTGACATAACACTTTATAAATGTAGACAAGCGCCTTGTACAGCCTGACACTGTGTATAAAAATCGGTATTGGGTGGTATACAAAGATCATTTTGTAAGGTTCATGTTGAAACTGTGATTAAAACCTTACACATAGCTTCATTTTGTATAGGAGGCATGGTGGCTTTCATTCCCTGCTTTTCTTCTGTGTCTTTTGATTAAATGTATTGTAATTGGGCGCTGACATGAGTTTGTGAAGAGATGGGAGATTTGCTGGTTAACTCTTTCCAGCTGGCTAGTGCATTAATGCACTACCAGGTATAATATGGCTAGTGCATTAATGCACTATGAGGATGAAATTTATATTACATAATTGGATAATCCCAGATCCCATCAAAAATCATTTTCATTGAATGAGACCAGGTATTATGGCATCATATGAAAGGTGATTATGTACAGATTTTAAATCAGTCATTTTAGAATACATTAAATCAATTCACAAACATTGATTCTTTCCATATGGTCACTCCAACCCCATGTATCATTATTACTGGGCCTAGGACTTCAATCTGCCATATTCTAGGGACTTTAAACAATGATAGAGCCGGCTGGAAAGCATTAATCAAGTGAACCATCTAGATATAAAGCAGCTAGGAGTAAAGCTATGTTTTAGCTTTTATACTGAGTCACAGGCTGTGTAGAAGCTCCAATATAATAAGTACAAAACACTACACAACAGAACATCATATGTTCTTGTCAGTTCTACAAGCTTCAAGGGCATTCTCACACATTTAAAATGGATAAGTCTAAGAGTCCTATCTGCTACTTTAGCATCTAATATAAACCATTAAAGGATTAAAAAGAAATGTGGTTATTCCTTAATGGAACATAAAACTGGTTAAGCGGCTTATTGAAACAATTATATGCTGCATATTTATAAATGAACGAGCCTCTAAATGATCAGATAAAGAGGTACTCATTGAGAAGTTTCTTGACATAATGAATAAGACTGTTGATCACAATGATCACAAGAAACCAATGGAAATTATTATACTGATAACAGAAATCTTTCATAGTACATTATGCATACACAAATGCATACAGATCCTTTGGTTGGAGTTTACCCTCCCAAATCCCACCAATTACACAAACAGCATGGATCCCTTCCCTTGAATTCCACCTACAAGTTGCAGGGAGACACTGGTCGATAAGACTTCTGCTGTTGTTTTATACATCAGCAACTTACTTTGTGCTTCTAAGTGGGAGAATATAAGCCCTAACGACATGACATGGCCACTGCAGCACCTCACCAAACACACACATTCTTTTTCTAATGATGGGAAGTTGTCATATCACTTGGTAGGACAACTGCTAAATAGGAACAGCTAACCCACAGTCCCCTTCTCTAACAATTCCCTTGCCGCTGGTAATTGCCCACAATCCATAACATTACCTGGTGTGTTTTTTATCTCCTCTTCTCCTATAGTTCCTAACAGCACCTTCACCACATTGTGTTAGCTCTGAAGGAATATAATGGTTTCACAACTCATTTCAATAGGGGTCTGGTGGTGATAGCACAATCATGTGAAGCCATTCAAAAGCACCAGCCCCGGCTATCAGAACCAGAATACCCAACACCAACATCATTGCCCAATATTATCAGCTCTTGACAATAGGGTGTTTTTTTTTTTCATTAAGAATGAAACACTTGAACATTCATAACTTCATTCCATTCAGAAGCCTGCGTCTCTAAACTGATCAGGCCAGAGAATTACATCAGCCCCCAGCGTCAACAGTGCTAAAGTGGCAACTCATTCTAACTCACTGTGCCTCTTAGGGGATATGGCCAAGAAGCTTCAATAGATAGGAGGTGAAACTAAGAGCTTTACCTATGGACACAGTGTAAGAGACCCCCCCCCTCTACCCCCCTTCAAAGTAGGCTCCCTTTTGTGTTCAGTAGTGAGTCCTATGTAGGATAAGGGGGTTTATAGAGATGTCAGGAATCTTTATCAGAATGATATCAAATGGAAACAAGGGGCCACCTATACCAAAAACTCCTTCCAAAATTTGTGATCTTGATTCTCAAAATTTGACCAAAAGTACCTACAAATGAGGTTTGATGATGAGAATATTTTAAAAATGTACAAAAGTTATATTGAAAATGATTTGAAATTGTTATAGATGCAACATGCTAATCAAAGTCAATACCTCAATCTACAAATCCCAATGTCTGCCTATCTCAACCTGACAAGTACTCTACCTGTGTATGGCTCTGCCTCTCCAACATACTGCCTATCCCTTAGTCTACATGTACATTTTTAAAATATTCTCATCATCAAACCTCATTTGTAGGTACCTTTGGCCAAATTTTGAGAATGAATACCACAAATTTTGGATTCAGCAGGAGTTTTTGGTATAGGTGGCCCCTTGTTTCCATTTGATATCACTCTGATAAAGATTCCTGACATCTCCATAAACCCCCTTATCTTACATAGGACTCAGTACTGAACACAAAAGGTAGCCTACTTTTAAGGGGGGGTAGAGTGGGGGGGTGGCTTGCACTATAGGACTCTATGAAGTAACATATCCTAGGGAACCTATACTATTCTTGATATGGCTGCCCTTTAAGACCAATTCTGCCACTGATGGCCCCATCATGAGACCCTACCACTAACAGTATGTCACAATTCTGTGAGACATGAAAGGTTCTAGCAAAAGTGTGCCTTCTTACCTGGTCGATTCTCAAGAGTATTGCCAGAATTGCTGCATCCCTCTAGAACAGATTGCTTCTTTACTCTATGACATCACTCTCTGACTAGTATAAAAGAGCCTGTCTGTTACGGATTTTTAGATAGCTTTGGACACCAGGGGACAATATAACTAAGGCCATTTTTCCTGATAAATTGACCAAAATAAGATATCTCCCCCAAAAAATAATAAATTTTAAATCTTATAAATAACCCAGGACTGAAAACAGACCCTGAAAATTCCTTTTAGAACCAATGTTATGAAAAACACATAGGACTTATATTTGTTTTTACTGTATTGTTATATTCACTGTAATAAAAAGCATTGAGCTTATTTACCATTTCCAGTTAATTATAGCAGCTTATGTTTGAGGTGATTGCAGTGAAACTGCTTGGAATATCTTAGCTCAAGATATCTCATTTTAAAACCCTGTGACCTAAACTTTAAAACACTATTTCCCACCTAGAGGCATGTTATTCCTCATCTGGTCACAGATGTGAATCAGGTACTCTGATACCTTGCGTATATGGCACAGCTCATACTGTGTTTTAAAAAATCTAACTGAAGTCAGGGTGCTCCTTATAGCTGAGGATACCATACTATAAAACAGACTAAACTGCTCAGAATCCGAGCCCTATAGGGCACATAGCTATCCCTGTATGGAGGTCGCCATTTTTGTTTTTAGCCCCCGACGCCATCTTGGATTCTATGAGGGAAATATGGGTAATCTCTTATCTTCACTCTCATCCACCATAGAACAATGGTCACTGATAAGACTGATAGGGAAGATAAGCTGCAACCTGCCCTTTATCTTAATCACCCTCACCCTAAGTACCTCCCCATTGTTTCAGGTGTGAGTGGAGAGGCTTAACTTAATAAAGAGTGAGTGAGTAATAGATGTTTAACGCCATTTCGACAGCTAAGGTCATATTCATGGCGAGAACTATATTACACAAATTCACAGAGGAGTATGTCGGTGCCCGCGCATATGTGCACCACACACATCCTGAGGGGATAGGAAAGAGGAGAAATAGGCCCTTTTAAGTGGGCTAGGGAGGCCCGAGGGGGAATGTGTCAGTGCCTGCGCATATGTGCACCACACACATCCCGAGGGGTTAGGAAAGAGGAGAAATAGATTCTTTTAAGTGGGCTAGGGAAGCCCGACTTGATAATGAGATAATGGCCTGGGTGTACTCAATGTGGGTGACATGTGGTCTCTTATTGAAATCTTAAAGTTGTATTTCTCTTGTATTTAAAGTATCAGATACTATGCTTATCTAGTAAAACTTGACAAAGAGGCTAATTGTAAGTTTAGTCTAAATGAGCCACCTGGCAGTTTTTCTTATCACTAGCAACATGCTAGTCCCGTATAGCTGCACCCTATAGCTTCTCCTTCAACAAAGGTAGGGAGTGATTTTGGACAATTGTGACGAGGCAAGCAAGAACACCCCTCTGTAGGGAAATTCATTATCAAAATTCATCTCAAGATCTTTAAAATGAGACATCATTGGCTTAGATATTCCTATTAGTTATGTCAGGGCCCCTCCTTGAACATTTCCGAAATCGATGATAAAGCTCTAAATATATTATAAACCATAGTAATTGTCTAAAAACACAATAGATCAGCCTTTTTCATAAAAAATACACAATAATATGATGGTTTTTATAATAGATTTTGATCTAGAAGGAATTTTCCATTTCTGTTTTCAGTTTTTGGGTTTTTGGTGATTATTCCCAAAAATAAGCATATAAATCTGCAAATTTTGATTATTGGAATGGTTGCCATGGCAACCAGAAACAGGCATAAAGGTTGATATCTCATGAAAAATGTTCATTTAACCAACCAAATATGGGCCATTTCTAAAGAAAAATGGAGCATTTTAAACGAGACCATTGAATTTTGCATCAAAAATTTGCTTAAGTAAAAATCAGCTGTGGATGGATGTTCTTCTTTGATGGGTCACAATTTTTCGATAAAATAAACAGAACTTAAAAAGATCTCTGCAAATAGTCTCAAAACAGTCCAAAATACCAAAGGCATTTGATGATTATCTGTCTTATTTTAGCCAGATATAACAGATAATATTGGAGTGCAAACTTATAAATGAGCATAAATGGATCCTCCCAGGCCCACTGCAGGTGGCTCGAATCATGAATTATTTACAAAAGTCATCTGCCTAAAGCTAGAGCCCAGACTCCACCGACCAGGAGTCTGGGACAGTGACATACACTTATATAGTAGACAATTTAAGGGAGGGAGGTAAGCATGAAATTATTGTCTTCCTATTCCTCCCCATAATGAGAACTGTTTTAAGTGCACATAATCTGCGAGAATGTAATTGAGTGGTCTGAGTTAATTGAGAAAGTTTCTTTACGTATACAGATCCCCCCACGAATTGGAGAATCTATGCTATGAAATATGGAATCTCCTGCTGTGAATTGCCGACATATTTGTTTTCCTATCAGTTATCCCCCATGTAACCCTGGCTAGTTTTCTTTCTGGGGAGTTATTCTATCTTTTTCTATTTCTGTGAACATGAAGGCATTTGCAGTGCCAATATGGGGGGACAGGGCAATGATTCAGAAGTGACAAAGGCGTTATAGAAATAAAAAGGGCGAGCTCCAAATAAACTAGAAGAAAGTGTTAAAACGCTGTTAACTCGGAATTTGGTAACTTGGTTCCACTTGATACACTTTACTCTGAAACTTTCAAATATCCCAGAGTCACTCTCCCAGCAAAGACTCTATGATTCATATACGGAGAAGGAGTGGATGGGGAATCTGCAGGGAGAGTGCCCCAGACGCTACCACAACTGATGACATCTCTGGTTAACACACACCTCTATGGTTAACACAGCACCGAAAAAGGGCAGGAAAAAAGGTTTCCAAATGGAATGTGCATCCTTCAGCATTGGAGACCTAAAGCGTCGCCTCTCTGTTGTTTGTAGACAACATTTTGTAATCCATTAATTGTACAAACATCACAGATTTATTCAATCACTGATCACGATATTTGTCATCTCAACATTATTCTACCGATATATGAATATATTTTTATACAATTACACTTCTTTGATGCTGTATTTCCACAACGTTTGGCCATATCTGCCTCTTTTGGGGGACCCCCAAAAGCGTCTTAATCCATGGTGGTTCCTATAACTCTTTCTGAGTTCAGAACTTAAGCGATATTATGTTGAATTCATAAGTCCTGGAAAGGATACACTGCATTCTTGCCTTATGAAAAAATAATATTAAAATACACTGTTCATTTCTGTGCCTGGTGCCTTTTCTTTTAAGACATACCATTGATTGATTGATTTGTTTAATGTAATAAGGCTCTTACACCTCATGGGACTGCCTTATTAGTTTATGGACATGAAGTCCTTTCTTTCCCAGTCTGGACAGGTATTTAAAAAGCTGCTTGTCCATACAGCTAGACAGGTATTTATATGCTGCTTGTCCATCACAGCGGTGACCAGCTAGACTTCTACATTCTATTCAAAATAATTCTCAAGCCCCTTGGCCTACATACACGATCCTACTGTGATGTCATGATCCTACTTCTACCTCTCTAATCAATACTAGTTACTAATACTATGGCCTACGACCTAATCTACCCTACTTGCCCAGCAGTGGACACTGATGGACTACAATGTACATAATCTGAGCAAAAAATCAGGCATATGATCCCCAATTGCTGTTTAAAAAGTTTTTTAAGTATGTCACTGAACTCAGGGTATACAGCTGAGGAGAAAACATACATTATTGGTGGGGAGGGTCTGAGTTGAGGTGGACCACTAGACTTTAATATTGGCTTATAGAGGCGACCTTCCCTATATTAGATTGTGGGGAGGCCCCCTGCCCCTCCCTTTTCCTACACCACTATTGGCTGTTGTAATAATTAATCTTCCTTTTTTAAATTTATGATAGTTCTACCATTTATCATCAAATCTAAACTTTTCCCTTTTCAAACCAAGCCCCTGACAAAACGACACTTCTTTGTTATGCATACCTTCCAAAGCTCTGATAACTACCTTAGCTTAGACCCAAGGCAAACACAACCAAGCCACACTATCTAGGTTCAAGCTGATACACACTAATGCAATTTAGAGTACAATGCACATCACTACTCTTCCTCCTACTCTCTATTTCTCGTTGGTAGCTGGACAGCCATTGAGTTACATGATCAAAGAGTTGCTCATGTTATAAGCAAGGATGGTATAGGTTCCTACCATCCTTGTTATAAGTTTGGAGCCCAAGCAGTTCTTCACACACAGCAACCACCACGGGGTCCACTCAATCCTGCTCACAACCACTACAAAGGAGCCAGACTAGTTCTGACCCTGTCCGCAGCATTGAGAGACTGTTTGGTAGAAGGACAGTGTTGGGAAGGGGTTGCTAAAGGCAACACTATCCTGAACTTTCATTTGCAGTCTGATAAAAAGCGTTTTCTCTTATCAGACTGGTTGGGGCACCTCTATTATTCACGATAAACCAGGTCCTAGAAGATTTTTTTCTGCCTCTTGTGGTTTTCTTTTCACTCCACAAACATAACTTAATGCATCTGAGCACTTTTGTCATCTCTATATTGTCGCCGCTATTACATCGGCCTAAACACGCAAAGCCCCAGATGAGATTCCAATAGATGTTCTCTGTTATATACTGGCCATAGGGTCATGGTGAGAGGTGTAGGCTCTTGAGATATAGTGAATGATGACATGGACCTTTTCATAAGGACTGACAGGAATTTGAATACGTTGGAATTAAAACCATGGAGGCAATTCGTAATCACAATTTCGAGAGGGATATAACTCTTGACCTGACAGGAATATCAAACACGCTGACACACAAAAATGAATGTCTACCTATGGGCTTGAAGAGAATAAGGGTACTAGATCTAACATTCTGAAATGACTTATGGAAAAGGATGGGCACCTACATCCCTTGGGTGTTACAACAGCATTTTACAAAGACCATTCCCAATGTAGATAACACACCAAAATCCTTTGGCCTATATAGATATATAAAAGTTATGGCTATGTCCCCTCTGGGATATCATGGTCTGTCCTATCAAGGTCATTCCTCAATGTTCCATGACCTAAATGGCCCTAATCATATGGAGTCTGGGAGGCAGAGAAACCTCCCATGACTCTTTCACAAGCTTCAGAATTGCAGGCACAAATAACATTCCATTGGAAGTGACTGGTGTCTCTCTGGGTAACCAAGGCAGAGTCTGCATTAATACACTGTAAGAAACAGCTCGTTTAAGGTTAGGTGGAGGGGTAAAGTAAGATATTGAATTTGAGAAGTGATTATCCCCCTCCCTTATGCTCGTTCGACTCTCAACAAAAACAAGGTGCCGTGCATTATCAAGAGGAAATAGAACCCAAAGCTAGTACAATTTGCATTCAAGTGACATTTCTTTTAGACCTTCAGGAAAATATGGAATCTTTAAATGAAAAAGAAATTACTGCACCATTCTGTTGTCATTTCCATAGAGATAACTTTAGAATAAAATTTGGCTGTATCCCTGTCTCTGTAAGGGTGTTATTTCACATTAAGTAGCTTTGCTTTGTGATGTTTTTTGGTAACTACTGGAAAAATAACTTTTTTTTCCAGAAAAATGGGTAAAAGAAAGAAAAAAAAAATGAAAGATAACACAAATATCCTATGACCTATATATCATTTTCAACTTGTTTCATGCATACCTTCTAGGACATAGAATCATAAATGTGACAGGATCTGCGAAAAGGGCCCTTAGTGCAGGGTGCGTTTAGGTCCCTATTCCTAGTACATGTCACAAATGTAGAAATGGGACAGAAAATATTGATATTGAAAAGGCTCTTCAGAAAATGAGTTCAAGTAACCAACAGAGCCGTTAGGCATAGATCAAGTAGATCTATGGTATTACTTGACTCGTTAAAAAACGACAGTATATTAAGTCTTGAACCTTTGGAGATTCTTTAAGTTATTGCCATCCCCCACCACATCATGGTGCATGAATTTATCATTCACTATCTATACCCCCGAGTCTACAAAGGTCCTTTCTGGGAGTTTCTCTAGCTGGTGAGGAGTGGCTTGTTTATTGCCAGACCCCACTCAGAGGATTGAAGGGTTACGCCGGAATAACAAACTCCGGATTTTAACACATCAAGTGTTTAGCACTCAAACCCTCATGAAATATCTAGGGAACGATTACCATATAAGGCTTAGACATTAGTTGCCTTGTTTTTTCCTGATGACAAACATACTTATGTTTACACAGATGGGAGCAGCAGCCAACAGAATGCTGATGTGAAGGTAATTTATCAACGCCCGTGTTGTAGGTTAGGCTTATGACAATTCACATGACAGACACAAGGGCAATGCTGTGTTCTTAGAAAGGACAAATGCCACAAGTTATTAGCTGCTGGGTGACTTATTTGCCCCCACCATTAGGTAATTGCAATTGACTGCAAGGATATATGTCTGGGCAGAGTTAGGGGTGGTTTTATTCAGAGTGTTCTCTCTCTTACGACTTGGGCCCCTGATTTATGAACTACTCATACAAAATGTATACATTTTTCCTGAATCCATGACTTGCCTATTCGATGGAAAAACATATTTTTGATGGTTGGGTGTGAGGAGGAAACCATATTGAAGATAAGTCACATTTATGTAGTGTCCCCGACTGTTGGCCTTAAGTGGCAAGTGGTGGCTGGTGGAGTGCAAGGACATAAAGCATTTGTGGATGTGTCAGGAAAATCAAAGAGCAGCTCCTGAGCTGAAAGCCTGTTGCTCATACTGTGGCCTGTCATTTCCAAACATGAAAAATGCCTATGCTGGATGCCTTAAGTTGCTCTTTTGTGAGTACAGGAAGGCCCTGACACATAAACCCTCTTTTCATACTGTTCAAAATGGTAGGCAATATGGAGGGTTATCATCAGTGCAATCTAAATCACAAATGTCTAGACTTACTTCATGAGTTGTTTATGTATTGAACGTTGAGCAGGTGCTGAGTGACTCACAATACAGGGTTGTGGACTCTCTCCACTATTTCTGGCCTGGGAATATGCATTTATAAGCATCATCATGACCGCATACAAATTTCCTCTGACATTACGCTTTATAGATATAGACAAGCGCCTTGTACAGACTGCCACTGTGTATAAAATTGTTATTGTGTGGTATACAAAGAGCATTTTGTGAGGTTTACATTGGAACTGTGATTAAAACCTTCCACATAGATAACCAGTGTGATATTTAAAGCCTTCGTTTTGTATAGGAGGCGCGGTGGCTATCATTCCCTGCTTTAATTCTATGTCTTTCGATTAAATGTATTGTAATAATAATTGGGCGCTGACATGAGTTTGTGAAGAGATGGGAGATTTGCTCCTTTATCGAGCGCACTGTCTAGATATAAAGCAGCTAAAAGTAAAGCTATTTATGTTTCAGCTTTTATACTGAGTCGCAGACTGTTTAGAAGCTCCAATATAATTAAGTACAAAACACTACACGACAAACATCATAACATGTTCTTGTCAGTTCTACAAGCTTCAAGGGTATTATCACATATTTAAAATGGATAAGTCTGAGATTCCTATCTGCTACTTTAACAACGAATATCAATCATTTAAGGATTAAGAAGAAATGTTGTCATTCCTTTATGGAACATAAAGCTGGTTAAGCGGCTTATTGAAACAATATATATGCTGAATATAAATCGACGTGCCTCCAAAATGTTCAGATAAAGAGGTGGACATTGAGAAGTTTCTTGACATAATGAATAAAACCATTGATCACAATGATCACAAGAAACCAATGGAAATGATTATACTGATAACAGAAATCTTTAACCACACTGGCCCCATCTCATAGTCTAATGATTACATCACTGGTAAACAGGCATGCTGGGAGGTACTATTTTTCTTAGCTTGTTCCTGGTGAGTCAAGCTGGCAGATGGATACCAGCAAATGCTGGTTCCCACAAGCACCCTGTATTGGGGTGAAAGTAGGTCCAACACCAGCGGCATATGAATACGGTGATTTTTGGTCAAAATGGTAACCTAGGGGAGAAGGCTTAGTTTGCCCACCAAACTATGTCGCCGGAGAAGTTGATCTTTAACATTACATTACGCATACACAAGTGCATACAGATCCTTGGGTTGGAGTTTACCCTCCCAAATCCCAACAATTACCCTAACAACAAGGCTCCCTTCCCTTGAATTCCACCTACGAGTTGCAGGGAGACACAGGTTGATAGGCCTTCAGCTTTTTTTTTAGACATCGGTAACTTACTTTGTGCTTCTAAGTGGGAGAATATAAGCATGACATGGCCACTAAAAGCACCTGGCCCCGCCAAACACACATATTCTTTTTTTCTAATGATGGGAAGCTGTCATATCATGTGGTAGTACAACTGCTAAATAGGAACAGCTAACCCACAGTCCCCTTCCTGTGGTTCCCTTGCGGCTGGTAATTGCCCACCATCCATGACATTACCTGATTTTTTTATCCCTTCTTTTCCTTTAGTTCCTAACAGCACCTTCCCTACATTGTGTTAGCTCTCCATGAATATTTCTAATGGTTTTATAATGGTTTCACAACTCATTTCAATAGGGGTCTGGTGGTGATAGCACAATCATGTGAAGCAATTCAGAAGCACCAGCCCCGGCTATCAAAAGCAGAATACTCAACACCAATTTCAGTGCAGAATATTATCAGCTCTCAACAATAGGATTTTTTTTTTCATTAAGAATGAAACACTTGAACATTTATAACCTCATTCCATCCAGCAGCCTGCTGAACTGGTCAGGCCAGAAAATTACATCAGCTCCCAGCATCTGCTAAAGTGGCAACTGATTCTAACTGACTGAGTCTCTTGGGGATATAGCTGCCCTTTAAGACCAATTCTGCCATTGATGGCCCTATCATAAGACCCTGCCACTAACAGTATATCACTATTCTGAAAGACATGAAAGTTTCTGGGAAAGTGTGCCTTCTTACCCGGTCGATTTTCACATGTATTGTCAAAATTGCTGCATCCCTCTACAACATATTGTTTCTTTTTACTCTATGATATCACTTGCTAACTAGTAAAAAAGAAATGTGAATCAAGTACTCTGATAGCTCGTGTATTTGGCACAGCTTACACTGTGTTTTATAGAATCTACCTGAAGTTAGGGTGCTCCTAATAACCGAGGAAACCCTACTAAACTCGGGCTTCCCTAGCCCACTTAAAAGGGTCTATTTCTCCTCTTTCCTATCCCCTCAGGATGTGTGTGGTGCACATATGCGCGGGCACTGACACATTCCTCTGTTAAATTATCAACCTGTGAAGCACGGGATAGCCACTTAGTGCCGCTAAAGTGCTGTAAAACACAAATCAATCAATCAACCCTACTAAACTGCTCAAAATCCAAATCCTATAGCTGCACCTTATAATAGCTTCTCCTTTAACAAAAGTAGGAAATGATTTTGGACAACCTTTCCCATTAATTGAACAGAACTAAAAAGGAATCTCTGGAAAGCGCATTTCCTGGTAACCATGCAGTCCCAAACATCAGGAAATGGTCCTAAAAACAAATCAAAATACTTACTGAAGGCATATGTTGATTATCTGTCTCATTTTAGCCAAACACATAATTTTGAAGTGCAAACTTATAAATGAGCATAGAAGATTGGATGTCCCCCTTTCCTTGTAGCCCACTCTTCTTCAGAGCCCAGACCATTCTTTAGAGTACACTAATGGCATCTGCAATCTGTCCCAGCTCAGCCCTCCCACTAACTCATGCGGATCCCAATAGACACTTTGTAAACCTGACTCATGGAACGATGGGTCCTCCAAGGCACATTGCAGGTGGCTCGGGGTATGAAATATTTGCAAAAGTCATCTGCCTACAGCTAGAGCCCAGACTCCATCATCTATAGAGTCTGGGAAAGTGACATGTATAGAGTAGGCAACTTTAGGGAGTGAGATAAGCACAAAGTTATTGTCTTCCTATTCCTCCCCATTTTGTAACAGCAATCCGTGAGAATGTAAGTGAGTAGTCTAAGTTAGATGATTGAACATTGAGAAAGTTTCTACACAGGAAGAGATCCCCCCCCCCACAAACTGGAGAATCTATGCAATGGCGTATGGTGCTGTGAATTGCCAATAGATTTATTCTCATTAGTTATACCCCTATGTACCCTCCTGTGGTTAGTGTTTTTCTGAGAAATACTCTCTTTTTCTTTTTATGTAAACAGGGTTTTCTGTAATGAAGCCAGAGCATTGTTTCTGGTGAGCACAACATGCTTACAGTGAACTTCCGGATATAAGTAAACCGAGGTGTATCAAAATAAGTCTGTGCCATAGGCACAAGTTTTGGTTGACTTCCATGTACCATGGTCATAACTGTGCATCAATGCATAGTGCCATCCATAAAGGGTTAACTGTGCATCAATGTATATATGACATCCATGAAAGGCTA
Source organism: Acholoe squamosa (assembly GCA_949317995.1). Taxonomy (NCBI): domain Eukaryota; kingdom Metazoa; phylum Annelida; class Polychaeta; order Phyllodocida; family Polynoidae; genus Acholoe; species Acholoe squamosa. Next base: position 58,870,396 of record OX439038.1, on the reverse strand, counting down.
ATGGTACATAATGCATCATGACGCTGAGCTAAGTGAGGCCCTGTGCGATGTATCATGATGTATCAATGCAGTACTGATGAGTCTACTCACCAGCACTGTTTTAGTGCATCATGGTGCCCTCAAAGAGCTAAGTGAGGCCCTGTGCAAGGTATCATGATGTATCAATGCAGTACTGACGAGTCTACTCACCAGCACTGTTTTAGTGCATCATGGTGCCCTCAAAGAGCTAAGTGAGGCCCTGTGCAAGGTATCATGATGTATCAATGCAGTACTGACGAGTCTACTCACCAGCACTGTTTTAGTGCATCATGGCGCCCTCAAAGAGCTAAGTGAGGCCCTGTGCAAGGTATCATGATGTATCAATGCAGTACTGATGAGTCTACTCACCAGCACTGTTTTAGTGCATCATGGTGCCCTCAAAGAGCTAAGTGAGGCCCTGTGCAAGGTATCATGATGTATCAATGCAGTACTGACGAGTCTACTCACCAGCACTGTTTTAGTGCATCATGGTGCCCTCAAAGAGCTAAGTGAGGCCCTGTGCAAGGTATCATGATGTATCAATGCAGTACTGACGAGTCTACTCACCAGCACTGTTTTAGTGCATCATGGTGCCCTCAAAGAGCTAAGTGAGGCCCTGTGCAAGGTATCATGATGTATCAATGCAGTACTGACGAGTCTACTCACCAGCACTGTTTTAGTGCATCATGGTGCCCTCAAAGAGCTAAGTGAGGCCCTGTGCAAGGTATCATGATGTATTAATGCAGTACTGACGAGTCTACTCACCAGCACTGTTTTAGTGCATCATGGTGCCCTCAAAGAGCTAAGTGAGGCCCTGTGCAATATATCATGATGTTATGTCTTTGTATAAGTTAGGGCTCCGTCCATGTGGTGGCCCTTAAGGGGTTAATGGTCAGTGGCCAGGTGACTTGTATTAAACCTTAAGGGCCACAGAGTGATTAGTGCATTATAACAACGTTGTGGTAATAAGGCCCATGTATGGTTATACAAATATGTAGGTCGTCTGTTAAAGGGTTAAGGATTACCGGGAGGTGTGACAACATCAATAGTCTATTCCTATGGCTAAATGAGCTGCTGTTAGCCCTGCTAATATAGCCTGTATACACTATAGATTTAAAGAGGCTCCACTGTCCTATAATGTAAGAGCTTTGCAATGTTCATGGAGACACTGTATCGGCAAAAACATGCCCGGTTTTTGTAGAGGTAAATACTTGGTTGACGCCTAGTCAACCAAGTAATAATGTGTGACGCTCATGTGCATGCATTTGTAGTGCCAATATGGGAGATAGGACAATGATTGACACTGATATTATCATAATATTTAGCAATATCTGGACAAAGGCGTTATAGATATAAGAAGAGCGAGCTCCAAACAAATAACTTAAGCTATATGTTGTCGAATTCATAAGCCCTGGAAAGAATGAAGTACTTCCTTGTCTATTAAAAATTAAAATACATGCTGCTTTTTTCTGTGCCTGGTGCCTTTTTTCATCTACGACGTACCAGACTTTTCCTAACAATTCCCAAGTGTCAATTCATTCCACATCTGAGCCCCTTGGCCTTTATGCACGATCCTCCTCTGATGTCATGATCCTCCTTCTTATGCCCTAAACAATACTAAGACTATGGCCTACGACCTACTCTACCCTAATTGCCCAGCAGTAGACAATGGACTACATAATCTGAACACAAATTGAGACATAATGCAGCTCACTGTAATTGGGTAGAGTTTAGAATCTTGTCTTAGGTGTGGGTATGATATTGCAAACAGTGGTTGTACAATAGATTCTTGAATATACACCAACAAAGCTGTTTAAATTATGTTCCTGAATTCAGGGTATACGTTATGGGCGAGGAAAAATGTATGTTATGGTAGGGGGTCTCGGTTGGGGATGTCACTACTTTTATATAGGCCTAGGTTTATAGAGGGGGTGGGGGCTTTTTGGGGATGCAGCCCCCCTCTGTTTTCCTACACCACTGTTGTCTGTTGCAGTAACTGATTTTCTTTTTTAATTCTGTTCCTACCATTTATCACCAAATCTAAATTTTTCCTTTTCAAACCAAACCCCTGACAAAACAACACTTCTTTGTTATGTATACCTTCCAAAGCTCTAATAACTAGCTCAACTTAGACCCTAGGCAAACAAAATCAAGACACACTAACTAGGCTCGAGTTGTCATACAGCCCACCGGAATTTAGAGTACAATGTGCATCACTTCTCTTCCTCATACTGTGTTCTTCCCGTTGGTAGCTGGACAGCCAGTGAGTTAGATGATCAATGAGTTGCTCATGTTATAGGTTTGCAGCCTAACACCAAGCAGTTCGTCACACACAGCAACCACCACCCACTCAATCCTGCTGACAACCATAACAAAGGAGCCAGACCAGTTCTGAGCCTGTCTGGAGCATTGAGAGACTTTTTGGTTGAAGGAGAGAGAACTTTCACTTGCTGCCTGATAGAGAGCGTTTTCTCTTATCAGACTTGCTGGGGCACCTCTATAATTCAAGATAAGCCATATTCTAGAGGATTTTTGTCTGCCTCTGGTGTTTTTCTTTTCACCCCACCAACATAACTATATGCATCTGAACATTTTAGCCATCGCTATCTTGTCATTGCTATTACATTAGCCTAAACACGCACAGCCCCAGATTTCATAGGGGCTGACAGGAATTTGAATACTTTGGACATCAAAATCATGGAGGCAATTCATAATCGCCATTTTGGGAGGTATATAACTCTTGACCTGACAGGAATATCAAACATGCTGACACACAAGAAACCTCTACCTATGGGCTTGAAGAGATGAAGGGCACTAGATCTAACATTCTGAAATGACTTATGGAAAAGGAGGGGCACCTATATCCCTTGGGTGTTACAACAGCATTTTACAAAAGCCATTCCCAATGTAGATAACACGCTATGTCCTCTCTAGGAAATCACGGTGTGTCCATTGAAGGTGATCAGGTGAGATTCCTCAATGTTCCATGACCCAAATGGCCCTAATCATATGGGGTGTGGAAGGCGGAGAAACCTCCCATGACCCTTTCACAAGCTTCAGAATTGCAGGCACAAATAACATTCCATTGGAAGTGGCTGGTGTCTCTATGGGTAACCCAAGGCAGAGTCTGCATTAATACACTATATAACATGGTTATTGAGTTTAGGCACTGATTTCAGGTCCTAAAATGGATAATATGAGTTCTGATATTTCGGGATAAGGAACCCAAAATTGACAGCGGACCAGACATACCTTGACAATGAGTTGACAGGAAAGTAAATCCTCCATTTTTGAAGCTTATAGACCAAATCTGACGAAATAATTTCAGCAGTATATCCTTTACATGTTATTCTAACTCCCTGTCGGGTAGATTACTTGATATTATGGCTGAATTTAACATAAAAAAATCATAAAGATTCGAACCGGGCGACTGACCGTGCATGTTCACCATTCTGTCAACACTACAGGTGCCACCGCCTGGTGTGTACAGAATGGATTAGGCTTTAGACTGGCGCAGCTCTGTCTCAACGTATTCCCACTAGTAGGCCTACGAGAATGTGAGTTGCACCTGGTCGCCAGCTTGACCATACATCAACATGAAACCAAGATGGTGGAGGGCCGTCTTGTCGACTCGCATAAGAAATCAATGGATTCTATCATTTTTAAAGGTAAATACTTAGAACTAAGTATTTACCTTTAAAAATGGGTTTGATCAAACCCATACTTCTATCACCCCCTGAAGCCAACGAGTTCAAGTCTATTCATTATATATTACATTCTTAAGGAATAGGTCGTTTATAACTAGGTGGAGGATAAAGTAAAATATTAAATTTGAGATTATCACCCTCCCTTAGGCTCGTTCAACTACTGAGGCTCTCAACAAAAAACGACAACATATTAACCTTGCAAACCTTGAGAGATTTGTTAAGTTATTGCCATCCCCCACCACATCATGGTCCATGAATTTATTATTTACGATCTATACCCGAGTCTACAAACGTCCTTTCTGGCTAGTGAGGAATGGCTCATCCATTGCCAGTCCCCACCTAGGGGATTGAAGGGTTACGCGAGAATAACAAACTCCGGATTTTACCACATAAAGTGGTCAAAAGTCGACATACATGTTCCCAGCACTTTCTTACTCAAAACCTCGGGAAATATCTATTAGGGAATGATTACCATATGAGGCTTAGACATAGGTTGCCTTGTTTTCTCCTGATGGCAAACATACTTATGTTTGTCCAGATAGGAGCAGCAACCAACAGAATGCTGATGGAAAGGTAATTTATCGACGTCCATGTTGTAGGTTAGGCTTATAAGAATCCACATGGTAGACAAAATGGTAATGCTGTCTTCTTAGAAAGGACCAATGCCACAAATTATTAGCTGCTTGACATCACTGCTGACTTATTTGCACCCACCATTAGATAATTGCAATAGACTGCAAGGATATGTCTGCGCAGCATTGAGGGTGGTTTATTTCAGAGTGCTCTCCCTCTTATGACTTGGCCCCCTGAGTCATGAACTACTCATACAACATGTATACATTTTTCCTGAATCCATGACGCGCCTATTTGGTAGAAAATATATTTATGATGGTTGGGTGTGAGGAGGAAACCATGTTGAATATTAGTCACATTTATGTAGTGTCCACACAACCTTCCCGACCATTGGCCTTAAGTGGCAAGTGGCAGCGGGTGGAGTGCAAGGACATAAAGCATTTGTGGATGTGTCAGGAAAATCAAAGTGCAGCTCCCGAGCTGAAAGCCTTAGTAGCTCCCAGTCCAGAGTTACAAGTCTATATGGACGTGTCAGCCCAGGAAGCTGTGCCCGGAGGTCTATACACAGTCATAAAACAGAAATGCTGTATGCACTCTCGTGAGGCAAATATCTTTCTGCCTACTTTATGTAAATATCTAAGTCTTAATGCCAAGGCATTAGTTGAGCAGGATAATGCACTAGTGACATAGAGTGCATGTGCGAGGGGGTAGAAAGCCGGAAAGGTGGGAGACAGGGAGGGAAGAAGGCAAGGGGGGACTGAAAGGACATAGCAGTATAGGTTGGGACCAAGGCAAGAGAGAAGAAGACAGGGAAGGGGGAGGTTGAAAGGAAAAAGCCGAGGGGATAGGGCGGAGAAGGAGAAAAATATATGGAGGAAGGTCGGTAGGAAGACAGGATCCGTTGGGAAGGAAAATAAGAAAAGAAAAGCAGGGGTCAAAAGGGATAAGAAAGAAGACCGAGGGTTAGAGGAACGTGCACAGGCACAGGCACAGACAGACATAAAAAAACTGACAGATGGGTAAATGAATAAGGATAGTGACTGCCGTATTGTGCGTGCAAATAGAAAGCAATCTTAGAGAAGAATATCTTGGGACACACTCTTGTAAGTATCCTCAATGGTTGAATGGGCTGTTGAGCAGCAGCTCCTACATTATCTTAATGAAGTAGAGACTCTTGTGGCCCCTACCAATTAGCCTTACCCAGCAAACAGTATTTTGTGACTTCCTGGGTAACCACTGGCAGCGGTCTGTTTTATGACAACGCATGTCCATTAGACCGAAGTCTATGCATATATGGAAAATAGGGTTTCCTGGTCAGTGATTCCATAATATGTAGCCTTTTTAAGGAAATGTAATAAATGGGAATAGGCATCATGCGCTGCTTGTATATCACATGCAGGAATCGATTTGGATGAGGGGTTGGTCTAAGAAATATCAATTTTCAATATACATGTAGGGCACTGTACACTCAGTATATTCTCGATAAAGGATTAATTCCATTACCCTAATCATAGTAATATTTGGAATTTCACTGCTTTGGCCGTATACACAACTGTCTCAACTTTAAAGGTCTAAGGGGTCGGTCAGCACAGACCATAAAGTCCTAGGGCAAAGCCCACAAAACTACAAATTTCCCTAACCCCTTTACAAAGCTTACACAAGAGTGTCAATCTTGATTGAAAAGCTGGGTGAAGAACAATTCACCCTATGCATCAATCTTCATCGAAAGTAGTCTGATAATCTTCTGTCATCCTAGGTGGAAACAAAAGAAATGAGTTCCTGTCAGACTTTCCCAGTGTTATCCATCAAGCAGGTGTCTGCTGTTTTTGGCCATTGTATAATGCCAGAGTCAAAGTTCCAGACTGAAATATGTGAATAATTCAGTGGGATTAAAGCGTGAGAAAAGGGGAATGTTGACCCTACATGAATAAAAGAAGGGACATCTCTGGGACCCGTGATACTGATAGTAGTCATAAAGGCTCAAGTACCAGCTCAGCAGCTGTTTAATATGGCTGCAACCATTGGCCATGGGTACTCAGGTCCAGTAGGCAAATCATGATAAATCTATCTCCCAATTAAAAAAGAGGCATTATGGTGCTCATGAGCATAATCAAACTACATTGTAATATTGATATCTTGCCACTAGAGTAGATACTTCTAACAAGGGTAGGCTTATTACCCATCTATAGATGCCCAGTTTATAAGCCTGGTCAAAAAGCTTACTGGGTCAAGTAAAAGCTGGCCATCAAATATAAGCCGGGTCAATTTCCCATTAGCAATTTTGAAATCGGTATAAGCCGGGGATTGTAATCCAAGAAATACGGTAGCTCCACTTTTTTCCACGGTTAGGTTCATTAAACGATGTCTCATTTTATATAGGTACATGGCATACCACGTGATGGGGACGACCTAATACAACCAATACATTTGTAGACCTATATGGGAAGGTGAACGACACATTCCATACCTTATACAACTAAAACATATGTTCCTAATTGGATACTTTACAAGCCACTAAGGATTATTACCATTGTCTTCAAGGGAAAATTCACTATGCACATCCCAAAATGTAGGTGGCATGTTATCAATTTACAGTAAGTACGCCAAGACACTGTACACATCATTTTTAAACTTAGAATTAAGAAAAGGGCCCAAGTATTAATGATATTAAGTAACGTAATAAATTGAGACGGATTAGTTTGTTGTGTAAATTAAACCACTGGTGGTGGTAGTCAAACTTTTAAGATTTAAACCCTTACTCATTTCGTTTCTCTAAGAGCTCTGGAGGCAAAATGGCCAAACATCTTTGAGAAATTGAACCTCTTCTATCCACATTTTGGTTCAATACAAGTAGGCAGGCAATTTCAGATTTAACGAATGACAACAAATCACTGGCGCCTCAAGAGAGTTGGGGCATATATAGGGAGGTCAAGAGCGCTGTGAGCACCTATCCTAATATTACTTAGTGGGCATGCTTAGTAAACCATTAATGATGGCAACTATTGATATATCAAAAAAGAATTTGGCCAATGATATCTCCTACTAATGAAGTCAAGCACAGAATCTAAGGCAATGTAATGGTGACATATGATGTATAATTTCCAATATTTTCAATGGCTTACAGAAATGATGCCCTGGATTTCACTACTTTAAATGATAGAGATGGAGGGTATTAGGATTGGCTCACACAGTGGAGTTGCAGAGATCAGCAGGGACATCCTGGACCCCAGCAGTGTGTCTATCCTGACAACAACGTCTACAGATGACATGTCTCCTGATGATAGTAGCTGCTCCACTTTATTAGCGTTATCTGAGCAAGGTCTTAAAGGGACTGGAGGAGGCAGTCCTGTAAGGAGAGCAAGGCCCTGGGGAACCTGACTTCACTGATAGAAACAGAGGAAAATGCCTTCTTAAAGCTGCAAGTGAGTGAGTGATAGATGTTTAACGCCATTTCGACAGCTAAGGTCATATTCACGGCGAGAACTACATTACACAATTTCACAGAGGAATGTGTCAGTGCCCACGCATATGTGCACCACACACATCCGAGGGGATAGGAAAGAGGAGAAATAGACCCTTTTAAGTGGGCTAGGGAAGCCCACTTAAAGCTGCAAAGTTAAGAGGTATATACTGCTGATGTATAGAGGATGTGAGGTGAAAGTTATAGATGTAGTTTGTTCATTTATGTCCATAAATCAAAGGTAAAGGCAATTTCAGATTTGACATATGACTACATATCACTGGCGCCTTAAGAGAGTTGGGGCATATCAGAGATGCCACTCATTGGCCGACAAAAACCAGGAAAACTGGACATTGGACACATTTTCCCAGGAATTTAATATGATTTGATACAGAAATCCTAGAATCAAAATCAGGAATTCCTGGTAAACCAGGAAAAGTGGCATCTCTGGCATATATAGGGTAGAGGCACCCATTTCGGACGCTCCTGACCACACAGGAGGTGGCAATATTTGGTGCTCAAATCTTGTACCTTTAAAAGGGTTGAATTCTACTTTCCATTTCACCAGTTGATACATGATACTTTGCCCTCAAAATCTCTGAAGAAGTTTTGATGAAACTCTACAATACATATGAATAAATGAGCTGTAGATATTTAGTCTTCAAAACATCAAATTGCACCTCAAGTCAGACAGCTCATGCCAGAGGTGACCCTAGAGTCAGACACTATGTTATCTAATTGATACAGACACATTGTGTTAGTGTATCTGAAATATTCTATAAAGGCACATAGCATATGACACTGAGAAATTCAAGCTAATATAATACTCCTCTCCAAGATACTCTTAGATGTTTCATTTTGCATACTTATAACTAGTCAGTCTACAGGACCAAATGAGCATGACTTCTATGGGCAGACTGAGTGATGATTAGGTTTAGGTGTTAGATAGTAGGTAAACAAAAACCGCAGAGTAATTATTCAGATCTGGGAGTACAGGTATATTATGAAGGATTCTGTTTTTAATGAAATGTCTATTATATAAGTATTGAAATCATGATACAATTGTGTCCCAGGTGGGGTGTAATTGGTGTCCGACTGTAGGTGTAGTCTGAAGGTCATAGAAGAACAACTCCCATACTGCAACATGAGGGATGTATTCAGGTTTGTCAAGTCAAATTATGAGCAAAACATGTGTATATTGCCATTGACATGTATAGAAATCCTATAAACATGGAGGTTAAGACATGAAAAATTGACAAAGCAAACCAGGATCTCCATTCACTCACTATTCTTCATCCTCAGAATATAACAAAAACACCCTTGGTTTGTGCAGTTGTAAAACCATGTATGGCAGGCGTTTTACATGTCATTCCTCATTTGTTAGAGAGTATGATACCTGAGCTTTCATGTCTAATCCAAATGATAGCTGAAATTTTCATATCTATTATGTAATTCAATACAAAAGGTGTCCGACTTTAGGTGTCTGTCTGACTCAGGGTGCCTCTACCCTAGGGAGGCCAAGAGCGCTGTGAGCACCTATCCTAATATTACTTAGTGGGTATGCTTAGTAAACCATTAATGATGGCAAGTACTGATATATCAAAAAAGAATTTGGCCAATGATATCTCCTACTAATGAAGTCGAAGCACAGAATCTAAGGCAATGTAATGGTGACATATGATGTATAATTCCCAATATTTTCAATGGCTTACAGAAATGATGCCCTGGATTTCACTACTTTAAATGGTAGAGACGGAGGGTATTAGGATTGGCTCACACAGTGGAGTTGCAGAGATCAGCAGGGACATCCTGGACCCCAGCGGTGTGTCTATCCTGACAACAACGTCCACAGATGACATGTCTCCTGATGATAGTAGCTGCTCCACTTTATTAGCGTTATCTGAGCAAGGTCTTAAAGGGACTGGAGGAGGCAGTCCTGTAAGGAGAGCAAGGCCCTGGGAAACCTGACTTCACTGATAGAAACAGAGGAAAATGCCTTCTTAAAGCTGCAAAGTTAAGAGGTATATAATATACTGCTGGTGTATAGAGGATGTGTGGCCAAAGTTATAGATGGAGTTTGTTCATTTATCTCCATAAATCAAAGGTAAAGTGATACAAATAGCAATACTGGATGGGTAGTAACTACTTGAGAAAGGTTTGTATTGTATCTCTCCTTTGACATCCTTATGATTCGATCCACTGGTTCCTCCCATAACCATCCCTCTGGTAATTCCCCATTCGGCTATGGTACTTGCTGGCGGAACAAAATACCATTACCAGCGAAGTCAGCATAAAATAAACCGTATGTTTTCTGCTCTAACCGGTAGACTCACGGATAACTCTGAGCCCTAGTCTAAAATGTATTGTTATAGTGGCTTGAAGCAGACAGGTGAGAGTGTTTTATATTTCTCTAGCAAGGAATCGTGCTGGTGTTATTTAACGGTTGTTCTGTCTGTATTACTAGACGTCACTCATATTTCTTCTAATTGTACTAAACATTCATAATCACTGAATCTAGACATCACACATATTATTCTTAATTGTGCTGAACATTCAATTTCCTTGAATCTAGAAATCATGCATATTACTCATAGCTGTGCTAGACATTAAATTTCCATAAATCTAGACATCACACATAATTATTACTCCTAATTGTGCTAAACATTCACTTTGCTTGAATTGCTTCATCTTTCCCCGTGTGTTTCGCCCTCCTAACGGACCCCTTATCTGATAAGCAAAAATATAACCTCACTCTCTTATTTCTCCATGGCGAATAACAAAATAAATATCAAATGAGGGGTGATATCGACTGAAGGACTAGACCAGGGCGTGGTGACATAATAACTATGAAGGACTAACTGGAAGAAACCACCAAGTGATTATCAATTTATTTTACACAGAAAAAGAGGCTTTTCTCAAAACATTCTATTTTCTTGCAATTCCTCTAAATTTGGAATGTAAACGCAATGTTTTAATTCTAAAATAAATAAAGGTTTCTTTAAATGTGTTGCCATGGTAACAGAATTACATTCAAAATAGAATAGTAATAATGTTAATTGATAGAATGATTCATTGGGATTTGAACGCTTTAAACTACTCAATGAGCTATATCCGCAAGCCAAGATATAAAAAGATTCACGAGAGAGAACAATGCCTGTGACAAATGGATGAGTATTTTAAGTCTCACCCGCACATGATTGGATTTATAGACCGCCTAAGCACCCACAAGAAAAAACAATGAGGCAAGTAAATAGCAATGCACCCGATTAACTCATTTGACCAAGCCTATCGCTCTTACATTGCAATCTGCTGGTAAACCCTAAAGGTATACAATGCCACTATGGAACCCTTACAAGGAAGGTATGTGTGCGCAACGATTATATTTTGGCAAATGATTTCTGATTTCTAAATATAATATAATAAAAATATTGCAAACCCCCATTAGAAGGAAGCGACACTGAAGGTGAAATTAGACGTTAAACTTAAACATAACCCTGCATTACTTTGTTTGAAATGATGCTGTTTATCATGCTAGTTCTAGTCACCTTTCTGGGGTTGAAAGAAAAATAAGGAAAATACTTTCTAGTGGTCATACAAATTACTAGTCCACTCAGGCTGTGTAATTTCCATATATTTCATACCAATTTGGCCTTTCGTTTCAATAGGCTTAAGTATGATCACAGAAAACACGTTGAGGGGCTTACTACCCTGAGTCCCATTCCCACAGGCATGGGAGAAATTAAAACAACGCTGCATGACTGGAATCTATTAACCTAATGCAATGACTTTTGGTTGACCTCTGGAAGAATTACAGCCCTCCTTCTCAAACCAAACCTCCTGCCAGCAACCATCACCAAGCAGGCCCAATACCCTAGAAATTATTCAAGTTATCTGATCTTTCATATTATCTATTGGCCATTGGTGAGCATTGAGTGGACTTTCAGACTTTTTCCTTCACTTATAAATGAACTACTCAAGAGTTCTTAATAGACCCATGAGGTCCATCTTGGGGCTAAGAATACCCAGGAAGATGTTACTGTTGAGGGTTCACCTTTTGACACTGGATATTACAAATAACACCCAGAGGAGAAGAACTGAGGTCGTAAAAGATGCACGACATAAAATATGTACTCCACAGAAATGCTATTCATAACAAAAATTCCCTAATGGTCTACCACACACATATAAATCATGCCATACCGTTTCATTACTAGTTCCCAGGGGCAGGCAAAATGGTTGAATAGTTGGCTATTTATTACATTGTCCGATCGCAAACCCTACAATCCTACATGTAAATATTTCACGGTCTAGTAATAAACATTACAATTGTGTTCATAATATGAGACTATAATACCTTGCCTGAACTCTGCAGGTGGAAATCTACAGCTATAGGAAAGATATAGCCACCACAGAGCACGGCCAAGTAGTAGGAGTGGGGGGGGGGCAAGGGACAAAATTGGAAACAGGATGGCAAAAAATGCCTCAACCTGCATTTATATAAAGCTTTTGTGGCACACAGCAAAGTCAGCATAAACCAGCCTTGCGGGGTGAAGGGGAAGCTGGTAAGGGTGAGAGAGAGGGTGGGTGTGGGGTGATGATGTTGGCAAAGTGTGGTGTCGTGGGAAGGAGTGGACGGAGCCAAGGGAAGGGTGTTACAATCGGCCGACAGATCCGTATCCACAGTGCAGAAACCCGTGCATTTTATGACTATGTGTCACATATATACTGCTCAAAGCTTTACCATATACCACACAATGAGTGCATATATATATATATATATATATATATATATATATATATATATATATATATATATATATATATATATATATATATATATATTCTGCATTTATCCTATATATTCCTGTTTTAAGTGGCCTGTAAAATACAGGGATGTCTCAGTTTTAGCTCTGCGTGTGCAGGCAGCCCATGGCACATGTAGGCTCAGTAGCAGCATTATATACCACCTCAGTCATTGTCAAATCCGAAGGACACTATACATGCCACAATAACCTAATTAACAGGGATTATTCTATGGATATAATGGTACATTTACCCATTTGAACTTTTAAGATTGCATTTGTAGTTCAGTCTCCAGGACGGTCAAGATTCATCTAATTAAGGTTCCCAGAGTGAGGAAAAACAAATTTTATAAAAGTTCACTCGACCCTTTATAATAATGATATTGAATAATTGAATGCATTTGTGACACTTTCCATATTATTATATTGATGTCTTTTCCGGAACCTAAGCTCAATTGTAGTCACAATATCACAAGGAATCCTTTACCTTGTCATTTATAAAAAATATGTATTAAAAATTTATTGAATCACATTTAATTATTGTGAAGAAATTACAGCTTAATCTATAATACATTTTGAGATATTCAAGTAAGAAGTCCATGCATTTTCTTCTATCAGGCTGTTTGACTGCACGCAGAGTGGCCATTCATGGTGCCTCACCCTCCACTGACTACTATATATATATATAGGTGCCATGGGCCGCATAGGTTATATATAGAGCGGACAGGCAAAAAAATAACAGGAGTTTTTCGACTTTCAATACTTCTCAAGCATTCACCAATAAAGATACAATCATTCTGGGTTTTTTTGTAATCGATTCCTGTAAGTATTCTTTATGGCATCCACTATTTAGATATTGCCTATAACAATAATTCAACAATCGATGTAACACCCTACTATGGGCCCTTTATTGCGCCCTCTGAGGGGTGAGGGTATTAAATCTACACAGAAAAAAATGTTAGTCAAATACGAGTCGAATTGTCTAACTTTCTAGCAATACCTAGTCAAAATGCCGTCTTTAAATGTCCCTTTTTTTCCTTAGTCAAATATGACTAACCATAAGACAAAGTGGCCAACTTGCCTTGGCTTGCCTGATTTTGACTAGGATCCATTGGTTGTTTTGACTAAGTACACTACCTAATAGTTTTGATTCAATTCAAATGATGATTGTGTTAAGCTCTATATAGGATTCACACCCCACAGATTAGTCTCCTCATTTAGGAAGCATTTGAAATACCTCACATCATATTCATTTAGAACCCCTGAGCCAAGTTACTCTGGGTTTGCTAAAGAAGCAAATTCAAATGTGGATATTATATTTATCTAGATTACTATACAGAATAGGTGTTTCTATCTGACTACCTATATCATTTGACAAGGCATCAACCTATTTGGTACATTTTTGCCAAGTGTAATGTTAGATTGAATTTTGAAAGCCTCAGCTATATGTCATTCCTGAAAATCATCATAACTTAAAGATACATGAAACTATTTATGGTACACACACACCAGAAAAATCATGTTTCAAACTACGCTGCCATCTGGTTGGTAAAGGCAACACCATGTGTCTATCCCTTAGTCAAATTTACTAATGGATCATGGTCAAACTGACTAAGATCTCTTAGTGAAAGTGACCAAGATATGTTACCTTGCCTGAAACTCCCAGCAGACACCCTGTTCAAGATTGTGCTCGGAGAGTGGGACTTGGGTCGTCAATGTGACAAAGAAAACTTAGACCTCCTTGGTCATTTGTTAGTCATAAGTACTAACTAGGAATAATAAGTCACTTTGACTTAGGTACGATTTTTTTGTGTGTACCTTACTGCCTTTGCTGTGTTGAACAAGGAACATATAAATACCGGTCTAGCTGTTTGGACAAGCAGCTTGGAAATACCTCTCCGAAGTGAGAAAAGAACTCATGTCCGCAAACTAAAGTCTCTCTGCTAACTTTTAATCACAATTAGTGGAGATGAAATCAACCAAATCAAACCTCCCTAACAATCATACCACACATCAGCAAGGCCACAAGCTGATTGGACTTCAGGTACGTGCTTCTCAAAGGATAGCTCTACTGTTCTTTTATTTGCCTGGTCCCATAGACAGGGCCAGATAAACCACAGCCTTTGGGTTTAGAAGGTGTGACACAATGCAACAAAGCAATTTAACATTGATTTTGCACAGTTGATTTCCCCATGTCAGGTTTAGTACCTGTCAAGACACGTTAAGAAAAAAGCACAGTATACAATTTTTTCTGGATGATGGTGTCAAATATAAAATTAAAGGTCTCTACTAAATCACACCCTCTGTTAATCAAACCGAAGTTAAATCAAAGGCGATAAAGTCATAAAATCTCAATATGGTGCTAAAGGTTGAAATGTAGTTATATCCTCAGGCCGTGATCACAAGCCATTTATTCTGGGCCTCTTACTTTTAAAGGCATTTTACCACTTTTCCTTTCGACCAGCTGCAATCCTAAGAATGCTTTAGTAGGGAATGCTTTCTACATCCATATGCCTCCACTCAAAATGGCGCCATACATCATTTTCACATAGGAAGGCTTTTATTCTGCTTCAGTTCCTTTGAAGCTAAAAGGTATAGCTTCAGCAAATATTGCGACTACTCACTGAAAGGTGGTACAGCTCCAAAGAGACTGAACTGAAAGAACCACAGGGCCAGTGAAAGTGGACAGATAAGAGCGATATTGCCACATAATATCATGATCAAAAGTCTGGAATATCTGCCAGCAACCAACCTTTGTGTGCACTTGTGATCCTACAGCAGCTAGATAGTCAAAACGAATCCAAATCATAAACGTTTGAAAATAAATGTAACCCATTACTTGTGTAAAGGTACCAAGTAAAAAGTGTTTCACCAGATGTGGGACTCGAACCTGCGCTACCTTCATCCAGAGTCCAGTGTGCTGACCACTACACTAATCTGGCTCGTCCACTTTCCATACTTGGGAACCTTGTACAGATCAGTCACTAGGAGGTGCAGGGCAACCGTACTGCCCCCTACACTTTGAAAGCTATCCTGAAAAGGATCATATTGCTTGTATCATAACATACTCTCTCGGAATGCCTGCCTAAGAGGAGTGTATTGGCACAGTACAGGGATTAAAAGTTGCTAGGTAGTTATGGCTTAGTAGGGCGGCCTCATACAGGTCTATTGGTGCTGAACAGGTACAAAAAGGTGTGAGGTGGTTAGGGCTTAGTAGGCCTGCCTCACAGAAGTGTATTGGCACAGTACAGGTATTAAAGGTTGCGAGGTGGTTAGGGCTTAGTAGGGCGGCCTCATACAGGTCTATTGGTGCTGAACAGGTACAAAAAGGTGTGAGGTGGTTAGGGCTTCGTAGGCCTGCCTCACAGGAGTGTATTGGCACAGTACAGGTATTAAAAGTTGGGGGTGGTTAGGGCTTAGTAGGGCGGCCTCATACAGGTCTATTGGTGCTGAACAGGTACAAAAAGGTGTGAGGTGGTTAGGGCTTCGTAGGCCTGCCTCACAGGAGTGTATTGGCAGAGTACAGGTATTAAAAGTTGGGGGTGGTTAGGGCTTAGTAGGGCGGCCTCATACAGGTCTATTGGTGCTGAACAGGTAGAAAAAGGTGTGAGGTGGTTAGGGCTTAGTAGGCCTGCCTCAGAGGAGTGTATTAGCGCAGTACAGGTATTAAAACTTTTAGGCATGGCGTTTCGACTAAATATTGCTAGAAGGTTAGACGATTTGACTCATATTTGACTAACATTTGGAACTCTTTTTTTTTCTGTGCACCCATATCCTATTGTACAAGTATTCTGCGTGAGCATATCTACAGGTATAGACATGGTTAGAAACCTCCATCAAGCCACCAGTACAAAATCAGAAATATGATATGAGTGTTTTAAGGGATGCATCAATTTGCAACATCTGTTGCATCATCTGTAAATCAAAATTCTGATTTAATACCGACCGAACCTATTAAGCTAAACTACTGATACATCAAGTAGAATTCTAGATGGGCTTTTTAAGAGACAGTTCAGGGGCGTAGGAAAAGGGGGGGCCAGGGGGGCCTGGGCCCCCCCAATCATGAAGGAGGTGGGGCCTGAATATGTCTGGGCCCCCCCCCAATATTTTCCAAGAACTCATAAACACAATGGAAAAGAAGCTAAAACTTTACATCTCAAATTAGATTATTATGGTGATGTCATAGGGAGAATGGGAAAGTCAGATCCAAAATTTACCAAAAATCACTTTTCTATATGAATTCTAAATACGCATATATATAGACGCCATCACGCATCAGCCGACAATTCAAGGTGGTCGCGATGGTGCCCTCGCCAGGCCCCCCAATGAAGATTTGCTTCCTATGCCTCTGCAGTTATGCCCATTATTGAACCTCATGAGATGAGGGGGTGTCTTTTATAGTAGAGATTATTATATGGATCTTTATACTTTATAGAATTTTAAATCATCCAATTGGATCATATTATCACATTCTTAGTTGACATCCAATTTATCCAATTCTAAAACACCTCACCACACTTGTCCCTCAAGGAATCTCTCATGTAACTATGATGGAAGGTGAAAGCGGGGGAGTGGACTATTCCCACAGTAGCATGAATCAAACCAATCAAATCCTATGTCTCCCAATTGCACCACTTTTTTCGAAATCATAAATAAAAAGCAAATTACACATGTAGAGTAGAAAGGGAAGGGCCCTAGCAGTGTGAATTAATCGGGTTTTAAATGGGGGATTACGGCATGGATCTTTATCTCCTGTGCCTCATTCACTTTGTCTTAAATTTATAAGATCTAAATAAACACCTGGGGTACATTAGTGACTCAATGAAAATGAGCCAAACTTCATTCAACATTTCATTTAACTCTAATGAATCATTGTATAAAATAAAATTCAGGAGTAAGCACTGTTATGCTCGAATCCAAATGTAACATATATGTATGCGACATCAATTTCTCCTTTCAATCACATATGAATCACAGTTCTAGACTCACCGAGCTGCAACATTAAATTTTCTAGTTGGTTCATGGCCAATGTTAAATAAGGGGTCTCTATCTTACTGGTAGGGCCATGTCAGGTCTAGTATGACGACATCTAGCTGGAAGAGGTAAGCAAGCAAGAAGATGATTTATCAGCTTAGTCGGATTGGCCTTCTGCAATGTCTATGAGTTATGGGATGGGGCTATGGGGAAAGATGGCAGGCCATAGCAGCTACAGATGCCACGAGCAGCACCCATCATATTCCGTTAACATGAACTGGTATATGTGGTCTGACTAGGAGTATACTCTCCTAATCTTGTGAATATCCTCATAACTTGATAGAGGTCATATGTTCGCTATACATCACTATTCCAACCCAGAGTGTGCCATAAACATGCCAAATGTGAAACAATCACCAGATCAATTCCCCTCTGGCGTACGGAAGGGGGAGGGCAGAGGGAAGGGGTAAAAGTAAAGCGTCCACCACCAACCGACGTTCCTGCCGACTATTTAAGAAACTCTCAATGCTTATCATCTAAGTTATATGTCCGCCCCAAACAGAACTGGAGAGACTTAATTCTCAAGGAGGTATGACCGGTTGTACAGAATTTAATATGTATAGGCCCTCTCGGTAGTAGCGATTGGGTTCATTGTATTTCAGAGACACAATGATTGGTAACATTAGAACCACTAAGGAGTGAGTAATAGAGGTTTAACGCCATTTCGACAGATAAGGTCATATTCATGGCGAGAACTATATTACACAATTTCACAGAGGAATGTGTCAGAACCCGCGCATATGTGCACCACACACATCCTGAGGGGATAGTGAAGAGGAGAAATAGACCCTTTTAAGTGGGCTAGGGAGGCCCGAGAATCACTAAGCAACCGGGGACAGTTTATATGAAACTCTATACAGATGACATTGTGACAAGCCAAGCGGAGGGTATCCATGAAAGAAATTATATAGACATGGTGAAGTAACAGGATACACATAGCGGCCACATAGCAGAGAAGCCTTTAATAGTCAACCAAAGTGTGTGTGTAAGGTTGGTATAACAAAACAGTGGGCTGTGCTTACTCCAAACGTAATGTTATTATCAAATACAAATGTGGGCACGCCTTGTACAGGACAAAAATCCTAGTACCCGGTAATGCGAGAGAGGGAGATGAACAGCAAATGGAGACAGAAGCTGGCAAGTGTAGGAGACAGGTAGGGTGGGTGTGTGGCTGGTGGGGCAGAACTACCTAGTGGTGCAGTGTGAGTGGCAATGTGGACCACAATCAGCTTGTGGCTTTCCCGATCCATGGAAATCTTGTTAGGGAGGGAGGGACTAATGTTTTATGCAATATAACAGAGTTATTTAACATTGACCTGAGTTGGCTTCCTTGTCTTAGCTTAAGCACCAGCTGGGAGCCCAAGAAACACAACGCTAAAGAAGAAAATGTTAGTTCCAATGTGTAAGGTATAGGTGCAAATCGGTGTTAATTAGGAGAATGAACGATTTTATAAGTGATGGTCCAAATGTGGCCGGAGTCTCTTCTTACCTTACCCTGAGCAAGATATGAAGAATGCAACATCTTATTTATCAAAAGAGAGAAACGCAGATCTAGCTTATGAGACTGACACTCATAGAAATAGCCCTGTCACAAGGATCTCAATTGCTCCCCAGTAAGCCATGTATGTGGGAGTGGGCGGCTCTGACTAGCTGGACTGTTGTTCACACATATAAAATTGTGCCCCCCATTGGCTTAGGCAATTTACTGTAACATAGAATTCCGCAAATCCCTTACTCTGTTTCAGGAGAGAGGACAGCATACATAGTGTACCTCATGTCACGATCTGGATGTGATAACAAGCTACGTCTACGTGCGTCCTGTAAATATCATTTACCGATATATACAACTCATCTGAATCAAATGCAATTCTCGGAAAGGCTTTTCAAACCCAGTCACACCAAACTTAGTGCCTATTTTCACTTTTGGAGATCTAACCGTGTCAGTTCTTCGATTGTTTTTGAAAGTAAGGTAGCTACAGCAAATGCCATGAGCAGGGATGAAAGTCGCTGAGCACGAATATCCCTGAAATGCTCAAAAAGAACCCCCTGAATATAGGCTTGGTGTCGGAACTTTGGAACCTGAAAATTCTTGAAATCAGGGAAAACTTAGAACTTCCATCCCTTAATGAGAGCTAAACGTCAAAAGTGTTCACATTGTCTCAGTATAGCCTCAGGGCTCATGGACTCCTCAACTGCACATAAATGCAGGATGACTGTAAAACCCCGCGTCTAAGGTACAGCTTACACACCCATAAACCCCTCATGTGCCTGATAGAATCTACCTGAAGTCAGGATGCGCCTTAAAGGCAAAGATATATTATAGAACGGTACTAGAATGTTCAAAATTCATCCCTAGCTCTGAGCCTTACAGTATGTTACTGAACTTGTGGTACGTCTTATACACACAAGATGCGCCTTATATGCGAGGTTGTACATTAGTCTGAGTTATACCACGATTTCTGGCTTACACAGTGCTTTTTGGGGTCTATTCCCATCCACATATCTGTCGATATTGCACACCCTATAGGCTGTAACATCAATTTTGTAAGGCGTGCGGTTATCCATGTAAGGCATGCGGTTATCCAGGATAACCTCTCCCATGTCACATGTCACATGTTAAAACCAACGGAATATTTCATTGCCATGGTAGGGGTCGAACCTGCAATCTCAGGTCCGTAGCCTAACACCCTATGCACTGCGCCACAGAGACCGACGAGAAAAGCTTGATTCGAACCAAATCTGGATATGATACAAAGCCGTGTGCGCTGTCGCTGTCCGCTGCCGGGCGACGAGGTGTATTATAGAGAAACATAACCGTGAGATGCTGTGAACGGAGAAGGCGCGGTGGTCTAGCGGTTAGCACGTTGCGCTCAGCCGTCAGAGGTACATGGATCGCGTCCCGGTCTGGGCGCATCTTTTTTCGCCGTGTGCGCTGTAGCTGTCCGCTGCCGGGCGAGGAGGTGTATTCTACACAAACATAACCGCGAAACGCATTGAAATCTTTTTTCGCCGTGTGCCGCTGTCGCTGTCCGCTGCCGGGCGAGGAGGTGTATTCTACACAAACATAACAGCGAGACACATTGAAATCTTTAGCCATGTGCCGCTGCCTGTCCGAGCCGAGACGGCCGCTCTCGCTGTCCGCTGCCGGGGAAGGAGGTGTATGTACCTGTGTACACACACTATGGCTGGCTTTGATCGAGTCAAGGGGAGGGGGAATAATTTTTGTTTTCAAATTGAATTTTTTGGTATTATATTGATTATTCATTGGTTTCGTGGTATAAAATAAGTAGTCAATGGATAACTCATGACTTGTGTGTGTTAGCAAAGGCTAATAACACTCGGCCTACGGCCTCGTGTCATTATCCTTCACTAACACACACGCGTCATGAGTTATCCATTGATTACTTGTTCAATATACACAAACCCGTTTTCTAAGGATCTTAGGAGAAAGGGGGTAAACCCGATAATACAAAAGTGAAGGCTTCTAAAATTCCTCTTCAGCATTACAGTTATACCGTGATATTTGATTGTAATAATGTAGTGCACATGTTATACCCAGTAGATTTATGGTGAGTACCAGCTTAGCAATTTGTCCGAATAACAATACAATTTTTGCCACAGCATTAGGCAGTATGCAATGCATGGCCCACCGCTGAGGAGTACATTTAATTACAGTATCGAAAGAAAACATATTGGCCTGATGAAAGATGATTAATTTATCCGAAACGTAGCCTCAACAAAAATCCTCCCCTATCTCGGTGTAAAAAAAAATCACTAATGAATCATACAACTCGTCCACTTGTTTGGTTTTGTGTTTTAATGCTCAATATATCACACTAAAGTATAGTATCAAAAGAAAGTGTTCAGATGAAACTATCATTGTCTTGCAAGCCAAATTCATTCAGTCACACGCCTGGGGTCTTTTGTAACATTGAGATCATATGGGCAGTGTACATCATGATGCCATTCTCCTATCGTTTTTTTCTTCTGAATCGGTCCACATTCGTACTACCCGGTAACTTAGAGCAAGGTAAAACCCTGTGAGGTATTCTGTGATTTGCAAATGGATAGTCACATAGGAAGAGGATTTATACACCCATTGTGTCTTTAGCTTATAGCCTAGGGTCAAGTAATGAGAGCTGCTAAATGTTTTAGATTGTCCTCTCCAGGTCTGAGGCCATTCCTAACACCAAATAAGCCATTAGACACATCCATTCCATCTTTCCTCTCAGTAATAAGACCCGGCCAATCGCCAGTTAAAGCTTTCGGCAGACCACGTTCAAAATACAGAATGGGAACTTAAGGCCAGATAAGGCTGGAGATGAATCTGCAGTGTATATATCTAGAGTGGGACATGGGGGATCTTATTATAAACTTTGGGGCCTCAAGGGACTTTGGTTATACCTCTTAGCAATTACTAAGCGGGATTATTATAACATGTGATTAGAAATATGATACGACATATTCTATAGGAATAAGTATCAGTGGATTTCTATGTGTAGACATTAATTATTTTCAGTGCCCTTTTGATAATTATGAGGGACAATGAAACAGTCGAGACGGCCATATTATTCTGCCTATGGGTACGGGCATGAGGAAACTATAGGCATGTGCAACTTATTATCAATGTTATGAGAACTCTAGTAGAGAAGGTTTCCTCCGGGACCTGTTCCATAGATTATCTCTTTCTGTATGTTAAATAAATCACCAGGCGTGTTCCCTATACCAAATCCCTGTTTTTTTTATATTACAGAAGCGGTAAGGTTGTTGTATCATCATGTAACTGTGTACAACCCATCACTGACATGGCCATCACCTTACAACAAGAAAAGGTGAAGAGCATCTTGAGCAACCCTGTCTTTAGTTGTGTTTGGGTGGAAATTTGAAGCCCCTTTCTAACATCAGTGGAAAACAGTCCTGCCATAAGACAGAGAGGCTGCTAAGTGCCTCATACTACAAGACCTTTATAAAATGTTGGTTGATTAGAAGCACAATAATTGTGTTTACCGTTATGTGCCAAGCTACGCTATACTCAGTGTGCGCCAATACGTCTGCCCTAGAAGAGAGCATATGATATTGCTAAAAAAAATAATTGTATCATAACAATAACTAACTTTAGTGGGTACAAGTATGACCAGTCTCGAAAAGTCCCATTGAAAAGAGTTATAACTAAAGGTCGAATCCCACATGAAAAATGCATGAATCTGTTGTGTTTATAGTACCTACCCCAAATTCACAAAGGTTATAAGCACAGAAGGGTACATAGAACACAAGCACAGTTTTGCGATTTTAGGCCTGAAAATATATGATCTACAGTGATATAAACATCAACAAAGAGAATCTATTCCAAAGACTACATGAGAAAACCCAACAGTGTCCTTGTGTTCTATATAACTATTCTATAGTTATAACACATGCAAATTTGGGGTAGGTCCCACAAAAGCAACAGCTTTAAAATCGCAGAGATATTTCAGGCACTTTTCGCCATGTGGGATTCGACCTTAAGCTGACTGATTCGAGATAGGTTCAGAAAACACAATCCCGCCGGGTATCTCTTCCCTCATTAACCCTCGGACTGTATTTCACTCAGCTCCACCTCGTGAAATACATCATAAAGTGAGCCAATGAAGAAACTCTAACTCTGGGGCAATTCTCGTGGATTTCTGTCTGAGTATACACCTAGCAATGACCTTCGTAGCAATAATTATATGTCAAACTGCTAACTTAAGCATTACCGTGTATATATGCCACTAACAGCAAAATCACCTCACATGCAACACGCAATCCTGAGAACTTTAAGAGAACTACCGTAGTAACCCTCATAAAAGGCGCGACTTATATGCGAGGGTGGACCCCAGCAGACCTGTGCGCCTTAGAGTATCGGCCAAAAGTTAAAATGCACCTTAAAGGTGGAGTATATAATGTATAGAATAATACTAAACTGCTCAGTATTCACCTCTCTATGCACCTTATATGAATAGGACAGGCGTGTGTAGGCGATGTGCTTTATATGCGGTTTGCGCCTTATACTATGGGTACTATGGCACAACTCCTTGTGAGGCGACAGCTCTTTAATATACTGCTTGCTTTCCAGCTCATTACTAATGGAAGGTGAGATATTGCAGCTGTTCTAAGAAATATGCGAGATCTATGACCTTATATAATCGGTACCATAATTGTACCTTGCATATAAGGTGCGGCTTATAGGGCTACCTGAAGCACCCCTCGTACGCCTTAGAGAATGCTCCTAGACACAAGTTGATTCCAGAGATGCCACTCACTGGCCGACAAAAACCAGGAAAATTGGATTTTGGATACATTTTCCCAGGAATTTAACATAATTTAATACAGATTTCTGTGAATCAAAACCAGGAATTCCTGGTAAATCAGGAAAAGTGGCATCTCTGTGATTCTCATAGGGGAGGTTTTATATCACACAGTATTGAACCATTAAAAATAAGTCATCAAGTCCTTTATTTCATTGAATAACTTCTTCCCATAAGTTTAACGTTAAGCCGCCGATCACCACACCCCCAGTGGCGTAACGTGTCTCGATCCACCACAGCAGCCGATCCAGTACTGCAGCCTCAATCTGGCTGCAGGTAAACATTCAAAATGGCGGACCGCCGCTCGTGTGGGGAACTACGGTACTGGATTTTGCTGATTTTTTCCTTATCTAAACCCTCTAAAACATAAAATAAATAGAGAACTAAACTCCCCTGGTGTTCTCGGTGGCTGATCCACCCCTCGGGGGTCGTCTCCCCTCGTGGTGGATCGGCCACCTCGTACACCACGGTCGTTTAGTTCTCTCTGTTTACCTTTTCACGGTGCGCCTTACGTGCAGAGTCGTCCTATACAAGGTCTCAGGTATAATGCCTATGATGACCTTTAATCATAAAGGACAACCATACACATAAAACTTATTATTGCTACAGTGAATGTGCTGATAGGATAGTACTACATACAGGAAGTTCAATTTGTATGCTGTACTGAGAAGAACAGGCCCTATGCTATTACAGACAACTCTTATCACCCCTAACTGCTCTAGCCTGAGCCAGCCAAAGAGGCCCTATTCCCTTGGGTATCTTTGGGCCCTAACAGACTCTGGGATCACTCTGCAAGGCAGCATATGGTCAATTCTCACGAAAATGGAGCACAGGGTCACCATAACGTTTTTTGTGTCACAAACACTTAATAAGGGTGAGATGGCTTAGTTGTGCATACTTTTACATTACTGTCAGTAATATCTTGCTGTGGGCACATACTTTTGCATGTCTACCATCAGTATCTATCCCAATATAGGGTGAAATGTGTGTATTTTGAATGTTTCAAGGTGAGAAAAAAAAGATGAAATACATAAGATGTCATATCTAAGATAAATACAAGGTAGAGAATAAAATCATTTGTATGCACAACTGTAGAATCACAAAAGGAAAATTTTGATGACTTCAAATTCATTTTTCAATAAATTTTTGGGGGGTTGAAAGGAAATAAGTAGTTGTGTAACTTTTGCATCACCGTACGTAGGTACATTAAATTAGATATAACATCAGGGAGAATACTCCTTTGGAATAAATGAATACCTCATTTTGTAGGTTTTAATAAGGGGAACATAAAGTCAAACATAAAATTCCCCAACACATGCACATAAATAATCTATAGCAATGACAAGCATGTGGTGTACCTACTGGCATCACCGTACGTAGGTCCACTAAAACTGTTATAAGAGAAAGTCTGTTGATATTTAATGAAAAATCTTTTAGCACAAAAGTGTAGCTTGTTTTGTGAATGTATGTGCAAATTATTATACATGAAGGGTGCTTTCCCTTCATTTGATACAGCAAATCTATGGAAACATCACCGTATGTAGGTACATCACCATGGATTTCAGGCTAAAAATGGATGTAATAATAAAAATGGTGAAGGTGCAATGTTTTTTCAATATAGCCAGATGACCAGTCATTCAATTTGTGCAGGAAAAAATATCACTTCCCTAAAGCATTCTACTCATGGCAAGCAGAAACCATGGTCCATCACCATACGTAGGTACATGGCCATGGGTAGGTCCCTTACCAGAGTGGGTATGATCAAAGTGAACATATCACCAATCATAATCAATAGAAATCAAATATATCATATGTCAACCATTATTTAGGCTATATTGACTAATAATATTCAATATCATGCTAATTATTTGACACTTAGGCTAATTATTTAGTCTGCTCATGCCTAGGATGCATCACCGTACGTAGGTCCACTTTCAAACACAATAAGAAATGGCATAGAATGTTCAATTTACAAGATTAGTGTTCCCAATTTTGTCAGGAATCTGTATTGCCCAATAGCTTTTAGCCAAAAGAAAATTGGAATGATACAAGAAGTTCACGATTTTCCCCTTCCCAAGCACTGTGCTCCATTTTCGTGAGAATTGACCATATAATGGGATCTGGGTGTCTCAGTACCTCAGCAACTGAGGTGGGCAAAGATCAAGAACCTCCTATTGATTGCCTTTGTATTAATGCCCTCAATTCTCACAGTGTTGTGGGAGTATCTGTCAGTTTTGATTTATCTGTTCCAACATTAGTGTCTCTTTGTATGTGGCAAGGTCACTTGTATAGGCACTTGGAGAAGCTCCCTTTTCTCTGCAAAGATTATAGTCAACGGCCAGATCGTTATTCTCTCTTCCTTCGGCGGATTCCCACTTGGTCTACTGCATTTTCATTAAATTCTCAACTTTGGGAAACTACACACAATACATTTTCAGATAGTCTTAGAATCCGTCCCAAAGTGAGTATCATTCTACGTACTTGGATTCCCCCATTCCTAACCTTTAACTTCTATACATGTGAATTTATCACATCCCTTCAGATAAATTAGTCTGTGAATGTCATCGGCCTTCTGTTGCTACCATTTTCATGAATTCCCCTAACTTGACCAAAGCCGTTATAAAATCATAATTATTGTCTGTACATGAATCGCTTTCAACAATAACTTGGCTCAAGTCAAATCTTGCTATTGCAATAGCTTTTACATTGATGGCAAACGATAATTTGACATGTAGTAAGATGTTTAAATGCTCCTCGGAGCTTATCATAAAGTCATATCATATTCCTTCTACAAATGAGATCATGTGCCCATTACCCGGGGCCCATTAGAAAGCTGGAATGACAAAATATAATATACCCTCTAGCAATCTCTCTCTCTCTCTCTTTCTCTCTCTCTCTCTCTTTCTCTCTCTCTCTCTCTCTCTCTCTCTCTCTCTCTTTCTCTCTCTCTCTCTCTCTCTCTCTCTCTCTCTCTCTCTCTCTCTCTTTCTCTCTCTTTCTCTCTCTCTCTGTGTGGGGACAGGGGGAGGATGGGTCCTTTTGCTGCCTTGCCTCTCACACGTTGTCTTATTATATTTTTTAATGATATGACTCACCTGGAAGGTGGCGTCGCCCCTTCCGACAATTTTCCCATGATATGGTAGCATAATTCCTGTTATAACTGTACATAATTAAGGGGTGAAAGGTGAAAATGGGTCCTTATGTTGCCGACCTCCACAATGGGAATTTCGCCTCCCTTTTAAGTGCTTTTCTCAGGTATATCAAAGGTAAATATGATTAGTATTTATCACCCTTTAATTTCCTGCTGCTAACAGGAAATATTTTTTTTACGTTTTTCTACCCCCAAAATTTGAGTAATAATGATAACACATTGCCCTGACATTTTGAACCAAGTGAAACAGGAGCAGGCATTTTTCTTCACCTACTTCTGTTCGTAGTTTTCTTTCCAAAACTTCAGCATAGTAACTATGGGAACTTCCCGATATACCTTAGCGAAATCTAGGCATAGCAACATTTTTAAGTGCCATTTTTAGGCGTTTTCCAGTGCCTCGGGTCCTTTTGCTGCCAGAAAATACAATTTCTCATTACATTCAACCGTCTCTTCCCTTGTCTCGTCAGATAAAATGAAAATGAAAGTAAAAAACCTCAAAATATCTTTTCTTCTTATCTTCATGTCTAAATTTTTTATACTTAGTCGCCTATGTGAAAATTTATGTGGGTCCCTATGTTGCATCTTTTTTCTAGTATGCTACATAACCCACAATCTCTTAATGGCAGCCCCAACAATGCCACTCTATACCCCCAACGCCCGTGGGAGATGCTCTGGGTTGACGGTGTAGGACTATGGGTGTAGTACAGAGGTTGTGAAGGTCCAGGTCATATGGAGGTCGTGAACAAGTACCTTGGGTCGTGAATAAGTAGCTGGGGTCATGAACAAGTAACTGGGGTCATGAACAAGTAACTGGGGTCGTGAACAAGTAACTGAGGTCGTGAACAAGTAACTGGGGTCATGAACAAGTAGCTGGGGTCGTGAACAAGTAGCTGAGGTCGTGAACAAGTAGCCACATAAGGACCCATATATGGGAGGGAGGATCCACATAAGGACCCATATATGAGGGAGAGGATCCACATAAGGTCCCATATAGGGAGGGAAGATCCCCATAAGGACCCATGTATTGAGGGAGATCAACATAAGGACCCATATGTGGGAAGGGGAGGATCCACATAAGGACCAATGCATTCCTCATAAGGAGCCATATGGCTGTACCCCCTCTTGGCACCCTGTCAAAGGGCTCCTGACATTTGGCCCCCTGACGGTGTAGGACTATGGGTGTAGTACAGAGGTTGTGAAGGTCCAGGTCGTATGGGGGTTATGAACAAGTAGCTGAGGTCGTGAACAAGTAACTGAAGTCGTGAACAAGTAGCTGAGGTTGTGAACAAGTAGCTGGAGATGCTCTGGGTTGACGGTGTAGGAGTATGGGTGTAGTACAGAGGTTGTAGCTGGGGTCATGAACAAGTAACTGGGGTCGTGAACAAGTAACTGGGGTCGTGAACAAGTAACTGAGGTCGTGAACAAGTAACTGGGGTCATGAATAAGTAGCTGGGGTCGTGAACAAGTAACTGGGGTCATGAACAAGTAGCTGGGGTCGTGAACAAGTAGCTGAGGTCGTGAACAAGTAGCCACATAAGGACCCATATATGTAACGATGACAGCCAAATACAGCTCAACACTCCCTATATCTGTCACAGTGCAAAACACCTGGTACTGCAAATTCAATTCTGAGGGTTCTATTAGACAGAATTACACCAAATTTACACCAAATTAAAGGGGAAATATAGCTCTAACTCACTGGTACACTAGTTTACTGCATTTTATATTTTTTACCCCTTCAGAGAGTGAACATTTAAGTGATTTTGGTGATTCTGTCAGACTACCCTGTTTGAGTCACATGAAGAGGTCATATTGTTTTTTGCCAAGCAGGATGAATATACTGAGTAATTCTTCTTGAATTTTTTTATTAAGAATGATCTGGTGTTATAAAAATTGATTTTAGCGATTTTTGGCGATTTTTAAACATCTAGAGGTATTATTTAACAGAAAGAAATTAATATTTAGATTTTTTAACTTGCCATAAAAATCTCTCTATTGGGAATATCAACTTGATTCAAAAAGCCTTTAAACGCAAATATTAAGCCCTTTCAGTGGATACATAGATTGTGGAGTTCTGTTGAGGTCTTGATTTTTGGCTGTCATCGCTAATATATGGGAGGGAGGATCCACATAAGGACCCATATATGAGGGAGAGGATCCACATAAGTCCCATATAGGGAGGGAAGATCCCCATAAGGACCCATGTATTGAAGGAGATCAACATAAGGACCCATATGTGGGAAGGGGAGGATCCACATAAGGACCAATGAAATCCTCATAAGGAGCCATATGGCTGTACCCCCTCTTGGCACCCTGTCAAAGGGCCCCTGACATTGGGCCCCCTGATTTTAAAACCCATGTTCCCCATGTTTCCCCTTGTTCCGGGGCCCTTTCCCCGTGGTCTTGGACCCTTTCCCCGTGGTCCTGGACCCTTTCCCTATGGTCCTGGACCCTTTTCCCGTGGTCCTGGACCCTTTCCCTGTGTTCCTGAAGCCTTTTTCCTATGTTCCTGAAGGCTTTCCCCATGGTCCTGGACCCTTTCCCTATGGTCCTGGACCCTTTTCCCGTGGTTCTGGACCCTCTCCCTGTGTTCCTGAAGCCTTTTTGCTATGTGCCTGAAGGCTTTCCCTGTGTTCCTGAAGCCTTTTCCCTATGGCCCTGAACCCTTTCCCTGTGGTTCTTGACCCTTTCCCTGTGGTCCTAGGCCCTTTCCCGTGGTCCTGGACCCTTTTCCTATGTTCCTGATCCCTTCCCCAGTATTCTTGAACCCTTTCCCTATGTTTCTGAACCCTTTCCCTATGTTCCTGAACCCTTTTCTGTGGTTCTTGACCCTTTCCCAATGGTCCTGGACCCTTTTCCAATGTTCCTGAGCCCTTTCCCTATGTTCCTGAAGTATTTCCCCTTGTTCCTGGGCCCTTTCTCCATGGTCCTGGACCCTTTACCTGTGGTCCTAGACCCTTTCCCGAGGTCCTGGACTCTTTCCCGATGTTCCTGGACTCTTTTCCAATGTTCCTGAGCCCTTTCCCCATGTTCCTGAAGTATTTCCCCTTGTTCCGGGGCCCTTTCCCTGTGGTCCTGGACCCTTTCCCTATGGTTCTGGACCCTTTTCCCGTGGTCCTGGACCCTCTCCCTTTGTTCCTGAAGCCTTTTTCCTATGTTCCTCAAGGCTTTCCCTGTGTTCCTGAACCATTTCCCTATGGTCCTGAACCCTTTCCCTGTGGTTCCCCAATGGTTCTGGACCCTTTCCCCATGGTCCTGGACCCTTTCCCTATGTTCCTGGACCATTTCCCAGTGTTTCTGAACCCTTTCTCTATGGTCCTGAACCCTTTCCCTGTGGTTCTGGACCCTTTCTTCGTGGTTCTGGACCCTTTCCCTGTGGTCCTGGACCCTTTCCCCGTGGTCCTAAACCCTTTCCCTGTGGTCCTGAACCCTTTCCCTATGGTCCTAAACCCTTTACCTATGGTTCTGAAACCTTTCCCTGTGGTTCTGAACCATTTCCCTGTGGTCCTGGACCTTTTCCTGTGGTCCTTGACCCATTCCCTATGTTCCTGGACCCTTTTCCAGCGTTCCTGAACCCTTTCCCTATGTTTCTGAATGCTTTCCCTGTGGTTCTGGACCCTTTCCCCGTGGTTCTGGACTGTTTCCCTGTGGTCCTGAAGCCTTTCCCCATGGTCCTGGACCCTTTCTCTATGTTCCTGGACCCTTTCCCAGTGTTTCTGAACCCTTTCCCTATGTTTCTGAATGCTCTCCCTATGGTCCTGAACCCTTTCCCTGTGGTTCTGGACCCTTTCTTCGTGGTTCTGGACCTTTTCCCTGTGGTCCTGACCCCTTTCCCCATGGTCCTGGACCCTTTCTCTATGTTCCTGGACCCTTTCCCAGTCTTCCTGAACCCTTTCCCTATGTTTCTGAACCCTTTCCCTCTGTTCCTGGACCCTTCCCCAGTCTTCCTTAACCCTTTCCCTATGTTTCTGAACCCTTTCCCTATGTTCCTGAACCCTTTTCCTGTGGTTCTGGACCCTTTCCCTATGGTATTGGACCCTTTTCCAATGTTCCTGAGCCCTTTCCCTATGTTCCTGAAGTATTTCCTATTGTTCCTGGGCTCTTTCCCTGTGTTCCTGAAGACTTTTTCCTATGTTCTTGACGCCTTTCCCTGTGTTCCTGAACCCTTTCCCCATAGTCCTGAACCCTTTCCCTGTGGTCCTAGACCCTTTCCCGTGGTCCTGGACCCTTTCCCTATGTTTCTGAACCCTTTCCCTATGATCCTGAACCCTGTCCCTGTGGTCCTAGACCCTTTCCCGTGGTCCTGGACCCTTTCCCTATGTTCCTGGACCCTTTCCCAGTGTACCTGAACCCTTTCCCAGTGTACCTGAACCCTTTTCCTGTGTTTCTGGACCCTTTCCCTGTGGTCCTGGACCCTTTCCCTATGTTCCTGGACCGTTTCCCAGTGTTCCTGAACCCTTTCCCTATGTTTCTGAACCCTTTCCCTATGTTCCTGACCCCTTTCCCTGTGTTTCTGGACCCTTTCGCCATGGTCCTGGACCCGTTCCCTATGTTCCTGGACCCTTTCCCAGTGTTTCTGAACCCTTTCCCTATGGTCCTGAACCCTTTCCCTGTGGTTCTGGACCCTTTCTTCGTGGTTCTGGACCCTTTCCCTGTGGTCCTGACCCCTTTCCCCATGGTCCTGGACCCTTTCTCTATGTTCCTGGACCCTTTCCCAGTGTTTCTGAACCCTTTCCCTGTGGTTCTGGACCCTTTCCCTGTGGTCCTGGACCCTTTCCCCGTGGTCCTGGACCCTTTCCCCATGGTCCTAAACCCTTTCCCTGTGGTCCTCAACCCTTTCCCTATGGTCCTAAACCCTTTACCTATGGTCCTGAACCCTTTCCCTGTGGTTCTGGACCATTTCCCTGTGGTCCTGGACCCTTTCCCGTGGTCCTTGACCCATTCCCTATGTTCCTGGACCCTTTTCCAGTGTTCCTGAACCCTTTCCCTATGTTTCTGAACGCTTTCCCTGTGGTTCTGGACTCTTTCCCCGTGGTTCTGGACCCTTTCTGCGGTGACCCGGCAGCCAAAGGACCCAGTTTTGAGAGAGAAAAGCTGCATCAACACAAGGACCCATCTCGGCAGCATAAGGACCCATTTCGGCAACATAAGGACCCAGGGTCCTTATGTTGTCAACATAGGGACCCACTCCGTCAACATAAGGACCCACGTGGGTCCTTTGGTCCCCTTAAAGTGGGTCCTTATGTGTAACACACGCCTCTCTCTCTCTTTCTCTCTCTTTCTCTCTCTTTCTCTCTCTCTTAATCAACATTCTTTTATAATAGCACCACTTCTTGCTCTGCCCCACACTGTGCCCCCATGGCTGGCCCAACCTTTCATTTATGTAGGCCTACCCCCTCCCCTCCCCCGCATGGTCTCCATCTCTTGTAAGATGACAGGAAAGAAGTATTACTAACGAGGCCGTTCAATACAATGCATTAAGAGAGCCACAGATGTCATAACAATGACTCGGGACTGTGCAGTATTTGGACAACGGCTCTTTGCCTACATTGTCTAGTATAGTCGTTGGCTCTGCAAGCCCCAGGCATGAATATGAGACAATGGAGACTAACAGTTTCCCTTTATCCATATTCACACAAAGAAAGAAAACCAATTACCCTGCTGTCTTGTACTGTGACTAATTGTAGAGTCTGCCTATGTGGCCTGGCACAATATAAAAAGTCATTTCCACTCCCAGAGCAACAGTAAGTATAATCACTCAACTGACAAGAGGTTCAACAAACTGATGGTATATGTTAAGTAATATTCACCGAGGAATGTGAGGCTATTATTATCTCCATATATATGCCTTCCAAATAGTGTTGCATGTCACCTGCTGTGTGTTGGCACAAACACTTTTGTAATTATCTAATTGGCAATGTCCTAGCCTTGCGATGACATTCTTCATTCTATAACAACAGTGTCAATTGACTCTTGAAACAGAAACTTTCCATTTCTTTATTAATGCTCTACAATGTATAACCACAATAAGGTATTACTGTTTTAGTATGCGTTTCTAGTCACTGTTAGTACATGGTAAAAGATCTGACATCTGTACAGAATAGCTACAGACCATATCAACACTTGACAATCGGATTGGCAGGAGATAAACCATCCTAAACTTTAGCATGCATATGTATGAGGTGGGACGACATCCTTTTCTGAAATGCTTATTAGTGTTTTAAGCAAAGATTGCACGCAAATAGATGGTTATCGACAGATGCCATCACATAGGACCAAATAAATCATTGGAACAAAATTCACATAGCATGAGATTTTACTCCCTTTCTTAACCAACCAACATTGATTAGATATTACCATCAACTTGAGGCCAAGTTGAACTTTCATTACCTCTATACGTATAAATATCAACAGATACTTGTATTCTGCAGACCTGTTCCAACAATAGGAATGTAACGCAAATAGTAAAACCATCACACACTCTACTGGACGTTTTATGAATTATTCAACATCGGTTTGTGATATCTATAACGTGAACTCTGAAACTCAAACATGTTCTTAAGCATGGATTCCATTAGAACTACCCTGGAAAGAAATTGGCTGGCACCACGGTCCAGCGTGAGTATCTTCAACAACAAAAAGAAAAGTGGAACCCATACTTAAAAGGTAAGTAGTGGGCAGAGAGTTGATATACATGGTAAGTAAAAGTGCTTAAGATCTATAAGCTATCTTATACAGCTGTCGAAGCCATAACTCACAGTCATCGCGGAATCGGGGTTCGGCATTGGGTCCCACTTTGGCGAAGGTCCGGATGAGCTCGACGTGAAGTGCGTGTTGGTCCTTGTACATGGGGTCATCCATGAAGGTCATGAACTGCATGTGAACCTTATCCAGCATCTGCAAAATACAATGGTTAAATCAAGGTCAGATGGTAAGTCATTGTCAAATATTTGAATTCATTACACAGTAAAGCTTGGTTAGAACAAAGCGCCTGATCATTTTGTTTTAGCCAGAATTCGTTGTAATAACAAAATTGCTGTAACCAATTTCCACAGTTAAGTAAACTTGGTAACATCTCCAAAGAACTGTGGAATCATGTTGCTCTGACTTCAGACATGTAGGCACAAAAAACGGGTTAAAGGACCACTGTTATAAGGGTAAAGCACTGTGTTTTTATCCCAAGATATCTTCCTTGGGCCACAGTGGAATCTTGATAAAGTGGGATTTTTTTTTTTTTACATTTTCATTTATCATCATTTAGTAAAGGTGTCCACAGATTACAATACATAATATACTTTGGTTACTCGTTTGCTCGTATGATAACCTAAGTGCATATTAAGGACCAAAAACTTGTTTATGACTAGGCCTAGGCCCATTAACCACTATTTGTCAAAGGTCAAAATCATTGACGCAGTTATTTGTCTCATCCCTCACTTATTTCTTTTGTAAACCTAGAATATTTGCCTGATCTGTTGCAGTATGTGTGGTAAATTGCCTTCACAAACAATAAAGGGTGACTAATAAGCTTATTCATATCAAACGAAGGTCAATAAAATGTGAAAGGTACGGCACACTGAGCCAATCCCTAAATCCATCAAGGCAATATCAGTTATCGGTATTTGTAGAAAAGATAGTTATAAAATGTTCTATGGCATGATCTGTGGCCCAGTCGGCTATTAGTTTTACTTCAAAGTTGAGGTATCACCACTTGTAACTCAACGTCTTTCAACACTGATTAGGGCTATAACCATTGAGATTTTAGTGCCATTTAGACAGACACCATGCATACTCCTTCACCACATGGTGTACCAGCAATATGTTGGTACGATATAGGTGATAACCTCACATGTACATGCCTGCATTATTATATTGCTATTCCTCATGAAAACTAGGGTACCGGTAGTTCTTTTCTGCAATTTCGCCATATAACCTCCTCACGATACTACTTGTGAAGGCCATATAGCTGAGTCTGAGAGGATGCCCCCATTTGTACGACTGTCTAGCGAAGCACAGAATTGAGTTGTGGATTGATAACCTACCATCTAGGAACTCGTCTACCAGGAACACACTTCTGTAGGGCAAACGGAGATTTCATTTTCTCCTTTCAAAATGGGAAAAGTGAGAAAGAAAGCTAAGCAGACCTCCAGCATTGAAAGCTTACTGTAGTAGAAGGACTTCTTATATAGGACAAAAGATTATGCCCTTCCACACCTCAGCACTACCTTGATTCAAATGACATGGTTGTCAAGTTCCCACCTCAGGTTGGTAGGGGGGTCTCCATGGAGACAATTATTGGAATCAATAAAATTATGGGTCACCTGACATGAGAGCCTCACTTTCAGGTTGACCTGACCTTTTGAGTTGATCACTCTCCAAGGTTAGGGATAAAGTACTCCAAGCAGTTGTTTGGATTATATAGCTGTTTCAGATATATTGGTGACAAAACAAGGTTTCGATCCCTTTAGATCTCATCAGGTGCTGACTTTTGAGGTACAAAGATGCCACACTCTGGTCGACAAAAGCCAGGAAAATCGGACTTTTTTACACCCTTTCCCAGGAATTCAACATGACTTGGTACAGAAATCTGAAATAGCAAAACCAGGAATTCCTGGTAAACCAGGAAAAGTGGCATCTCTAGAGGTAAACACAAGGTAAATGACTTTGTCATGTTTCAAGCCAGATAAGTAATTACTTTATTTGGCATTCCTAAAATAGAATAATTTTAGGAAACAGAGTGGTGGACACTGGCACATGGAATAAATCATTCTTGATGATATATAAGAAAGATGTGCTTTTCATGGGAGAAGCAGTCCCAACGTTGGGGCCCACTAAGATGTAGGGGCCCAGGGGTAGGACGAGCATTGTGTTGAGTGGCTATTAGCTATTCCAAATACAATATTTCCACTAGATTTATGTAATTTCATAGAATCATGGGGGGGGGGGAAGCCTGGTATAACAAAATTTAGAAGTACTTCTTGGCACATTCAGACATAGGATTAATGGTCCAGCCGGTCTGTGACTCAGGGACAGTGGGCTTATCTATATCCAGATAAGGAATCCTTATACAGGCGGGTCCCTGCTATTCAACACCTACTACCATATGCCTGCTGAGAGGGGGGAGGGCAGGTAATGGAAGAGGATGAGGGGGTGGGGGTTGACTGTCATCCATGTGTTACCGTAGAACCCTTCATATAAGCCGCCCTGCGTGAAGCCACATCCTCAGTTTGTGGATAAGCTATCGGTTATATGTATAATCCGCACCTGGGATCTGAAAAAGATGTCCTCTATTACTATAGCCTTATAATGTAAAACACCTTGTATGAGCCGCACCCTGAGTTCCGGGCGGTTCTATGAGCCGCACCAAGGGTCTGAAATGGTCTATAAGCCGCAGCTTACGTACCGAGTTTACGATAATGACCCCGGGATAATAACCAACGTGATGTGAATATTCAGATGTAAAATACTTTATGACGGTATTGTGGTTATTAATTTTCCTTTTGCAAATTCTAACTTTGGTTATTTATGATTGAAAACGATGCTAACCATCTAACTTTGGTTATTTAGATATCAGTTTTCTTATTTACGATATCCCGTCAAGGGATGTTTACCCAACCCATGCCCAGAATCTATTTTTCTAATTACCTAGAATAGAATCGTATCGTTATATTGTCCGATACAGGATGTAACACAATCAATGTAATAGGATATGAGCCGCACTTTGTTGGGTTGCTATTTCGTACGATATATATGTCGCAACCGGACATCCTGGACACACTATACGCCGCAGGAGACATCTGAAACGGTCTATAAGCGCGGCTTATGTAGAGGGTTTTAGGGAATGATAAAGGATACAATATATCATACAAGTGGAATAACCTTGGGACCAGACTCAAATTTAGCAGGATAATTCACAGTGATGAAGAAATGAGACCGCAAGACTGAATTCTACAGGCGTAGAATCTTAATAACCGTCATAGGGCCTTGCGGCACAGGTCATAATGGCCTGTAATGATCTCAGCTTTCTAATGATAAAGAATTTTTCAAATCGGCCAATTGGAAGCAATTTGTGTTAATTTGTTTCATATTCAAAAAATTTCAAGCATTTCCAATTTCTTTTAGTTAAAATGAAGTTACTTTTTGTAAGATGGCAAGACGCAGGCCACCTGCAGAAACCATTCGCACTCTGCTCTATGCTCATTGATTGAACATACTTACAAAACGAAAGGTCTACAGGTACGGCATGTCGCTATTTATTCAACCACTTTAGGGGTTAATGAAAGGTCGCTGCTTGATAAGATATAGGGAATTTCACAGTTTCAGTCAGTTCTTGAAGGAAATAAACTTTCTTCAAAACAGAAACTCCACTGGAAAGGAAAGAAAAGGCAATAAAAGAGGCATTGCCAGCCAATTTAGCATTTCAAGCTAATACATAGTAAATTACCAGTTTCGATGGTGTTAACAACTCGTGACACGTTAATTAAACAGATCTGGGAAAATAGCTGGTGCTTTATTTTGGGACTTGTCAATGTGTTGATTAACGAGGCACCTTTGTTAATGCGTCTTAGGAGTGCTCACAGGACCATGCCTCCCACTGTATAAATAAAAAAAGATGAAGAAATCGCACACTTCTGATGTCACTCTCAAGCCAAATATGAAGACCAAGACAGGCATTGTATTTTTGTCGGACACTTTAATGAGTCTCACTTCACATCGCCAAGTGCAAATTCCAATTTCCCCCCCAAAAAAACAGGACCACTTGGAACTACCTAATTACAGCCTTCCTTCTCCAGACGCTTTGTGCATTGTGCTGAGGACCAGTCGGAGATGGAAGAGAGCCCAATGGTTGTCAATGAGGCCCTGATGAGAGGGCGTTAGACTACTAACGCCCCCTGCAGGGAACATGCAACACTACGCCATGTCACTGAGTCGTTCCAAACCCGGGGTTCCAAAACATACTGCACCCTGTCCAATTACCTAATGTCAGATCCCGGGTGTCAGATGTGATAGCTTGGCCAATACTAATTAAAAGGGTAGTTTGTGTTTTGTGTTGCTTATAGTAACTCAACCTCAGCTTGAGGAGGACATGAACCAATATCTAATATCTCCCAATATCAAACGACAATTACTGTTTTTATACAGAGCCTTAACTTCAGCATGGGTATATCCAACAACAGTTACCGGACAGCCCTTTGCTTAAACAAGTAACATCCTCAATATGGCTATGTTGTTTATGTTATAAAGCGAGAATGTGGAAATTACTCCTTTCGAGGACACGACTACTCATTCCCTAAAGCATAGATATTTGCAATGCAACCCTGTGCATGCCCATGAAAATCATTTTCTCTTGGTTTCTTTACTTGATCACAAACTGCATTCTCAAAACAAGTGCAGTGCCATAGAGAAAGGGAACGGAGATTGAGACAGAGCAGAGCAGACGACAATTTGCTCCTCTGAAAAATGGCCTCTGGTACCCAACCAACACACCACACAAACAACCTAATAGAGATCTAAATACACCAAGCACCGGATTCCAGCGCCTGTGGTGGCTTGTAAACAAACCAGGGGAGGTGCTTTGCGGGAGTCTGGAGTACTGCAATTTCCTTATATAAACATAGGGGTGGGAGGCAAGGATAATCCATCCTCCTGATCACCCTGTTCTTGGCTGGCTAAGGTGGCCAGTGGAGCCTTCATATAGGATAAGCAGGGCAAATCGATATTAGGACCAACCTATTACTTCATACCTTGGGAAAGGGTAGTGGGTGGAACGAGGCAATATGACCAACTACCTGTTGGGGAAGCTTCCATTAGACAACATAATTGTTTTATAAGCATAACTAACATAGGCTTAGTGCACAGCCCGTGCACAGCAAACAGCATTAGTACAGTTCTCTGCTTTCTGTGTTTAGATTTGTTTGTCCACTGCCATTATGTAAGATGGATGGGGGCAGGTGAACTGAGGACCATTTCCGATGACTATTTTTACATTTTCTTCCAAATATATACATGAAGGCATGAGTATACAGTATACTGTATCCTCCCTGATGAAGGGCAAGACCCGGTGTTTATGGAAAGACGGCGAGCTATGGCCTATGGGGAAGTGGATGGGTGGTTATCACTTTTTGTGAAGGTTATCTTTATCAAATGTAAACTTTAAAGGGGAAAAAACAATACTTTTAATGGTCTATTTTAATGAAAATATGTTTATTATAAAATTGATGATCTGTATATACATTTTCATCAACAACCATTAACAATTTCTATTTTTAATGAATTATCTAAATAAAACCGTAGTGTTGTAGATTTTAATAGAATAGTAGAGAATAGACCTGTGAGACATAGCGCGGCAACTTGAAATCTTGTGTCTAGTGATAGAATAATAGGAAAGCTAACTTCAAAGGCAATTAAAGGTTGTACCATCTGGCTCACCCTGTAACTCTTGTGCTGCCTTGTACTACTAGGTCTACTACCGAGAAGTTCTGCCTGCCCATAGATGACCACTACAAATGGTAGAGGTGGGCATGTTCAATGACCCAGAACCATATGCACCAAGGACCCCAGAATGACTAGGGTTGTGTGTGGCAGTCTTACCAACCCCAACAGCATACAGCTGGTCACAACCCCCTCCCCACCAAACTGGTAACCCCCTCCCCTCTGTAGACAGGGTACACCAAGTTTAGCATTTGTCTCTCCATAGAGATTTATAGAGATCATCTTGCCTGATGAAGGGTGATTAAATCACCTGAAACGTTGCATATGATCAAAAAAGCCACCAATGTTTGTCAACAACTAAAAAATCTTCAATAAAAACTGTCAAATGAAATTTCCTCTTGTCTGGTTTTGTGTGATAAAAAATATTCTCTACCATTTATAGAGATTCTAAACAGTAAATATCTTCTTCAAATACAGAATATATGATCCAAATGTAACATAACCCCGTGAGATGAAACCTTTAGTACATATATACAGCAATTTCAGACCACAGAATTATCAGATAAAGCCTACAGAGATGTATTGGTGAATCTTAATTTTGTCTTAAGCTAATCTTCCATAGAGCTCCAGGAGCTGAAATGTCTAATCTAATCATAAAACCCAAACTAAACATATATCACAAAAACAAGTTATCTACCATTAGTACATACATATGCTGATAACAATGCCTCAATATTGTGCCAAAATAGTCCATAGGAGAAGAACAGTGAACGAAAATAGAAATCAGGGCTCCCCTATCCCTTACACAGTGGCGACTCTGAACCATTGACTAGTCTACAAGTCTCACTAGTAGGACTTAGAGTCGCCGCGCTAAAAAGAATATTTCCTGATCTTACTACAGAGGCAAAGCATGGGGGCAAACAGTTACATACCACAGTGTGAAAGTTGCTGTTACCAACCTCCAGCCATC
The DNA here is from genome assembly GCA_949317995.1 of Acholoe squamosa. Classification (NCBI taxonomy): domain Eukaryota; kingdom Metazoa; phylum Annelida; class Polychaeta; order Phyllodocida; family Polynoidae; genus Acholoe; species Acholoe squamosa. Next base: position 58,829,926 of record OX439038.1, on the reverse strand, counting down.
TCAGTTTGGCTTCGTCTATTAAAGCAAAACTATTGACAAAATAATTCTGTGATGGACAGTGGTATCAGGTGAAAACTGAGATCAGAGCAAATACAGCCAGTTTTATCTATACACAGTTTGCTGTCTGCATACTGTAAATGAAGGGCTAATAACACTGAGTAAATACATGTGGTGATCAGTTCTAGGAAATGACATTATCAATAAAAGGGATGGAGCTTTCCAATGTACGCATAGTGGGGGGGGGGGGTGAAAAAGGTGAAATGACCTAAAATTCTTGGAGGCGCCTCTATACACAAGTATAGATCTGCATATGTACATATAGATTTTTTTTTTGTATTCGTTTACTAAGTCACTCATCCATTCAAATACTAATTCATTGATAGTTCTGCCATCATTTATAGCTCATGGGTATTCCCCTCGGATTCCAGGTATAGATTTGCATATCGTCAGTATTTTGATGTATCATGATATATTGCCATTATGTATCACTCTATGCCCTAAGTTATCGACTCCTGCTGTATGTCAGTGGTGATAGATGCGGTACACCTGGAGTCTGATTAAATCGAAATTCCCAAATGCCCTTATTTTGTTAATTTTGTGTTATTTTATTCTATATACAGGTGGCTGATTATCTTGTTTATATGTCCTACCCTCTGATCTATAAGGGCGTTCTCCCTTAGGATCATAGCAATTGTAGCTATATAAAAGGAGACAGTATTATATGACCTTTTGATCCATGAGCATGCAAAAGCTGTATTACCAGACAGCACAATTCCTCCAGGGAATATTCCTCATCAGTAATACAATATCTATGCTGTACAAAAAAAAAATAACAAGAAAAATGTGGCAAGGACCACGGATAGGAATTGCCACTTCATCACTAGCCACTGCAGGTGACGTCACTGAGACAGCATGACGTCACCAATGACGTCATAGGTGACGTCATAGGGAGAAAACCGAAACCATTATGGAGTTGCTACGGTCGCTACGCTCCCGGCTGCTGACGCAGCTTGCAAGTCCAAAAAAGTCCATTGGACCAAGCCACAGCAATGTCATACTCTACCTATACACTGAATAATGCAATGTCTACACCAGCGAATAAACTCCCAGCAGCCACTCTGTTACTCAGGCACATCTTAGTGAATGTAGTTAGTGTGAGAGACAGATCACTTCTGTTCAGGTTCAAAGAAAATGCTTACCTCGCGTTGTGTGACGCTCTCCATGATTATGCCAAATGCTGGTACGGTCGCAATTCTCACCGAGCTAAAAGGGAATGATAAAAAAAGCATTGCTTAAGCAATACATGCATCAAAGATAATGATTAACTTCCTCAGACATTTCCCCTTTATAGCGAAAAATAGGGTGATAATGACCTAAGGTGTTCAAATGGCTTGGATTTGAGGTATGTGAACATTTTGCAGTTATTCATTGCAGTTATTCATTAAATGACTTTGGAATATACGATGGCTTCATAGCACAATGAATATGGGAGGAAATCGTCTTGACCTTTTTTTTATTTTATAATTCAGTGTATCGTGTCCTATATATAGCCATGTTACATGTTCGCTTGAGTGCATTATAGGAGTATAGTGCACATCTGAGCAAGTTCACAGTTTGTGTGTCACAATTCAATGGCCATTATGTGTATTTGTCTAGACATAACTTCATTAGGTGATCGATTATTTGGATGGTAATCTAAAAGTTTTAAAAAGATAATAGACAACATTTTTTTCACATCGAGACTGTCTGTTGTCTATTCTCTAAGTACATGTATAACAATTTGATGTGCACTTACATCTCAGGGTCACTTGCCAGAGTGACAAGGGCTGGGATGACCCGCGTGGACACCAGCGTCTCGCTGACCCCTTTGATTAACAGCTGCAAATTACAAGCATTTCAACATTATCTTTATGGAAAATGCAATCTCAATATAAGTTTAGACATATAATGTACATGGAATAGGGTTTATTCGTTATTGAATATTTTGAATAATAGCCTTAATCGATAGATAGATCAAACTCACCGCAAACATCTTAGCAGCAGTTGTGCGTACGTGAGCTGAGGTATGAACAACACCATCCCACAACACAGTCAGTAAAAGGTCATGGTAGTCAGAGTCAGAGCTGCAGCAAAATAAAAAAAAAAGTACTTTAGGTAATTGCCACCACACCCCACATCTATAATTTATATGTTAAACAAGACTTACCTTGGTAAAAGGTGAAGTTTGACTAAAAGTTTATTAGGGTTGCTTAACTGCCGACGAAGAGAACTGCATTATGGGATGGTAGGTCACGTGTACATCTCTAGTGTGATTACTTCGTCGGCATAGCAACCAGTCATAACCTTATACTACAGTAAACTCCCACATACAAGGCGCAGCTCGCCTAAAAGACGCACCTAGAGTTTTAGGATTTGATCAGAAAATTTAAAAAATCATAACTTTTGTTCTACTCAATGGATTGTAAAAAAATTCTAAAAGCTATGTATAGCCAGGGTCCCCAGGACCCCCCTGCACCAACTTATGTCCTATTAGGATTTAGGGGGAGTGTAATATATAAAAATAAAGGTTTTGGTGTCCCCCTTGCGGATCCAGGGAGAACTAAAACCCCTCGTATAAGACGTGCCTTATACGCGGGAGATTACGCTACTGGTACTACCCACTACAACATTACCCTATACCATATCAAACATTCATACACTACTGCCCACTACAACATTACCCTGCACCGTATCCCACATTCATATACTACTACCCACTACATTACCCTGCACCAAATCCCATATCCATATACTACAGCCAACTCTCTCTAATGTGGCCACCATTCCTTCTTACCAAAAGTGACCACATTGGCGAGGTGACCACATTAGAGAGAGAGTTCATCAGGATAGTATGGTGTTCACTGAAAGAAACACTCAATACTGAACCCTGTTAGGACCACTATGATTTCAGACATTAAAATATCTTTTTTTATGCATTTGGAATCTGTACATAATAATTGCTACCCACTACAACATTACCCTGCACCATATCCCACATTCATATACTACCCACTACAACATTACCCTGCACCATATCCCACATTCATATACTACCCACTACAACATTACCCTGCACCACATCCCACATTCATATACTACCCACTACAACATTACCCTGCACCATATCCCACATTCATATACTACCCACTACAACATTACCCTGCACCATATCCCACATTCATATACTACCCACTACAACATTACCCTGCACCATATCCCACATTCATATACTACCCACTACAACATTACCCTGCACCATATCCCACATTCATATACTACCCACTACAACATTACCCTGCACCATATTCCACATACATATACTACCCACTACAACATTACCCTGCACCATATTCCACATACATATACTACCCACTACAACATTACCCTGCACCATATTCCACATACATATACTACCCACTACAACATTACCCTGCACCATATTCCACATACATATACTACTATCCAGAACATTACCTCTGGTTCCTGCATACGCCGCAGCTGTCATTATATTACCCAGTGCCTTATCCCAATATCCATGTACATGTAATACAACCCAGTTTTACCAAGTGCCTCAGCATATAAGACGCACCATGGACTTATGGTGCGTTGTCCATGCTAGGTCACCATATAGATAATCCAGTATAACACTGACCTACACTAAGCTATTTCCCAATGTAACAGCCCCACAGGATATGAGCATCAACTATACCTGAGCTCGGTGAAGGCAGCGCGAAGACTGTCAAGCGGGGCATGGCACAGGGAGAGCGTACACAGGAGATCCTGAAGGAAAGTTGTCAGGGCTTGCCGGTCTCCCTCCTGTGATGACGAAACATGGATAGAGAATAATTTAATCTATGACATTCTTTGTAACGGGAGCTGTAACTGTTTAGTGTAAACTCCACTGCGGTAGTAATATTAGTTATACAATGCCCCACACAGTCTACTTTTTTTTAAAACCATTGTTCCCAAGGCTATGTTAGATACCTCTTGAGATATGTGTGTATATTGACATGTATATTACCTAATACATGCACTGATGGAAAATCCTTTTGTCTTAGGAAGATACAAGTCCAGTTCTACGCAGACACACCATATATACCGATGTTGTCGGAGGACCAGAGGGCGCAGCCATTGCCTGAGCTAGTTACCATATGGATATCCACTCAGGGAGTTTAACTACAGCGTGAGGTACGTACCTGGTTAAACGCACCAAGAATACCAGCCACGTACACTGGAACCGTGCACTTGGTTAATGCCGTTTGTCCCGATGCTACTTGAGCTTCTGCATTATAAAACAACAGTATTGCTTCACACAAGTAGCTATTATAGTTTCAAAAGTGTTCCCTCTCTTTCAGAAGCTAAATCTAATGGTAAAAGCTATATTTCGATAACTATACAAGATTTTACAATTCAGATGAGAGTTATAAATGTACATATTTTGATAAAATTATGATAGGTGAATGATGATGAAAATATGATTAGTATGGTAATATAGACTTCCTTTCTGTGTTCCTCATTCAGGAGAGGAAAGTTAAGACGGAGAAACATACATGTAGAGACTTGACTGATCAGTATGGGTGTAAAAAAAAATGGTGGTTATCAGCTTAAGCGATGTTATAATGCATCAAAAGCTCTTTGGTTGGTGCGTTGCATAGTTAGGTTGGCGATCTGGAATTTTTATGTAAAGAGTTTTATCTGGTGTGCGTTTTTATAAGTATTCTTATCTTATAAACTTCTTCTTTTTTTCTATGGTGAAACCATTGTTTGTGCAAGTATATGAGCTTGGCCTATATGCTTGTCCCTGAAATTCACAGGGAGCAAATAGAGCATTTTATGCCTAACGTTAGGCTGTGACCTTAACTTGAATTATTTTGATATTTCTTGCAGCTTACCCAATGACAATATATTTTATAGTTCTTTCATCTTACCATATGACATATGAACTTCTAAGTTGACCTAGCTTCTAGGCGTTAACGCCAATTCTAACTACCTCTTGATGTCTTAATAAATCATTGTATATATCACTTATTTTGATACTCATAAATATAGTGCTAAACAGATGATTAACAATGATTTGCCATCCAAACTATACAAATTTATGGTAGAATTTGCCTTACACAGTAACTACACTGATTACACTTAGACAGTCACTGAGTTTTAAAACGATTGACTAAACCTATCATATTCTTTTCTGCACATCAATCTTCTATAAATCGAAGTGAAAATGCTTCGTCCCATCACATCTTTGCCTTACCGTAGTTTTCTACTGAATCTATAGAAGAAAGGAAACATTACATTTTTCATATTTCAACTTCCACGAAATATTAATATTTTTCCATTTTCAGTCAAAGGTTTCAGTTTTAAATGAAAGAAGAAAATTTTGAGTGAGGTGCTGTGGAGGTATAAAGCCGGGCATCTGATTTAAACTATGGTACTTGTTAAATAGAACCCTTTTGACAGTATCAGAGAACTGTACATTCATTGCACTGGAAGTCAACTAGAATACCAAATCTAATGGTAGAACGCTTTAAATATGTCGACGATCATACCGGCATGGGTCCCATAAACCCAACGCATACATTAATTTGATCATTAGCCACAAATGATAATTTCAAAAGAAGCCATCCTATTTACATTCTGGAATTAAACGAGTCAATTTGGGGCGTGCTGAAAATATATTCAATGGTTATTTGTACGTGTCCAGCTAGGGAAGTTGGAATTGGTACCTCCACCTGCGATACCATACACGAAAACCCCATGGGAATTCCAAAGGCGTCACTGCTGACGAACTTAGTCATCACTATTGACGATACTAAAGCCTAAAGCCAAGTCATCATTCTGAGAACCCAAGGTTGTCACACATGGCACACTGTAATGAACCTGAAATGATGTGATCCTAAAAGAAAAGTGAATGCCCTTCATATCCATGGCTTTGAGTCATCATAATGACGACTTATTAGATTTTTGTATTGTCCACTCGGGGGCTCAGTGCACAAAACATCTCCTAATTTGGCATTTATTCATTTCACGTTGGCCCCAAAAGTGCTGAAATATGAAGATACCCTATATATGAGATGACGTTAGTACATGTATGAAATAAGAGAAGCCCATTCGATTTGTTATTCGCTGCATAAAAGAGGTGGGTGTCTGTTATTCCAGGGGATTGAGGTATTAGTCTCAGAGATACCACTTTTTAGTCAACAAAAAGGGAAATCTTTAAATTCTGATCATTTTTTTTCTGTAGGAAATGAGGATTTGAAAAAAAGTGGCATCTCTGAAATTCAGTAGTGGATTCAGGGGACAGCATAAATAAGTCTTACGGGGAAGTGAAGCTGTGGACAAAAATCATGAAAATATCATTTTAATTACAAACTGTTGCCTAGAAAGGAGATATAAGTGGAAGTGTTCAGCATTATGGTATTGGTATGCTGCAGTTGGTAACAGAAGATGAATTTTGCAGATTTGGGTGTTGGTAACATCAAGGGTATTGTGAGGCATTTACTGTACGAACAAAATAATGATCACCCTGAAAATCTAAATACACGTGCCCTCCTTTAGCAGAAAGGTCTGATTAGAGTATCCAAAATACTAAATTAACTTATATTGTTGTGAACAATCACATTAAGGGTATTGTGTTAGGTAAAATATCACTTTATCATTTTTGAAATTTCATTCATAGATATCTTTGCCAATCAAATATCAACATGTATTGAAAATGTTAAAACGTTAGATTGTCAAAAATAAATGTTTCTGGACAAAATTATCACATCACCTTCCATTTTTGTTTTGGTGATAGGCAAGGAAGCAAATGAAGATCATCAACTCGAAATACTAGCGAGTCTATTCTAAGAAGGGATATAATAATCTATTTAAAGTATTCTTGATTGGGATGCATCAAAATATGTATGTCCACTTATCAAATCTGGGTTCAAAGCATGCATATCATTTGTCTAACACTTTGCTCTCAGATTCAGAAACGTCTCTACGGTCATTCCAACAATACAATAGACATGAACTTTTCTTCCTGACACAAACTGAAAAGGCATTCAGAGGGCCAATAGTAATAAAATGTAACTGCTAAAATTTTCAACATTTAACACTAAATAAATCATACGAATTCCAACAAGGTAAACAAAAATATTAGGAAGAGCTACCGGGACTTGAAATATAGGTAGATTGTAAATTCATGTACCACCTTGTGGGATGACTATGTCACTACAGATTTTTCTTACCACAAGAAAAAAGACTCGGCTTAGCATCCATTTTTCTAAATCTCTATTCAATTTTCCTCTCGTATGCTACCGATATAGGCCTAGATGTACTTAAAATAAATTACAAAAATGAAGGTGGTAGACCATAGGGTGCAACATTTCTCTTATGTTTTTCCCTTTTTATATATAATCATATAAAAGGTAGAAGGGGATAAATCCCATGCTCATGTTGATATTTTTATACGACAGTATACATCTTAAGCACTGGTTCCACAGGCTTAAATCGGTCGGATTAGCATTGATCCGACCGATTTTTTCTATACTTTTGATATATTATAAATCGTCGGATTAGGGCTTTCCCGACCGATTCTACGCCTGTGGAACCAGCGCTTTAGGTTACAAATGTTAGATAAGAATGCAAAATACATGTACCATGACAGAATGGGTCCCTAAATATCAACTGAAAATGGCACAACTGAGGAAATCACATTCTCTAAAACCATGCTGCAAAACCGTGCGGCCAAGGCAGGCTGGCGTTAATATATGATGCTTTTTAGTTATAACGCGATATGTTTCTTGCCAAGCTGTGCCAGGAAAAACATTGTTATGACATATTTATCATCAGATTGAAACATACAGATAGTTATTGGGGCTTCATTCCAGAGCCCACAGCAGTTGACTAGTAGAGTTTAGGCCTGTTAGCATTGATTATACAACATCTTCTTATCTATGCAGCATGATAAGAACCGATCAGTGAAAGGAGGACAAGTGGGTCTCACAGCCAAAACCATCATGATTTTCTTTTAAGAAAGAGAATTGATTTTTCTTCACACCAAGGAACTTACGAGTTCCGATAAATACACCAAGACTACAACTGATATACACTTATTATACTTTTTACTGTTTATTTGCAGTAGTGGTATATGGTGTGAGATCAGCATATGCCTTCTTTCACTACCGGTGAACTATCATGCTAGTAGAGAGAGAGGATTTCACCGACTCTGCACATAACCACGATGCACTGGTTTTACCTGTCACCAAGAAGGGGTATGGGGCACCAGCCCGGTAGGTTGGACCAGCGACTGCACCGTCTGTGTAGTTAAGCCATACCAGACATCATCAGACCAAAACACTCTCTTAATTCTAATATCATCATAGGTTTAGGCCACAACAAAGGAAAAATAGCTTTGAATTCAAAGCCATGACTCAAGCGATGTCACACCTTGAAATAAGTCTCACACTCCAGATGCAATGGAACTTAACGGGCCTCAAAATACAATGACGTAGAAAGTGTACATTAAGTCTTACACTTAAAAGGATATCATTTAAGATATTGGACAACTTGCAGAATTTTCAACAACAAAAAAAAACTCATTTGGCTTGGGGCCTAATCGATTTTCCTTTTTTTTTTTGTTTCTAGGCACACTGGCCCCATCTCGTAGTCTACCGATTACGTCACTGGTACACAGGCATGCTGGGAGGTACTACTTTTCTTTGCTGGTGACTAGTGAACATATGCTTGACAGATGAGTACAAGCAGTTGCTGGTTTCTGGTGCACCTCCAACACCTGGTTGAAGGACTGGATGACACCAGCGGCGTATGAATACAGCGATTTTTGGTCAAAATGGTACCCTAGGGGAGAAGGCTTAGTTTGCCAACCAAACTAGGTCGCCGGAGAAGTTGGTTTCTAGGCACAAACAACACTCGTGAACTCTTTTTTTATGAATTGACTGGAAAATGAGGCCATAATGCTTTATAATTTCATTTTGTTTGTCATAATACCCTAACGCAACAACGCCAGCAAGAAACTCACCAGCAGAGTAATAATGCATTACCGGTATATCTTTTGGAAGTGTATTAGTTCCTTCAGAATTAGGCATGAATATCACAGTGGATATTCACTGCATTTATATCTGTGCCTCAGTGATACACGAGTTTGACATGGACTAGCAGTGTATCTTGAATGGTTCAACAGATCTATGTTTATTTACGTCTATTTTACAAACGTAAAAGGACAATACAATACATACAGTGGGTGTTAAGTATGCCTACACTGGTGTTAAGTTTCAAAATTCTCTAATTAGCATCAAACAGGTATAGAACCTAAATTGCGAAATGTATAGAAAATGAATAGATGTAATATATTTACAATGCAAAATGAAATCAAAGACGTCACTCAAGCCCAGGTTTCAAAATGCTTTATACTCTCAAAATATATCAACTCATGGTTGAACTTACCTAGGTGTTCCTCTGGAATGTTAAGCACCGAATGGAACTTGGGTTTTACCTGTTGACATAAAAGTTCTTATAAATTTCTATTGTCATATAAATGATATATTTAGATGTGTTAAATCAATACAGAAAAAAGTGTTTGAAATAATCAAGGCATTCTTTTAAACACCCCTTATAAAAGATAAATAAGAAAAATATAATTACACATATTCAACACATAATTTTGTGCTTGCCTGGTATATCCTAATAAGCATCACAGATACTAGAATTGAATGAAATGATCTTTACAAAGATAAGGCGCACCAAACTCTAGATAAAATTGCTATGAGGGTTAAGTTTAGGCCACTGGCCTATGTGGTCATTGATGTCTATGTTCTATGTCATTGTCTATGTCCTATGTCATTGCTGCATGAGTTATTATATTATATACAGACAACAAATAGGCATTTATGCACAATTGGCCCTTAATGGGTTATGGTGATCCTTAAGGGGTTAATGGTCAGTGGCTGCAACTAATCCTCCTCGCACCTTTCTTTGTTTGTATACCCTACCCATAGTATGTATCAACCAAGTTGGCTATCTTCTGTGACAGAACGTTAAACTCAGATTTAACATTGAAATTGAATAAACATTTTTGTTTTAGAATTAATATATCATGTGTCCAAATAAGATTCAATATTGGGATAAACACAAAAACCTTAAAAATCATGTGTAAAGATTCATGTTAACTCTCACAAGTTGCAATGATTATCTGCCAACTATGTGAACACTGACTATAAGTGCCTGTCAGGACTGCACTGCGCATGCCCAACTCATGTTAAATTCCTCTTCATGGGCAAACTTGTTAGACTACACGAAACACACATTCAGCATTTCACTATATTCTAATGTGCCTGTGATGGCCTAACTGCACGCTGTTACTGCTCGTGCAAGTGTGCAATTGTCCTCTATGTTCTATTGTAGCAGAATCAGGGTTCAGTTACCATACTCTTATATATGTCATTGACTAGAGTCAATGATATAATAAGGGGTACAGCAACTTTTTTGATAAGCAGAGTAAAATCAGAAACACTATTTACCTTGGACATAGCAAACGTCCGTCCGAATGTCCGACATATAGATAGGAAGAACTTTGACATACTACTAACAATAGTGGGTGACGTAACGTCCACCGCGTTCAGAATATTCAACAGTTGGGGAATACTGGAAGGACAAGATAAAGACACATATTGAAACAGCATACTTGAATTAATTTCAAATGCAAATTACTTGCTTTTCTTATAGACTCTTTCATATTCCATTAATTCTGTTACATTATCGTTATCGATTGATATAGTATAAAACGAGGGTTGAGAAGAGAGAACTTTCAAGTTCCATCACAGACACTGCTTCCAGCACTATACATGAGATACTTTGAGATGTCTGAGAGCACATTTAAAGCTCGACCTCAAGAGATTTTTTTGACACAAAATAATGAGTAAATATGGTTAGTGCATAGGGGAGTGCAACACAGGGTTCCTTGGTTAAACCTATGAAGCTCTAGTCTTCAACTTTGAGATAACTTACAATTCTCCGGCGACCCAGATGTATGTTTCCCATGGCTCGTACCACTCCTCACCAATGTACTCCTCGTACCGGTGCACCAGTTGGACTACGTCTTGTGGTGCACCGAGTATGGTCGCCAGGTTCATTAGTTCTGATGGTGGCTTAGGGAACCGTGTCATCAACACTAGAAAAATGATTTAATGAATATGTAATGAATCTTACCAGAATAAGACCAAGCAATATCATTAGTGTTGATACTAGACCTAGGTGAAACATATAAACTGTCTCTCCTCAGGTCCTTTCTTTTTAGGCTGGGTTGGAAGGGGGGATGTGTTATGCCCCCCTTCCCACTCTACATTTTGTATTTATCAGAAATGGCTCGTTATACCCCCCCCCCCCCCTTCCCCCAAACCATCTCAATTGTATATTATGTACTTGAGAGCATCAACCCTGATCTGCCTATTTACAACTCCTTAAAATTGGTGCTTTGGTGGGTAAATACCTTCATATGATTGTTCCTCTGTGGCAGTATAAGGTTTATCAGCAAATGGCGCTGTCTTAAGAACTGAGGCGAAGAGGGCCGGAATGAGTTTGGTGAGTGTCTCGGTGAGAAGCACGAAGCGTGCTCTGTCTCCCATGCTGGGTACCACTGTACCTGTTCCAGGCGCTGACTGGGCAGTCTAACAGAAATATAGGAAAGGTGAATAAGTTTAACCATTTCTTAATGTCTTGTTAATTCAAAATTATCAATCGTGTGTTCTTTGCATCAATTATTTAGCTTGAATGTCATAAGACAGCATTCTTTTGACTATAATATACTCTTGATATTCTGGTACTAATGAGGGTACATGGAATATTCATTTAAAAAATAAGGTCGAGGATTTTACTTAGATCTTCAATCTGTGGAAAAAGATATACTTACATGGACAAGTGATTCTAGTTTAGCTACAAAGGAGTGGATGAGATCTGTTTCAAGCCGACCAAGCTCAGACGCCCACATGGCAAAGGACGGTAAAAAGATGTTCTGGGTCACTCGAACAACACGGTCTGATGTGTCATTTAATGATGTCTGGAGCAGCTCTGAGACCTGTAAATATACAACATTACAGGTAGTAATATATTGGTAGTATGGCATATCCTGAACCAATAGAGCATTCCCCTTCTAGCGCCGCCCAGTCATAGCTGTGTGGGAGTAGGGGGTACAAACACTCCCTAGAGCATAGAAACAGTGACCCCATTTCCACTTGTCGGTGATTTTTGACCAAAATATGAACTTTTGTGTAATTATGTCTGGACAAAGTGATAGGTCATATTCTTGGTATCTACATTGGTGCCATCAATAAAGGTAATTACTATATTTATCAGTGATAGGGAGATTTTATCTAAATGGGTCAGCCCTAAGCCTATACTGTTCTCTAGTGAGTGACTGCTCAGTTGTACCTCCTCACTCAAAGAGCGGTCCAGAGTGGGAAAGCCCTATAGAATTGATAAGGTAGGATCACATGGGTGTCGGAACAGGGGTCCAGGACGCCCCAAGGTTTCCGAGACAAGGGTGGCCTGAATATACATGTATTGTCCCTCTTTAACTATGTATACTTATATGCTGAACTTGGTCATTAACTTTATATACAAAGTGACCTGAAATAGCAGGAAAATATCTAAATATAGATCGGCAGCAAAATCTATTTACAAATGATGCAATGCAATGTCTGTACCGATCAATTTAATGCATATTGAATCATAGAACTTAGAGAGACAAAACTTACTTTTGGATACCGGTCGATATCATCTACAAAGCCAATGAGGAGACCGAGAGCGCGAACCACGGATTCTCGAACCTCTTCCAATTTATCATACTGTAACATCTGGACTAGCATAGAAAGAACAAGCGAGGACCGAATCTCATTCTGAAAGAAAACAGATACATTCTCACTCATACCTCACATCTAGAATTCCATTCATACCTAGAGAATATCCTGAGTAAAACTTGAAAATTAATTTTCTGTATAATTCATGAAACTACTTCGGGAGACACGAGTCCTTTATTTAGGCTATTTTGAAATTCATTCAACTCCATCACATACTATTTTCAAGAGAAAAAGATACCGGGGATATCTTTACATACTGTTTTAGTTCAGAAGGAAAACAAATTTTCCAGTAAGACCGTTAATTGTTACTTACAGGGAGATATGGCGCAAGTGATCCGCACGCCTCGGCTACTAAGAGTCGACGTTCAGCAAATCTGTGGTTAATCTAGAGATGACAAAATGACTTAACTCCAAAATCACGGCAATAAATAAAGTCACACAAGTATTGGTCCTTAGCGTAGTTATAGAGAATTTGAAAAAAAGAAATATATGAAAACATAAGAATACACATCGATATGTGTTAAGCAGTAACAATCCTGAAAAATATCAAAGCTCACGAATTTGGTTAATATTAACTTGTATGATATTTGATTTCGATTGTAATATCATAGTTGTATATTCAATATCTTCATATTCATTATTGGCAAAGAACAAAATGGAGAATTATGTTCAATGATTAAAAATCTCACCTGTTCCCAACACTGGGGCAGTAGCTCTGTCTCCACTCGTGTTGCTCCAACGTGTTGAGCAAATGCCACACACCCCATAAGGATCATTTGTCTAAAAATTAAAACTATTATTTGTATAATAGACACAACTAGAACAACAAAAATTCTCTAAAAATTAAAAATATTATTTGTATAATAGACACAACTAGAACAACAAAAATTCAAGTTTCGATGTTTTATTTCAACATAATGTTTGTAGTGTGCATTTGATCACAACGTTCCAGTCATATGGGCCTTCATCAAGCTTTTCACACTGGAACCCCATCACATACATATAAAAAAACTCAGTATTGGCCTTGGGAATGTTACTTTTTTCTCTAAAAAAAATCTGTGCTTAAGAACCTAGAAATAACATCTTACTGCCTAAGTACAAAATGAAGAGAGATTCAGTTTATTTGAAATTGGTTGGTCCGGTTGCTATCACCTGTGTGTTTGAGCTTTTTCAGTTACCTTTGGTCTAGGTCAGGCCGCTTGATGAGGTTGAAGAGAATATTGAGGAGACGGTCCCGCTCTTCGGAGTCCGGGTGTAAGCTGGCTGTGCACACAATAACTGGGATCAACTCCTGTAGGTATGAAGTGCCATCATATATTGATAAAACAAAAGTGTAGGAAAGGGGAGTACAGGTTCCCATACCCCCACAGCAAGAGCAGAGAAAGAGAAATAACCCTGACGTACATCAGAAAATACATTTTGAGAGTCTAGAAATAACTCTTCTTTCAAACTACTTAAGTATGATACATGGTAGGACTGTATGCTAAAATGTCAATATTATTATGATGCAATTTAACTCTTCCTTTCTTTCCATTCATCAATACATCTTACCTCTCTTTTGGCGAGTAACACATTGGGTACAATATGTGGCAGACATCGACCCAACATGAGAACTACATTCTCACCACTGGAGTCTGTAATTTTTGTAACCTTATCAAACAGAAAGATAAAGGTTCGTTATAAATATTAATTGTTGATTCTCTAAAAAGAAAATCTATCAATAAAAAGAAATACTGAATGAAATATGTCTATAGATTTTCTTATATTCACACATTGATTAAGCTGATTCTCATTAGTGGTGTAACTACGATGAATTCATTCTCTTTAGTGTATTGCAAATTCAATACAAAAATACATTGAGAATATGAAAGAAGGTTTGATAGGTGACCATACCTCGTTTACTATTCTACTATCCTGGGAAACATGGAACGCTGTATTCAATAGCGCTTTCTGGAATGACTCAGACATTTTTCTGAAGAAGACATGAAAACACTGTACAATATTGATTCTTACTATTGAATTCACTGAACTTGAAGGACAAAGCCTCTCCACATTTGAAACAACCTTTGGAGCATAACACAAAGGCTCTTCACCATATTGTACAGAAGAAGGTAAATAAGTTTTTATCATCAACTGATTTTCATCCAGCTTCGAAATTCTGTGTAGGTTTTTTTCAATACATGAGGTAGCTATTTTACATTCAATAGCACTTCATAAGGTTAAAAATGTGATGGGTCTTTATGTCAGAAAAGCTACAGAGTTAAATATTGGATGGCGACATGATTATATATTGAGGACATGATACAGGCAGGCGATGCCCAAGAAGTTACCGGTCAATCATCCCCTGTTTTCACACTTACTCACAAGAGGGCACCCTACTACCCCAATGGTTTACCTGTCTCTCCTATGCAGAAGTTTTTGAATATAAACTGTGATTGGAGATCTTAAACTCCAATCTAATAGAGTTCAAGTGGAATATAAACTGTGATTGGAGATCTCAAACCCCCATCTAGTGGAGTTCAAGTGAACTATTCCCCTGGATCCGGGGGAAAAGATCATCAGACATGGCCTGTGGGTATATGCCCTCAATACCCACAGGGTACCAGCGAAAGTTAAATATGTTTTTTATGTACAAAAGAAAAAGATGAAGGAGATACCTTTGACATGGCTGCCATTGGAACTTGGCGAGTCCTGGCGTTATGTTGTTTTCACTTTGTGTGTTATTACCCGTGGTAACATTATCTGCTGTCTTATTCTGGAGTACAGAAGGATCCACTGTAACATTGGGCGTCTGTAATACTGTTCCTATCTCCACTGCTAAAGAGTTGGGCTCAGATGTCATGTCAGGTTCTAGTACCGTTGTGTATTGCGTGGCGTCTCCGTCTGTTGACTTTACGCCGGTTGTGTCGGTTTCAGTTTTGGTTTGCTTCACATCTTCTTGTTCTGTTGTCTGTTCCCCATTTGCTTGAGGTGTGTTTTTATTCTCTGGTGAAGATTTCTCATCCAACACATCAGAGTCGCTCTCCCGGTCTTCTTTTGGTGCCTCCTCATCTTCATTATCATCGTCTTCCAGCTCCTTGATATCAGATTCTTCACTCACCTATATCAGGTAAAAGATTCAAAATGATGTAACTTTTTAATCACCTCTTAGACATTGCAGATTTTCGTTTGCATGAAAGGCACAGTTGCTATTCGTAATTATACTAGACAGCAATTAAAAGATAGAGGTGAAGAATATGTAACAAAGTAGTACTTCAATGGGGGACCGTATACAGAATTTATGAAATCTGAAGCAATAAAGTAAAACTATAAAGAGTACAAAAGGGTAGTCTGCACAGGCAGCTATATCCCTTACCATGGTAATTGGTCCAGACAAAGCTATGATTACTCATTTGTCAAGTTCACTCTAGCCAATCATGACTCAACGGCCAATCATGGCCTGTATTGATTGGTCTAGACATAGGTAATTACCCCCTCCCCCCACCCTTAGAGAAACCCTACAACTGATGCAATGTCTCTGCAATGTCCAGGGGGGCACTCCACCAACATTAGGATACTATGTGTGAAAATGATTTCAAGGGAAAGCGGCCCCTTTTGGACATAGGTACGGGCCCTCAATGTTTTTTTGGGGGGGATTTTCTGTCATTTGGCATTTTCGCTTGAAAAGGGTCCAGAATCACTCAAATTTCAACCTCAAATTCGTGCGAACGGTAACCACGGTGCCTAGCATGTCGCTAGGGTAACTTGTCACCACGCCATTTTGTGTGGGGGACAATTTTGTCTCCCTCAGTGTTGCGCGCACTGTTGAACATCTAAATTCTCCAAATACATAACACTCTTCATACTGTCATTAAGCCAGTATGATCTAATGGGAGGGATGATGATACTGTATTTATAAATAAGAGATTGGTGCAGTATAATGCCTGTAATATGCCTTTAAAATATGTGCAGGGCTCCAGTGTAGCATCTTTATTTTGGTACATGACAAGGATCGCAGAGCGCAGAGCACCACTTTGTCCCAGGCATCCGGTGTGCCGACATCGGACTGTTGCCGTAGTTACGGGACTTTTCATCTCAATGAATCAAAGGGTTTATTTACACATGGAAACTATAGAAAAGGTAGGGAGTGCTCTCCTTCCCCGGGCAGCACTGACCACTGCCTGCCTAGCTATCTATCAGGGCAATTAATAGTTCTACAGGCGCAAAATCTATGTTCTGAAGCCATCTGAGTGATTACTCTTCTTTCTTGCCAACCCTCTCATAAAATGGGGGGTCTGACGTCATAGCTATTTATAGCTGCAACATTACACTAACGGTCCCCAATAATAAATGTAACAAAATTAAAGAACCCTTACAAATGGATTATTGGACCAAATACACTTACACTGTTTTAACGGCCACTGAGTGCATAAAACAGAGCTGTAATTATTTAATGATATGTAGTCTTTTTCTTGTCACTTGCATGTCTCAAGTTATCTCTTTTTCATTATTCTCATGTTTAATCAAAATTCATTTTCTTGATAACTGCATTTAACTAGATTTAGGTATATATTATCTCACCTCGCCATTTGCGTCTAGGCTAGCAGAGGAAATACCGTCGGGTGTGTCATTTTGTCCCTTTGCTTGTGGATCAGAAGACTGTGCTGTCAGTGCCTCATTTTGCCGAGCAGTATCAGAGGTTGGACCTGCTTTGATGGGACTACAGACAGGTGTTGAACTTGACATGCGGTTGAACCGATTTACCTCAATCTCCCTATTGAATCATGAAAGGAAATACTTGTTATCACAGGGTCTCCTTAGTGTTTGTCATTGAAGTATATACTGACCCATAAATAGTAGGGTTGTTACCTAGGCTTAATACATGTAGAAACCTATTCAGTCTACAAATGGCATTCGTCACCATTGGATCTATATTACCGGTAGCATAGGAAGTACTGATCAGGTAGTTATTTTTTACAGCTTCATGTGGGCCCACCTCCATATACACTATGACCACTCTCTACGATGCCACTCTCCATGAAAAGTTGTTTTTTTTTTACCATGCAGGCCATTCGAGTTTTGAGGTTGAAAACGTTTTTGCAGATTTGTCATTCTTACAGACCCGGACTGATTTCTGCAGACCTGAGTTTCCAGCCCTGTTTACTTGCTGTTCAAGGAGCTAATCTTAATGTCCCATGTTAAAAGCCGCTAGAATACATAGATCTCTGTTCTATGAACGCATTTCCATGACAGAAACATGCAGGGAGGGAATATAGTCAAACCAACTTACTGGGTACTGGAATTGAGATTATCTGCCACTATGAAACTCATTAAATATTTCTCAATTCATCTTCCATTCTGCAGAATACATTGCTCCAATTTGGCGTCGACTATCTTTCTATAATACATTATGATTTATATACTACGGGGGTGAGGGGTATACACTCAGGTCAGGGTTGATTTTTTTTTCTGGCTGTATATCAAAGCAGAGACATAAAGATAACAGAGATACGACACCCTATAGGACTAGTGGAGCCGCCATTTTGAATTTCGCTGGTTGAGGTAAAACCCACTGATAACACATACCATGATGGGTACCTTGTACCTGGTTAACAACCACTTCCAGGGACATGCTGGTCCCATCTTATCAGTGTGTGTCGCTGGGACCAGCTCCAGATCAGCTAGTGGCCAATAGCATTGCAGTCTGATTTCTGTGACATGGATCACCTGGTGAGCATCAATGGAACTACTCCAAAGGGTCCTCTAAATGACTGCCTGGAGAAAATTATTTTGGCCCACTTATAATTGTCACAGCAAATTGATTCAAAGAGCATATGAAAGCTCTAGACATGTAGTATTTAACTGAATCTTCATTATCACAAAATTCAAAGGGGTGAATTTTTGGAAATAGGCCCCAAAATTTCTGATTTTTAGAAAAATTTCAAGAGATTTACAACCCCCCTATAAATTGGTACTATCAGTTATCAATTAGAAACCATTTCGGTTCCAAAGTACAAAACAAGGGCTTTTTGACCCTTTTTGAATAGTTTTGATATGAAAAATCTAAGTGGCAAAGAAAAACTGTCCCCCTTGGCACACAAACTTGTTTGATGTTTTCTGACAATTAATGTAAGAAAAAAGTTTTGGCCCACTTGTAATTATTGCAAGTTGATTCAAAAAGCATATGAAAGCTCTAGATCTGTAGTATTTAACTAAATCTTCATTATCAAAAAGTTCATAGGGAGGCATTTTTGGAAAATAAAAATCACTTTTATTGAGTGCTGCCACCTGGTGGATATTTGCACAACTCAACAACAGGTGGCAGCAGGGGTGCCATGTCAATGATGGACGGCCTACAGGTTTAGTATCTTATTTCTGTGTACCGTTATATCTCTGATCAGAGTAATTTCCAGAATTTAAAATATGCATACTTTTACATAAGAATAACCTCCCCAACTTATGTATGCATAACAGTACAAGCTCAACCAACACTCACTTACGCATATTTTCTACCTGGGGGGAAAATTCAAAAATATATATACAACACTATGACTGATCCAAAGGGGAACTGAACCAACTCAATCTGCATTTCATAAAGGGAATATGCATTCAGGGAGGCATACAGACATTATAGTCAACTGTTCATTTCTTACTTGGTAAGTTTCAATATCTCCCGTAGGTAATACCTGAGTACAAATGTGTTCATACAAACATGAAACATGAACCCGGCAATATTTTAGACTGTAATAAGAATCTATGATTTATCACCTTGTACCAGACCGATACAAATGTCACATCTTCTTGGTGAGGTCAACCTCACACTGAAAGAGACCACTAACATTTTACAGAAAGCGCTTTTTACCCAGTAGATTGAATTGCCACTTGTTTTAGCCTAAATGAGCACCTGAAGGTAAGCATGTCGATTCTTGATAACATTACACCTAATCTAATGAATAAGGGTCTGTGAAGAGAGATTTTATGAACTTATGAATTCATGGAGAATCTTTGATTCTAAGAGTTCAAACTTTCACTAAGACAAGGTAAAGATACAGATTTAGACTCTTACCTCTCCATGTGCTTAAGTTGACTAGTGAGGAATGCATTGTCCTTCGTCATAACCGCTATCTGCTCCTCTAGCTCCCCCATCTTCAGTGTCTGGTAACAAAAGGCATATGAATTCACACATTGTATATAACATGCACCAGTAAAGGCAAGCACATATTGCTAACCAGCTACAGACTTGACCTTGGAGAAATTACTACAGTTTGGAGGTATAAAATCTAAAATAAAGAGATGAAATTTGAAAATTCTGTCCCCGACCCTACAGAAATTCATGATGTATGTCAGCAAGGTGAAACCGCTTTTCACACTACAACATATCACTATGGCTTGCCTATAGCATAATACCACACAAGTTTATATTAAACATATGAGTATACTGGCGATAAAAATGTTCATGTACTGAATGGGTACTTGATTATAGATCTACATTTTACTAGTTAAAATTAATACGCTCTTACCAACTCCATGCGGACCACCTCTAGCTGTTGCTCCTTTTCGCGAATAACTTGCTCATCAAAATTGACACCACAGTTGAAGTCACTTTTATCAATGATGGGGGCAGTGTGTTGGGCGAAGTCCCTGTACAGAGGTAGCAGGCTGGGTGGTTTAGGCATGTTCAGTCCGACATCATCCCAGTCCTCGAAGTCCTGGATAATGAAAAGTATGATCAATTACAAATGTGGATTGCACTAACATGACCTGAAGAGGTTCTTCCATCCAATATGACTTACGACCGGGTGCACTCAACAAATTTTAATTTACAATAATTCAATTGGCATATCTTTTCTTTTTTTTATATTCATATTTCACCCGTAGATCAACAACTTGCCTGCTTTGATAAATGATATGATAACAAATATACCTAATCATCATAGAGAGTCTTAGCTGTGGATGTAATTATATATATATATATATATATATATATATATATATATATATATATATATATATATATATATATATATATATATATATATATATATATATTGCTGTAGATCAACATCCTTACCTGATCTTCATTTTCTTCGGCAAACGTGACCGATGTGAGTTTATAGTTATTGGTCAGCATGTATTCGTTCACAAGGAAGTTTAACGCCCGCTTCTCATACTCCTTCATAAGGCCTTGCTGGTTAAAATCCTCCAGCTGGTCTGCTGGGGACTCTGGCGTTGATAACTCTGTCTCTGACAATGGAATAAAGAGGTTCTTTCTGCGGGATATTAGTACTATAACACACTTCTTCGAATAAGAAGTTAACCCCAGACTAAGTATGTATTGATCAATACTGAAATTTTGCATTCTGTGTGTAATGTACATATGCCATGGAATGGACTGCTGTGTAATTTAGCATTACTATGCAAGCGTGTCAAGATTGACTCAGACAAAACACTTTCTCTGCACTTAGTGATTGGTCCAATAACATAGGGGGAAAACTTGAGAGTGAAAGGGAACTATGCCCGTCTTTTCTAACTTACCTGCTGTCTTGGTGAGTGTTGCACGCAAAGATTTGATAGTCTCTTGAGCTTTACGCAATTCAAACTCCAAAACTGAAAAAGAAGTGATGACATATGTATCTCTTTTTTACAATTACAAATCTGATCCTCTCTCTGATGATAAATTCGACTTTTGAATACTTCGTCAATGTCCATCTATAGAGATGACACACATAACCATGGAGGTACATACAGACAAAACCAAGGGATGAAGCATAGGGTGTCTAGATAAGCCTTATATTGGAATATTACGCACTTAAACAAAATCATTAGGCAAGTCCTTTCGCACTAATCTTGTAAGTACCCTTGCCCACTATTTCCTTGTTCAAAAAAATTCAGCACCAGAAGTAATTTGGTTAGACACCAAAAATCATTTCATCAAATGTCAAAACCTATTTTAACAAAACCGACTCTGGATAAAGTTATTACCAAAACTAAAAATAAAAAACTTGTCATAAAAGATTTTTCTAAGGTCAAATTCAGGGTTATTTATTTGGATAAACCCTATTTTCCAGGCCACCCGGCTGCACTGGGTACTCCATCCAATACCAACCCGACCACAAAACCTACAAATCTCCATGCCAACTGCTGAGAGTTTGATAACTTCAAGTGAATCACCTGAATCGCCAGAAGACGTTGATGAATCACCAACAAAAGCTGAAACCCCACTCAAAGAACCCTGGTAGCGCAAGAAGACTAATCCAACTATCATCACCTCCAAGAAACGTCTGGAGACTGAAAAACCCATCTTGGACATCACGATGTCTCCCAAAACAACAAAACCCATTGAAGTGTCGTCAAAACAAACTACAAAACAAGAACTATTTGGATCAGACTCTTCATCCTCCACCTCCTCACCCTCTTCATCATCTGAGTCTGACAACGACGGTGAGTGCAGTACATCTTCCAGTTCTGAGAGCGCCCCTTCACCACCAAAAAAGAAAAAGAGGTTCAACAAAACGAAAAACTCCAACAAAAAAACGCCCAAAACCAAAAACACAAAAAACCCCTTGGAGGAACTAGAAAAGGAGATGTTGAAGGAAGTTGAGAAGAAACCAACACCTGCCAAAACTTCAACACCGACTCCGAGTAAACGCGTTGTAATACCAAAACATGTTAGTGTCTTCCAGAGACTGTCTGACCCAAAACCCATTGGAAACTACCAGAGAAATGATCGTTATCATGTGAACCACACCACCCACAGAGACACCATAGACAGATCCCATCCAGATCATGCAAGATCCTACACAACACTCCCGCAACAACAAAATCCACAACTACGAACCACCAATACCCGCCGAATGCTTCACCAATTGTACGAAGTAGTCTTCACTCTGGACCACCATGTGGCCAAATCGATGGCCCAAGGGATGAGAGACAAAGGATACTGAAGCCTCCCAGAACTTCATGCTTGCATGTCTAAAATTTTTTGTAAGGGCACTATTTGGCTACCAGAGCGCCGCCCAGATGTTATATTATCTAAGTAAATAATCAATATTTATTAATATTTAATATTTATTGTCAGACAATGTCTACCTCATCTCTGATATGTATAAAGTTTGTTATTATCACTGGTAGAAATACCCTGTATAAGACCATTTCTATGTGGAAGCTATGTAAATTGTTTATTCTGACGTTACCATGGCAACAGATTTACTGGACCAAAATGTGATCATTTAGAGTACTTCAGGGCCATTAAAACCATGTTTTAGCATCTTGCCTGAAGAAGATTAATAAAATTAATCGAAACGTTGCATCAATAAAGATCACTCCAAAAAACATCAAATACCAACAAAATTGACTTCAAATGTACTTTACAAAATGAAAATAAATGCTAAAAAGAACTTCTCAGTGTCTGGTTTTGTGTGATATATTTCTTCTACTAATCTAGGATGATTAGTGTCACTGCTTCCGACTAAATGTCCAGACATGTCATTCTATAAATCGGAATATCTAAATATGAAAGGCAAAACATATACCGTAATCTCCCGCGTAGAAGATGCATTGCGCGTATAAGACGCACCCCAAACTCAGCAAAGGCATTTTCACCTATAAGACGCACATTTTAAGGATGGAATTTGTAAGATTAGTACATTTCTATAGTAAAATTACCCCTCGTATAAGACGCACCCCCAATTTCAGTACATCCTATAAGACGCACAAGGCATTTGTTTGGCGTAGAGGACGCGTCTTATACGCGGGAGTTTACGGTATATCACATCTAGCTCTGGGTTAAGGGTTCTTGATAGGTTTGCTCTGAAGAAAATATATTTGTGCATAATTTGACACAAATCCTTTCAATATATAAAAACTATATATGAAACTGACCGTAATTGATGCCTCTTCCAAATCTATCCCATTATATCAGAATTTAGTTGCTATGGAATGAAAATGGAACAAAAACGTTCTTTTTTAGCTTCCTTTGCTTTGAACAGCCTTATGGGTTGGATAATTGACATATTTACCAATATGACAATTGGAGACTTATTTTCAAGTCAATATCTGGGGATGTTTTTTCAGTTAGTCGATACTCCAATTACCGTAATCTCCCGCGTATAAGAAGCGTCCTCTACGCCAAACAAAATGCTGGGGAGTCTTATAGGATTTATTGAAATTGGGGGTGCGTCTTATACGAGGGGTAATTTTACTATAGAAATGTATTGAATTTACAAATATCAGCATTAAAATGTGCGTCTTATACGCGAAAATGCATGTGCTGAGTTTGGGGTGCGTCCTATACGCGCAATGCGTCTTCTACGCGGGAGATTACGGTAGTAAGGTCTCCAGAGCATTTTAAAGTTGCCTCGTTGCTAAAAATCTTGAAAAATGGGTGATAATAGGGGAAAAGAAATAAGCATTTTTCAAGCTTTTGGACATTTTTTCATCAACGAGGCCACTTTAAAAAGCTCTGGAGCCCTTAATAATTGGAATGTAAGGAAACTGAAAAAACGTCCCCGGATAATGACTTCAAGATTACTCTCCAATTATCAAATTGGTAAATTTTCTTAATTTTCAATCCCATAAGGCTGTTCAAAACAAAAAGAATGTTTTTGTTCCATTCAGCTTACAAATGTACCAAATCCTCATGAAATGGAGTTCATTTCAAAGATATATTCAATACAATCACATTGGTGTATGATAAATATAGTTCAATTGTACATAAGCCCATTTATGCAAAGAAACATGTTTTTGAGGACAAACCTATCAAGAGCCCTTAAATGAAAATGCCACAGAACTGAAAGTGAACGGGGAGCCTAAAAGAGCATAGTCCATGGATGGTCTCGTCCTTTCCTCTCTAGGAATCAATGTGGCGTTTGCTTTCAAACGTTCACATTGAATGCTCTGTAAGTTTATTGAATCCACTTATGTGTACTTACCAGCAACCTTATCATTTTCTTGTCGGTCACCGTCGTCTGAGTATCGGGCAAAATCAAGTGAATCGAAGGTCTGACAGCTTGAGGTTCGAGCTAAAAAATCACAAAGAATCAGAGTTTCAATGATTGATCATGAT
Source organism: Acholoe squamosa (assembly GCA_949317995.1). Classification (NCBI taxonomy): domain Eukaryota; kingdom Metazoa; phylum Annelida; class Polychaeta; order Phyllodocida; family Polynoidae; genus Acholoe; species Acholoe squamosa. The sequence continues at coordinate 58,804,987 of OX439038.1, read as the reverse complement.
GATCTTTATCAAAGAAAGCCATAGGAGAGGGCGGCCGGTGAACATCAATGCATACTAAGCCTCAGGACCAATGACATATCCAAGATCAGAGATGCCACTCACTGACCGACAAAATCAAGGAAAACTGAACGTTTTGACACATTTTCCCAGGAATTTAACATAATTTATTACAGAAATCTTGGGATCAAAACCAGGAATTCCTGTTAAACCAGGAAACGTGGCATCTCTGCAAGATTAGCAAATATTGATAGGTGAATTGGTCCATAGTGTAACAGTTTAGGGCCGATAGTGCATTCATGCATCATACCGACCTTTACCCCTAAAGGTCAGCATGATGCATGAATGCAGTCCAGCCGAGTACCCTAACCAGGGCTAGACGCCTCGGAAGCAGAGACACCTCGGTAGCAGACCCCTCAGAACCAGACATTAGGACACCTCGGAAGCAGGGACATCTCGGAAGCAGACAAGACCATGATAATACCCCTCTCTTCTTATAGAATTTAGAAAACAACAACCCTAGTGACAGTGTCCCTACACAGTAGAATCATGGAAGGGCAAAAAACTATTTTAAAATTGTAAAAACAATTATTTAGAAAAGTTATTTGCTTCCGAGATGTCTGTTTCCGAGGTGTCCTTGCTCCCGAGGAGTCTGCTTCCGAGGTGTCTCTGCTTCCGAGGTGTCCAGTTACCACATGACCAATGGTCACAATACATCAATATAGCGGCATTATGGCGTGCTGAACTAAAGGGTTCGTTTAATGTCTAGATCTATAGGCAGCAAGCCTCATTTTCAGTGAAAATACGGGTAGGGCTCCCCTAGTCTTAGATACCACGCGTACATACTTGGAACCGATTCATGAAGTACACATGGAACTGATATAAAATGAAATTACCCACACAACCTGCGGCTTAAGCATGACTCAGAATTTTGTCCCTGTTTATGCGGTCTTCTTTAATCCAGTGTACAGAAAATACATGAGGTATTCAAAGATAGGTTCCTGATTAACTCAAGGTCTATTTTACAATGATCAAATTTTATTCATGTAAGTGAATTTCAAAAATTGATTGAAAGGAACAAGTGTTATTTGTTGGGAACTTTTTTGGGAACTCTGAGTGGGCTGTATACGTGAGGTGCGCCTTAAATGGAGGCACTACGGTACATAAGACCATTCCCCATATACACTCACTGCATTATCCTATTTTCAAGGTACATCTTATACATGTGATTTTACGGTACTCTGTTTCTGGATGTTGAACTGTCATATTCCTATCAAACATTGGTTCTGTAAGGTACCAGTATCTTTCACACTGATAAAAGGGGATAAGCATTCTTTGAAATGATATTACAAGTAGCACCTCTATGATACATCGCTGTAATATCTGTTCGATTGTTTGTACTAACTAGCTGGTACACTATTATATGCATTACCGTATCATTCTGTTGGGCCGTAGTTTGTTTATCACTCCCACGCAGAACCCCTTAGTTTGAAAAAGATAAAGATTTTGCGACCTATTCAAAGTTAGGATTTTTGGATCATAGATCTACATGGACACTGGATCGAGTATACACCTATCTCGGTCTCACTAATCTGAATTTACGGCATATATGATACACAGATAATAACACATTATCTGCAAACGTGCCACTATTTGGGGATGATATGCGTGTGGCATTATAAATCCCTAGTCTTCTGTTAGCATAACACATATAGTTTACATATGTATGTTAAACGTGTTGAATTGATATTAAGGTCAGTCTTAGTCTGAGAGAAGTCAATATTATTATTGGGCTACCACTTGAATATGATTATGAGCACATATTCATGATACTGATTTAATCTTGCAATAGTTCATACCGGTACCGTACCCTCATACTCATAGTAGCAAGCTAGACCCTCATTCCTAGGTCATCAGATCTTAGGCTTAATCATTAGGCTAATAATGTCAATGTTAGTAGAGGATCTACTCTCGGCATAGTTGTTAAGTTTAGACAGAATTATCTCATAGAATAGTCTGCATACTTATATGGTTGAACCCCCTAAATTATGAGTGCATATGTGTTTAGAATCGTATTCATTACTCCCATACAGCCTTACAGGCATACTTTAAGTTTAATAAAAAAAAAAACAATTTAACTTATTAGTAGGATTGTACCGGGTAGACCTTTGGCTTTGCCTCTGCTATTGGTTATCTTTCTCTTTTTTTTTTCTTTTATTGTCATTCATCTCAAAGCGACATGATCTGCCTGACAAAATTTTTCCAAGCGAGATTATATATGAACGCAAATTACTGAATAGATTGTTGTCATAGTACAATATGTGTCATCAAAGGGATAAATAATGACGCTCATTTGGCTGCAATGGTGCAGACTGGCAACAGAGGTAACAGGTAAGGAGATAACAGGGTATATACAGGATGAATTTACAAAGATGAATGAGAGAAGCTGGATTGTAGAAGTAATATGTCAATCTAGGACCCACCAAAGAAATAAAAAAGGGGGTGAAAGTGGAGCTATGAGGGTTTAGTGGCCACACCTATTTTTAAGTAGCTTTTTCCTTTGGCCTTTAAGGTTTGTTTTTAAGCGAGCTTTAAGCTTAGCTTTGAAGACTTGTTTAGCTACAAGGGTCTGCATGTCAAGGGGGGGGGGGGGTCATTCCACAGAGAGACACCGCTATAATATGGGGAGTTTCTGTAGCCTGCATTTAGGGGCCTCTTCCTGGGGAATTTTATTTTTCTGTCACCCCTTGTTCTGATTGGATGGGTGGGTGGAGGGAGTTTCTTAGAGAGGGAGAAAAGGAGGGAGGTGAGAAGCTCTTGTCTTCTTACTAAACGTTTTGGGGTTTCACAGAGTGTTCTAAGGTCATCAGTAGTTCCATCCTCTTTGTGTACTTTAAGGGAGACTCTAAGGAGTTTGTTCTGAAGAGTTTCAGGCCTTTTAGACCAGTATTTGGAACTAGAGTCTATAAAAAATGAGCAATAATCAAATCTGGGGAGAATGATTTGTTTATAGATGGTGATGGCTGTTTCAACATCAATGAGGTGTCTTATCTTTCTATTTTACCTTTTATTCTAAGTTTAGTTCTGGGGCAGGCTTTGAGTCTGAAGGTGGTGCCATACCAGGCCCATTTTGTTTTCTGAGTGTTTATGGTCAGTACAATGGTGTTACAGGCCTTAACAACCTTATAAAAATATAAGGCTTATTCGGGTCTTGTTGCAGGAGGGTTTTGGGGTTTCACAGAGTGTTCTAAGGTCATCAGTAGTTCCATCCTCTTTGTGTACTTTAAGGGAGACTCTAAGGAGTTTGTTCTGAAGAGTTTCAGGCCTTTTAGACCAGTATTTGGAACTAGAGTCTATTAAAAATGAGCAATAATCAAATCTGGGGAGAATGATTTGTTTATAGATGGTGATGGCTGTTTCAACATCAATGAGGTGTCTTATCTTTCTATTTTACCTTTTATTCTAAGTTTAGTTCTGGGGCAGGCTTTGAGTTTGAAGGTGGTGCCATACCAGGCCCATTTTGTTTTCTGAGTGTTTATGGTCAGTCCAATGGTGTTATAGGCCTTAACAACCTTATAAAAATATAAGGCTTATTCAGGTCTTGTTGCAGGAGGGTTTGGGCAAAGGTTGGGTCTTTTCTGCTAATATATAGGACAAGGTCATCAGCATACATTTTGATTTTGCAGTGGGAGACTACAGATGGTATGCCGTATGGTATTGATGTAGTAAATAAATAAAAGGGGGCCGAGAATTGAGCATTGTCATTGGGGGACAGAGAATCTGAGGGGGAGGGATTCAGACCTCTCTTCATTGAGAATGGTACATTGCTTGCTTCCTGTCTGAAAGGTAACTTAAAGGAAAGCCTTTACAAGAAACACCCCCCTCCCCAACAGACCTTAACATTATGACCATAGATCATCAAAGGACTAAAGTGGGTGGACAGGTACAAGTGTATGCGCTGGCAACGTCCAGACGGTGCCAAATAAGGGGGTGTTGTCATCCTAAATGTGGGTGTTGACAGCTGTCTTAGTTTGTAAACAAACCGACAGGTGCCTTTCGATGGGCGTTACCATCAAACATTTTCGACGACATTGAAATATATCTAGTTGGATAAAGATTAGACCTTCATTTCCCTGTTTGTGCACACTTACGAAGGCCAGGAGGAGAGGATTCTGGTGGCTTTAGCCGCTCAAAGTTTGAAGGGTTTGAGAAGAAATCTCTCAAACGCGGCATTTCACGCCCCGATTCCACCAACTCAGTGTGGAGTTCGAGAGCTGTCAAAATGAAATTGTCCTTCAGGAGCTTCGCAGCAACTAAATCCATGCTAATTCCTGTAGGTAATGGTGGCTGCTCTGGCTCTCGCTCCAATGCAGTGTCAATAACATCTGGAATCGGTCTATTTTCGAGCTCATCCTCAATGAAATCGTCCTCGTCCATCTCCTCCTGAAATGGATTCAGGTTATCCGCCATTTTGGATGATCACGTGGACTTTGTTGCTGTGCGAAACTGAGGAAAAACACTAAGAGATATTTGGAATAATTGATAGTTTATTTCCTAGCATCAAGTATCAAAATATTAAATTGCACTGATATTACACACGACTGGTGGAATCATCGTACTTTAAAAAAAAAAAACTACAATAATACTAAACTACGAACAGCGCGAAAAGTCACATGACCAGACTTCCCGCGCAATTCACAAAAGCAAAACACACAATCAACATGGCACAGTCAAAGGTGACAAACTTTTTCCCTGCTCGCAAAAGAAATGGTGGTATTCAACCCTCCAAGAGACTCAAAGTACAACAACCTACATCCATAGACTCTACATCAGAAGAGTTACCAGAAACAAAGGCGGTAATTCCAACTATTGAGAGTCTAACTGCTAGGTACACGAAGGGAGTTCAGCAGCCAGATTTAAATGTCCCGGAGGCTGTGTCAACAAAGTCAACCACGAAAACAAGGACTAAGTCGGTGCAGAAGTCGACAACTCGATCAAGGAAACAGCCTTCCCAGACAAAAGAACAACCTGGGATAGTGACTGCTCTACGTGTTACGAGAAGTTCGAGTCGATCGAGTAGCCCTGTAAACGAGGTTGAAGAAACCGATGTGAAAAAAGGAATCCAACAAGTTGGGGAAGTGGTGACTGCCGCCTGTGATGACCACACAGTCTCCCCACCCACCACTCCAACCAAGAGGACATCCACCACAAAGGGTACAATTGGGGGAAAGAGGAGCAAGCATGTCAGGTCGATCAGAAAGGATCTCATGGCCGAGATGGAGCCAGAAATGGCGAAAGAAGCTGGGTACGATTTCTCGAAATTCCTCCCCAAAAAAGAGCAGGATGTGGTTTCTGGACTTGAAGAAAAAGTCTCCCGCAAAAGGCTCGTAATGAAACGACGGAATGATGTGAAAGAAAAGACAGAATCCGAGGTAATATACTTTCATTAAAATCATAATAGATTATAGTCTGTTAATAAGTAGTATAGATACCCCGATACAGACTACACTACAGTGTCGAAAATTACGCCACCCTTAAAAATATCAAACTGGTATTTAATATATTAATAATTAATATATTCCCACTGGTCAGTTGAAAGTCATTTAAACCCATTTTTCTTTAAAGGCCAGTCTGAGGTAAAGTCAGTTATGAGTTGAAAGTGTAAAGCCAGTTTAGTAAAGGAATGGTTGTCAAGATTTCGCACGAATTTGCAAAATTTCTCAAACACCTTTGCTCGAGAGTGGATGAATCGTTTTTTGTAGCCCCGCTGATTATCAAATATTTGGTCAGTTTAATTGGAATTAGATAAATATCAGATAAAAGTCAGTTAAAACCATGACCCCTAACTACTGGGAAACCTTGTTCTGAAAAAAAAATAATTTTTGTCCATCAGCACAAGAATTTAGGTTTCCAATCACCAAGTCATAGAACGTGATGGCAATTTCATGCCGTCCCCACTTCAGATGTTCTGGACAGGAAACTGACATATCTCCAAGGCCCAAGGGGTCTAAGTATGTTGGTTGGGAAATACCGTAATCTACCGCGTATAAGGCCCAGCTCGCATATAAGGCGCCCCCCCAACTCACAGGGGGGCTGTTTCGCATATAAGGTGCCCCCCTGAGGGGAGATTTTTGTCAATTTAGTACTGTTCTATAATAAAAATACCCCCCCCCCTATAAGGCGCACCCCAAACTCAAGGTAATTTACCTCCCACATATAAGACCCAGCAGTATTTTGTTTGGCGTATAAGACACGCCTTATACGCGGGAGATTACGGTAGTCAATTTGCCCTAAAAGTGTATACGCGCGACATTCACTGTAATACACATTGTCATTGGCACTACCCACGCAATTGTCTCGCCCATTACTGGGCATTAGCTCTACTTTTGGATGATTCACTATAGACTGTAGTACTGAAAACCTGGCCTAGTCCAAGGCCTACTGCTTAAGGCCACACCAAATTAAAAAGTTATTTGTCTATGGATTTTGCATAGCCAAGACGTGGAGAGGGCAATTTTTTTTTTTGCTCCTTTGCTCAGATGTCTATTCCAACTTTTTCACACCATAGATATTGGAATCAACATTTACAGACTTTTCCCTATCCAATGAGTGGTCTGCCATTTCTGGACCTTCTTTTGTTGACCCTTGAAGTCTTTCTAAAAAAAAAATAAAAATTTAAAAAAAATCATATTTCGCAGAAAATGGTGCCAGCAGTATCCATTGACATGAAATTTTAGTTGGTCTGCCGATTTTGGTTTTGAAAAAATGGTGCAAGCTTCCTTGGTGGGAAAGTGAGGCGAGCAAACAATTTTTTTTTTTTTTTTAATTTTGACAGACATCACAAAGAGAAAACTTGTAGAAACTGAAGTAAGCGAAATCCGTAGACAAGATTTTTTTCAAAAAAAAAAAAAAAAAAATGCATTTCCGAAAATATGGAGAGGGCAATCCGTAGACCAACTTAATTTTTTTTGGTGTGGCCTTAGAAAATAAGGAGCGGGAAATCCATAGACCAACTATTTAATTTGTTGTGGCCTAACTACCGTACCTTATTCTTCTCAGCATGGTAACTGAAACTTAATTTTTTGCTTTAGCCTAGGCTTGATCAGAGATGCCACTTTTGTTAACACTTTAGGAATTCCGAATTTAGGGCTGTAATTCCTACAAGCATTTCCTATTAAAAATTGAGAAAATTAGGATGATTTCCGAATTTTCAGACACCCATGATTTCTGCTATTCTATGATTCTATGGCATAGGGACAGAATCAGTAGAGTTGTTTTACAAATTCTATCAGAGAGGAATATTATCATGGCTTTGTCTGCTTCCGATGTGTGTCTGCTCCCGAGGTATGCTAAATGCCTGCCACCGAGATGTCTACTTTCAGAGGTGTCCCTGCTTCCGAGGTGTATTCTAAGTCTTAGGCTTTAATAGGGTGCAGACATATAAATTCCTACTGTCGGTGGCTATTGTGGAAGTACCAAAAATCTCGACTTGATGAAGCATAAATGGTTTTTGATAGTATGTTGTAAGTAACACCCATAGCTTTAAAGTTGGCAGTTTACTACTGTTCCACAGTGCCAAAACCTACTGTAAGCATCACCCCGACGTAGGAACAAAAATGATAAAGCTTTCCAAATCAGTTCTGTTCTCTAATGTTAAAAGTTAAAACTCCACCTATAGGCCGAACACTTCAGAAAGACCAAAAGTCTTAGGGGTTGAGGGGAGACCTATCCTGTGAGTCAGCTCTGGTAACTGGTACTCTAGACTAGTGTAGTTTTAATAAAGGGGACTGCAAACGTCTGTCGAGCTCGTCTGCAGTGTGCTTTAGCCTTAGGGTGCAGACATGTATATTCCTACTGCCGGTGGCTAATGTCGAAGTACCAAAATATATACAACACATCTCTGCATAATGCAGAATGAGATAAGATCCTTTTCACCCTCATGAGACTGATGAGTTATCCACCACTTATCCTTGGCCAATCTTATCAAACAAATTGACAATATTGTCTTTGTTGGTGCACATGCTTTATGTCTATCTACATTTCATTCACCTTCATTCACCCTATTAGGCTATTAGATTAAGAGAAAATTCCCATTTGATAAAGGGCACATAGTCTTTGAGAGAAGGTTGTTTTTTTACTCTTCCACAGTGTCAAATCCCTACAGTAAGCCGCACCCCTGACGAAGGAAAAATCTATTAAGCTTTCAAAATCAGTTCTGTTCTCTAATGTTAAACGTTAAAACCCCATCTATAGGCCGAACTCTGTTCAGAAGGCCTCTAAAAATTGTGTATTATTTAAGTGACGTCTGCTTTTAACGGTTTGCAACTTTGCATATGCGGGGATACAAAACTAATGACCATGCTTTGTGTTCCCAGTCTACCAAACTGGCAGTTGTAACATCAAAGCTGTGGGGGGTTACTACATAGGGTGTGGCTTCGGATTATTTTCCATATCCCCTTTCTCCTTGGTCTGTGTACCACTGTGATTATAGCTTTGTGTCATGTACCTACCGCCATGCAGTCTGTGAGAAAATGTGTATTACTGTAAATCCTCACGGTTAAGAGGCCAGACACATGACAAGGTGGGGGATGTACAGTGGGGCTTAGCTATAGAGTGTAACCAATGCTTTACCCAACTCAGAGGGGGCTGGGGGCTTTGCTTTTCACCATTATGCATGCCTGGCCTGGGAGTCACCAGAGCTCCATCTATGCATCATGCCAACCGTCAGGAGTTGATACACTCCTGCAGGGTCAACATGCTTGATGCATGTATGCAGCCTTGTTGAGTTGATCGTCAGGATGAGGAGTACTTTTTGACCAGCGCACACAGAGTCATACATCTAAAGTTTAATGGCAATGGGTGCTATTGCAGCCTGGATGTCAGCCGATACAGCCTGACATCTCGGTGACAAGTGTATGGACCCCTCCCCTTATGTCTTATCAAGAATTAACTGAATTGGTACCCTTACCACCCAGGTCTTTCCACCATATCCCATCTCCGCCTGATTTATTTCAATTTCCCCCTTTTTTTTTACTGTTCAGGAAGCGCCCAAAGAGCTTGCCCCATCAGTTGAAGTCCCACCTGCTGCAGCAGTGAAAGAAAATAAAGCCACAACACAAAAGGCATCAACCAAGTCAAAGCCTGTAGAAGCAGTTGCTGAAACGAAAAAGTCAAGTAAAGCTGTAAGTATGAAAAAAATGACACACTTTTTTTGGTAGATGTCTTAATTTAAAGTTCAATAGATTTAATATTTGGTATCCAAATAAAGAAGAAGAAAAACTCAATTCACAACAGCTGGTCTACTGTTATAAACCCTTGTTGGGGCAGATATAAATAGACTAACAGACAGATGCTACTTAGACAAGTAGCTCATTCCCCAATGCAGTATATGTATTTATTACTGTCCACTTTCTAGACATTCACAGGAATACAAATGTGCTATTCATTTCACTCAATTTGTGTATATTCTGCCATTGCAGGAAACAATAGACCCGGCTACTGTGCGGGCCCGTCTTGCCAAGTCTGGAAAGCTGTCTGAATTACAAGAACGCCTGGCTTCCTTCAGCACAGCAGCCGCCAAGGTGAAAGAAGAAAAGAAGATCCAGAGACTTGCAGACCTCAAGTCAGAAAAGGAAAAAGCAAAGTAAGTTATTAAGAGTTGATGTAATGTTCATATAGCCTTTCCCTAAAGACTAAGAAAGAGGCAAAGGACAGAGGTCCACCCCCCCCCCCCCCCCAGTTCATACGTCCACGACTGGAATTTTTATGCGGATAGTGTTACATCTGCTTTGTTGGCTCAGGGACCACCCTGAGTCTATACCGCCGGGTAGGTGGTGGAGTTTAAAAATAAACAAAAGTCCATTTTTCAGTTTACATTTTCTATAGGAAATAAAAGTTATACATTAATAAAATTGTTATAGGCAATTAGTTCCTATATTTGTCTGTATATTCATGCAAGAAAAAACAACTACCGTAATCTCCCGCGTATAAGACGCGTCCTCTACGCCAAACAAATGCCTTGTGCGTCTTATAGGATTTCTTCAAGTTGGGGGTGCCTCTTATACGCGGGGTTTTCCAACATCTCATTTGGGAAAATGTGCCGATGACAGCTTGAACTCATATAGCCAGCACCCAACAGACCGGGAGGTGTCGACGCGCTCGGCGGGTTTGACACCGACCGTGTGCCGATGACAGCATAGACTCAACAGGTTGACAATCATCACAATGCGGTGTGGCTTGCCGGGGTGTAGGGAACACGTGGGCCGATGACAGCATAGACTCATAGCTCTAGCGCCGTGGCAGACCGGGAGGTGTCGACGCGCTCGGCGGGTTTGACACCGACCGTGGGCCGATGACAGCATAGACTCATAGCGCTAGCGCCGCGGCAGACCGGGAGGTGTCGACGCGCTCGGCGGGTTTGACGCCGACCGTGTGCCGCTGACAGCTTGAACTCATATAGCCAGCACCGCTGCAGACCGGGAGGTGTCGACGGACAATTTTTTGGGGGTGGAGGGTGGGGGGGGTGCGTCTTATACGCGAACCCCCCCCCCTGCTGAGTTGGGGGGGGCGTCTTGTACGGGGGGTTTTTTACAAATCGATTCAGAGGGGTTGGATGCGTCTTCTACGCGAACCAGCATACCCTGAGTTTGGGGAGCGTCTTCTACGCGCACCGCGTCTTCTACGCGGGAGATTACGGTAAACATGCACTCATCTATTTACCATGATTATTTATGTATATTCATGCAAGAAAAAACAACTAAACATGCACTCATCTATTTACCATGATTATTTTAAAAAAAAAAAAAAAAAAAAACAAAGGTCACTTTTGAAGGATTCTCCAATCCACTTTCCCATAGGCTTAGGTCCTAGCCCGACTTTTCTCTCTTTATTCTTACATAGATTAAACAAAAGCGTCTAAATGTGAGACGCTTTTGTTCAATGATATAAGAATAAAGAGAGAAAAGTCACTAACTCCTGGTGAATTGACATTTGACTTGCTCAAGTGAATAGATTTATGAGGGAGGGATTTGGGAGCGGGGGGGGGGGGGCTAGGTGTCCAGGGGCCAGCACACCAGGGGGCCAGCAGTCCAAGAGGTTTAGTAAGAGAAGATTATGCCAGACTGGTGTCAGTACATGTATAGATAATAGTCTCTATTTGTAAGTAATTAGTCAATATTTCGCAAGTGCTGATTCCTGTGACCCTACAGGGTTGATAGAGGGTTTATGGTACCTACCCTGAGCCTTCTGTGCTTCAATGCACAACGCCCAATTTTTTATGCCTCAGGAACAAGTAAATCTAAATTCGTAGAAATACATGGTTTCTCATGTGCAAAATCTTTCCTTTCAGTGAGGCAGCCAAGCCGAAGAAAGCACCAGCATTTGAGCGCTACCGTACGTTAGCTGAGCCTGTGCCACCGGGACTGACCCTCCCATACAAGTACAAGCTTCTCCTGGACATCTACCACAGCGTGGACACAGTTGTCAGTATGCTGCACAACCGCCTGGAAGTCTGCACCTTTAACAAACTCAAGAATGCAGTGCAGATCATGACTCGCAAGTAAGTCACACAAATGGATATATTTACTTTTCACTCAGCCAGTGCATTCTCCATAGAAACAATTGATAAGCTTCCCAGGCTTCCCACCTGGCACATGGATTGGTAGGATGCTGTTCTTTGTGCATGGGTAAAGGTGCACATGTGAGAAAGTTTGTGAGATTTTTCTATCATCGCTGTAGATTTGCACTCTCAATAACTATACCAGTAGACATTCTTAAGCAATCGCCATGTTGCCCCCAGATATGCACTGTCAGTACCTATGTTGCCTAGTTTGTGGCTCAACAAAAGAGATGTAAGAAATAGGGATTAATACCATACTGAAGATGTTAAGTATGTTCCTTCTCTGGTGCTCATCCGAGCAAGGCTGCATTAGTTTATATGATATTGCTTACCATAAGCATAGAGAACCTGCTTGAAGTTTTAGTACTGTTTTTCTGTTTGACAATTCTTATCATGATTCATTTTTCCTGCAGGAACTTTGAGGAGAAGCATCTTGCACAGATCAAGACCGTATTCCCAGAGAGTTTCCTCATCCGACAGGAGAAGGGCATCCCAATCCCTGGCACGGGCTGTATTAGCAACTGGCAGCTAACTATCGAAGCCAACCTAGACAAGGAGAATGTAGACAAAGGTAGACGAAGTAGATTTATATTGTATATTCCCATAAGATTCTTTTGTAATGATGCGGCTAAATTCTAAGTAGCTGCAATAAGTAACATTTATCTGAATACAATAGTCTGGAGTTGAGAAGAAAACGAAAAATTTGCCATCTCCGTCGATATTAACGAAAATGTAAAATGATCATTTTTATTCATAACTAGATATAATCTTGTATTCCCTGAAAGAATGAAGGTGTAGCTGAAATTAAGATACAAGCTACAAGTCACACCTTTGAGTTTGAAACATTCGAGTGAAACTGTGTAAGGGCCAGAGATGACGCCACATAAAAGCCTCATCCTCAAGAACAGGAATATTTAGTTAATTTATCAACTGTGTTTTCCTACAGACACACAACGTAAGGATGGCAGGCCCATCTTCTCAGCTACTGTGGTCCTAGAACGAAAGGCCCTGTTCCACAGACTTCTTGCAGAAATCGTCAAATCCCATCACAAGGTGAGTTCGAGTGCAATAAAGAATTGAGGGAAGGAAAATTGTTTTGTGTACAAATTTTGAATTTCTTCATTGACATCAATACACATTTAAACAGCAGTCCAAAGGCCCTATACCTCCAGTCTTCTTGAAATCCCGCCTGACATGGGCAATCTCCGGCTGAAAATCGGCTGGTCCGGCACAGAACCCTGACCAGCAGGACGAGCTGTCCGGTAGCTGTCTAACAGTGAAAGACTTTTTCAATACTCCAATTAAAACAGGAGTTATGACCGTTTAAAAAAAATATGTACCTTCATTACATTTTTAGGTATAAATTCCTGTAGTAGATACAGCTATTGATTCCAAAGTTTCAAACAAAATTAGCAAATGGCTGACAGAGACTCAAAAGAGAATATCACAATGTACTCTTTGACGTTGTTTAGAATTTGCCTTATTGGCCTAGGGGTCCTCCCGAGTCTATACCGGGTTGGCGATGACTTTTGAAAAATAGAGTATTGGGCATTTTTATATAGCCAATAAAAAGTATTTATCTTCCACTGAAAGAAAATTTGTTGTGCTACATATGTTTTAGACATTCCATTCGCTTGCAGAGACTTCTCCATAGGGTCTATTGCGGGCAGCCTAAGACTTCTCTTTATAATTAAACGAGGCAAGGGCTTTTGACACCACCTTTCTGACCTCTTGTCTACTAGCCCTTAGCCGAGTTTCTTATGATTACCAAGTTTCAATTGCTATTTTGGCCTCTAGCAGATTACATGCACCACCAAAAAACTATTCCATTACACAGCATATGCCCTATCACACCCTTCAAAGACCCCATGAGTCATATTTCTATTTACATGAAAATCTTTTGATAAATGATGAAAAAAACATTTCATGGGGTATGCTTTTCTTATATTTAGATTCCAAGAATTTCCATAGACCATCAAAACCTGTCATTTAGCCCTATTTCTGTTACAACTGAACCCCAAAAAATTAGTCATATAGTGAGACAAAAAGTAAGACAAAGCTATCCATGTAATAGAATTTACATTTAAGGTGTACTTTGATGGCTGTGACATGGTAATTACTGTTGGGTTTTTTCCTATGGAGAAATGCATGGGATTTAGGGCTCTTTTTACCCTAAATAAAAGGGTAATCAAACTGTCTTTAACCCCACTTATAGACAGATTTCAGATTTTTTAGAAAAGGAGGGCATAGAGTAGGTATGGGGGCAGTGCGTGCCATGGTTATCTGGGCAAATATCTTTTGATATAGTTGATTTTGAAGGCCTTCCAATTAGGTTTATTGATAGGTTTAATTCCAAGATTCTCTCATAGACAAAACATTAGTCTTGCATTGGAGTTGAATCTAGGTGAGTACATAGAGGAGCCTAGTAGGTTTCTCTATGGTAAGTATCAGCAGTGAGATAGCTGGGCCCTTTAAGAAGATTGGCTTCCAATCATTTCCCATGGGAAAGGAAGGAAATGTAACAAGTAATTATAACAAGGTCACATCACCTTAGCTACACTGTCTGTGATGTTAATTGTAGGATCAACAATGACTGTGGATGGATGGGAGTATGGTCGGGAGGGGGGTACTCAGGCATGCCTCAATACTCAGAGCTGTGCTGGTAGTTGTGTTGGGAGGGGGAGTCATGGGCAAGTCATCTAGCCTAGGCTCTGTACCCTTGCCTCGTTTCCTTTCTGTCTCTCCAAGACATACTCTCGACTCACCTGTTTTAAAATAAACGCTCTCTTGTTATATTTTGGGAATTTTATTTATATCTGATTTCAAGATAATTAAAATAAAAAATTTTACGTACTGTGAAACCTTGTATTTACCATTTATTAGCCCCTCCAACATGCTTGCCACAAACCAAAACTTAGGGAATATCCTATAAAGTTGGTATGGGGCATGTCCCTAAATGTTTGGGATGGTGAATTGGCAGAGAGATACAAGGGCGGACGGCTTGGGCCATGAAAAAAGACATGCCAATATGGCAATTTAACTATACTGACTACAAAGGTGGCCTACTTAAGTTATGCCACAATTGGAATTATTGTTTTTAGTTGCAGTATTCTGGGGTTCTCAGGATTGGGGAAAATGTTTGAATTTTACCTCAATATCTATCTATTCTATTTCCTTGTGAGTTAAATGCACTGTCACAAATAACATAAGTATCCGGTCCTGCCAAAAATTAGCCAGTCCTGCATGAGGCATGATTGTGCAGGACCGAATGTCCTGCATGGTCAAAAAGTTTTCGAATAGACTGTACCTCATATATAGAATCAATATTTAGGTGGGTCCTCATGGAGCATTTCAGATATTTTTGGCTTCGGTGAACTTCATCACTGAATCACGTAATGAAATAAACACCCTTGTACACTACTTGTAGAAAAGCACTTTACTTGCATGCATCGTGTGCTAGCTGGGTGGCTTGATACTTGCCAATGTATTTCTAGCGGTATTTTCTGACCAATCTATATCTATTTAAATCTTTATTTTAGTTCTATAGTTATAAAAAGCATTCTCTATGACTCTTCAGGAGTTCTTGTCCACCATGGAGCGGCCATTGACTGTTCCGGATGACAAGGTGACGCGCTGGCACCCACGCTTCAAGGTGGATCAGGTGCCTGACATTGTTCCCGCTCAGCTGCCTCAGCCACCTGATGTGAAGAAGTTCACGACGGCTGCCCAGGTCCTGGAGGAGGCACGGAACAAGAACACCGTCCTGAATGCCAGGGTAAAAAACATTACATATTCATCCTTCTCTTCTACTTTTAAATGAGGCAACTCCATTGATTATCCCCTTTTCACTGAAAAGTGTCCAGGTTGTCCAGAGCATTTAAGTTTTGTCGCAGGTCAACATCAATTGAGCATCTGCCATAAAATTATGGCCCTTGAATTAGTCAAACGTGTCACTAACCTAGTCCTCGTCGTAGGGCCACTATACAATGAAATCTATATTTTCTTTTAGGTCCAAAAAGCTCTTGAGAATGTTGCCAAGCAGAAGAAGGCCCAAGAAGCTAAAGCTGCTTCAAAGAGAGCTACAGAAGAGCCAGAAAAGAAAGCAACATCAGAAGAAAAACCTGCGGCATCTTTGAAAGGAATACCCCAATCGCTGCTTGAACGAGTAAATATCATAAGACTTGAATATTATTCACAGCTATATTGCATGTATTTCATTACAGTTAAGACTTTCTATATCGATCTCCATATATCTCTAACATCTGTCTCTGTCTCTGTCGCCATCACCTTCAGTCTGTCTATCTCTGTCTAAGTCAGTGAATCTCTATGGATCATATAATAGAAGAAATGATAAGAATAGTGATCCTTTCATGTTTCTCACGGTTGTAAATCGTTGATCATCTTCGTTACAGATCAGGGCAAAGGAAGCTGAAAAGCAGGTGCGAGATATGATTCAGACACCTGCAGAAGAAAAGCGCAAAGAGATGATCAGCCGCCTACCCGACATTGTTCGAATTCTTAGAACGTATCCTTTCTTTAACTCATATTTCCTGGGGTGGTACTTTTTTCATTAGAAAGTGCTTTAAAAAAAAAACGACTAGAAGCACCCTTTTCCTAACTACCGTAATACCCACATTATATAAAACGCGGCTTATTCGTGACCCTACTGGGGGCCACATAGGATCGCCCAAAGTTGAGATGCGTCTTATGGGTGGGGATATGAATGCCTCATATGCGAGGTAATTTTATTTTATTTATTTATTTATTTTTATTCAAGCAAGTAATGCTTGATTTAGACCTCAATATCAAAAACTGATTTGAAAAGAAATATATATTCCCTAACAGTATGCCAGCTTTTTTGTCACATTCAAGAAGCCGTGTTTAGCAATGGAAGAAGCGATCAAGAAAGTGTCTGATAGTGCCAAGTCGTGCATGGGCAGTGGTAAGTAGAGTGGCTGTACTGCCCGATTGCTTCAAAATTAAAGCTGATCACTTTGCACAGAATGGATTGAACTCTATGTATTCTTGGAAACCTGATATCTTGTTAGTCATTAAAGAACCAGATGTGTGGCAGTGCTGCCACCACATGGCCACTTGTGATGTTACTGAAATAGAGCTGTTTTGGATAAGTAACTTTTAATACCTGTCCAAACTTGAAAAAAAAAGTTAGTCTCATAGCGACTTACGGTCTTTGAACGTTAAATAAATCAATCAATCGATATATTACTGAGATAACCAAACATTTTATAGACGGCCCAAGCTCAATTTCATGTTTTTCTGTTTTCAGTGGAGGCAGAGGCCCACATTAAGCTTCTGATTGAGCTTGTGCCGGAGTGGGTTTCAGTGGTTACCGTGCGGAAGGGGAGCTACCTGAAGGTGGACCGCAATCAGGATGTCAACTCTGTTATCAACAAACTCAATACCTTCTTGAAAACATGACCCACTGTCAGTTAATGATGCAGACCTCATCAGATAATTTTAACAGCTCCTTTTAGTATTTATTTGCATGGTGAAGATAAGCTACCACTTGGTAAATGTGAAAGAATATGGAGTGTTATAGTATAAGACTTGAGTCGATACTTTTATTTTGCAAAAAGTAAATTAGGCGTGTTTTATAACATTCTTGTTATGCTGCATGTTATTTAGCATCGTGATTACAATTTTTTTTACTTTTAAACATCTTTGATGTGCATTTTAATACAGATTAAATGCTTCCCTACTATTATGGTCTTAATAGCATGTATATACTTACTTACCATCATTATGTACAGCCCTATTGTGTTCAATTCAGTATCCTCTCATACATACTACCCACACGTCTTAATGTATGCATGTAAGATATGAATAAATGTAATAAAGTTTGAATGGAAGGAATCGCTCTCATTTTTGACGAGTCAAGTCAGAATGATGTTTAATGCACTTTATTATACTGATTGTACTTCATTAGTTTGAGTTGAACCGTCTTTGTAGGCACCTATTTTCAATGATTTCAACCTTGCTAAAGCTGAATTGTTTTGAGTCTACCTTTAGTTGTTTCAATTTTATTCCATAGGGGGGAAAAGGTCCAAAAAATCTTAGGTCTAAATTTGGATTTTGTCCAACCGCTGTTGTTGTCTGTCAAACTTTTGTCTCTCTGTTTCTCCTAATTAACAGGAATATAGTATCTAGGAGAAGAACCCATTTTGTTGGTGTTTTTATTTTTTCTATATCTACTAGAAGTACCTTTTCGGCCCTATGCAAAGTAGTGAGCACTGCATAAAATTGTCCCCGTTTTCAAGATGGCCTCCCATTTCCACCAGGTGGCACCACTACTTACGGCAATTTTTATCAGAGGCTTTATAGATCTAGGTTGTGAACCTTACATAGGGTACAGATTTTTTTCCCCCACAATTTTGGGGTTGGGGCCATCATGGAAAACATCGTCCAGAGCCCCCCACCCTCCCAGAAAATTTGCAATTTTTTACCAGAGCTTTATAGATCTACACTGCAAATCTCACAGGAGCACAAATAAGAACTACAGATTTATGGACTGGGGCAGATTTGTTCCCCATTATTCTGTGGTCGAGGCCTCTCACGCCAGAGCCCCCCCCCCCTTCCAAAAATGCAATTCTTTTACCAAAGGCTTTATAGGTCTAGGTTGGTAAACCTCAGGGGCACAAGTAAGAACTACAGATTTAGGGTGTGAGAGCAGGAGATTTTCCCCCCACAATTCTAGGGGTGGGGCTATTCACCCCTGAGGCCCCCCCCCCAGAAAAATTAAATTTTTACCCGAGGCTTTATTGATCTAGGTTGCAAACCTTGCAGGGGCGCAAATAAGTACTCAAGGATTAGGGTGTGGGGGCACGAGATTTTTTCCCATAGTTCTGGGGTTTGGGTCATTCACCCCAGAAAATTTGTAATATTTGCCTTTTATGTGGCCAAATTTCTTGGATACGTTATTGAATTATTTTCATTTTGAAAATAATTCATTCACATCTAACGGTCCATGCTAGAATTTTGTCCAAATCATACTCAAATACCCTGACCAGGCAGTACACACGGCCTCCACGCACCTGAGACCTACTACCCTGGGCTATTGGAGCCGGGTTTTCAGCCAGATCCACACATTTGTAATCACCAACTTTAGGGTGTAATCATTCAGTGATATACTGTTAGTTTACACATTTTTCAAAAGCCAAAGGAAAGTTTCAAATCTCATCTATCAGACAACATTTTGTCCTTTATGGTGAGTGATGTCTTTCTCTACGAAAAAAGCTGCTGTACTTACGTCATGTTTTTGGGAGCTATACTGACTACAAGTCCTTTGACCATTGGGTCTATGGGTCAGATAGATTTTGGCGATGAAATTAGCACATGGAGACACTTGTGGATAACATGGTAAAAGGTACGCCCGCGCACCCCCTAACAGGCGTACCTTTTACCATGTTGATCCACACTTTTTTTCAGCAGGCAATATTTACAGTGTCCAAGCTATACACATAACACATTGGGGACTGAGCGATAAACTAAGCATGCTAAGGATAAAGTTTTCTGTACAACGCCTAACTCCCGGTGAATTGACATTTGACTTGCTCAAGTGAATAGATTTATGAGGGAGGGATTTGGGGGCTAGGGGGCCAGGTGTCCAGGGGCTAGGTATCCAGGGGGTTTAGTAAGAGAAGATTATGCTAGACTGGTGTCAGTACATGTTTAGATAATAGTCTCTATTTGTAAGTAATTAGTCAATATTTTACAAGTGCTGATTCCTGTGACCCTATAGGGTTGATAGAGGGTTTTATGGTACCTACCCTGAGCCTTCTGTGCTTCAATGCACAACGCCCAATTTTTATATTTGGGGGGGGGGGGTAGTAGACCCTGGGCCATATGTGATATATATCACACATTAAATTTTTCAACTTGACAGCCTTTTGGGAGTGCTCAGACGTGACCAGGCAGTACACACAGCCTCCACGCACCTGACACATACTACAAGTATATAATCAAGTATTTAAGAGATGCATGCCCCATACAATAACCCCTTACAGGAGCATGATGTTTTATTAACCATACCATACAATAACCCCTTACAGGAGGCCCGGGCCTCCCCAGCCCCAGGCCATCTTTAAAAGGGGTCTATGTCTTGCTTTTCTATCCTCTCTGAGTGTGGGTGGTGTCCATATGTGCGGGCACTGGGACATATTCGTTCCTTGAATCTCCTCTTTCCTGTCCCCTCTTTCTTACATGTGTCTGGTGTCCATATGCACGGGCTCAAGCACATGTATTCCTTTGTGACGTGATGTCTAATGTACTTTTTCCGCCATGAATATGACCTTAGCTGTCGGCTTGGCGTTAAACAACCATTACTCACTCACTCACTCCTTACAGGAGGCATGATGTTTTATTAACCATGCCATACAATAACCCCTTACAGGAGACGATGTTTTATTAGTCATGCCATACAATAACCCCTTACAGGAGACATGATGTTTTTTGGAAGAGGCTCTAGCCTCTTCCATTGCATTCACATGGGAGGTTGACTGCACACAAAATCAGACAGTCCAACTACCCTTGAGTTGACCATTGCTTTTCTAGCACTAAATGGCACTGAATAACTGGTGGTAGGTGGTCAAGTTATGGCAGTTTACCCAGCCTCTGCTGTGTATTGCCTGCATGCAATGCCCCCAACAATAACCAAGTATAGCCCTCATGTACTCAATGCCACCAATGCACCCATAATTAGGGTGAATGTGAACGACTTCATGGTATTGACACTGGTAGAGGTGGCCTTAGTCTTACTGACCAAGGCAGTCATGATTAATGGCTACAAAATGTAGTCCATCCCTGACTAATTGTCATCTGAATGTGACATGACTACAAACTATAGTCCATCCCTGATTTATTGACATCTGAATGTGACATGACTACAGACTATTATAGTCCATCCCAGACTAATTGTCATCTGAATGTGACATGACTACAAACTATAGTCCATCCCTGACTTATTGACATCTGAATGTGACATGACTACAGACGAGAGTCCACCCTTGACTAATGACATCTGAAAGTGACATGACTACAAACTATAGTCCATCCCTGACTTATTGACATCTGAATGTGACATGAGTACAGACTAGAGTCCATCCCTGACTTATTGTCATCTGAATATGACATGACTACAAACTATAGTCCATCCCTGACTTATTGTCATCTGAATGTGACATGACTACAAACTATAGTCCATCCCTGACTAATTGTCATCTGACTGTGAGATGACTACAAACTATAGTCCATCCCTGACTTATTGACATCTGAATGTGACATGAGTACAGACTAGAGTCCATCCCTGACTTATTGTCATCTGAGTGTGACATGACTACAAACTATAGTCCATCCCTGACTAATTGTCATCTGAATGTGACATGACTACAAACTATAGTTCGTCCCTGACTAATTGACAGCTGAATGTGACATGACTACAGACTAGAGTCCATCCCTGAATAATTGACATATGAAAGTGACATGACTACAAACTATAGTCCATCCCTGACTTATTGTCATCTGAGTGTGACATGATTACAAACCTTAGTACATAGGTACAGTTGAAATCAATATATTACACTTTGAAATTGGTTGATAAACAGCAGAGAAATGTACATTAAGTCATTTGTGCGTCATGACCTGGCTGGCATGATGCACTGACCATTTGTTATTTGACATTGAAGCCTCTTCCTTAGGACTGAGGCCTTCACCTGTGACATTTTTAACCATGCCATACAATAACCCCTTACAGGAGACATGATGTTTTATTAGTCATGCCATACAATAACCACTTACAGGAGACATGATGTTTTATTAGTCATGCCATACAATAACCCCTTACAGGAGACATGATGTTTTATCCAGGGATGAAAGTCTTCAGGGAATTCCCTGATTTCAGGGATTTTGAAGTTCCAGGGCTCTATACATTCATATAGCAACCCAGGTTTTTCGGGCGAATGTTTATCAACCATACCATACAATAACCCCTTACAGGAGACATGATGTTTTATCAATCATACCATACAATAACCCTTTACAGGAAACATGATGTTTTATTATCCATACCATACAATAACCCCTTAGAGGAGACAAGGTGTTTTATTAACCATACCATACAATAACCCTGTACAGGCAACATGGTGTTTAATCATACCATACAATAACCCCTTACAGGCAACATGATGTTTAATCATACTGTGGTGGTTTGGTTTTACCAGCTAGGTTCGAGTCTCGTTATTCGGAAGAAACACGACAGTATTCCGAGTGTATGCCAACAGGTTTTATTTAGTACACCTTCCGGTTAACCTGTAAATGGTGGTTAGGGAAAGGTGTTGTTACATGTAGCATGTACGGAGGCCTACATGGCCTATGACGTAGTAGGGGAGTGCAGAGCTTTATATAGGGATGCCTAGGTTTGTCGGCAGGTGTCCCATAGACCTGGATCGGTGATGCCACCTATCCGGAACACCAGGTGACAGGACTCACCCGCCATGCCAGACGGCACTAAACATTACTGATATAACTATATGCCTCTTTGTGCATCATGCATAATGCCTCTACATTCACCATCTAATGTCGTCATGGTGCACCAATACCATGACCCTTTACAAGCAACATGATGTTTTATTAGTCATGCCTTACAATAACCCCTAAGATGCAACATGATGTTTTATTAGTCATGCCATACATAACCCTTTACAGGCAACATGATTTTTTATTAGTCATGCCATACAATAACCCCTTACATTATTATTATTATTATTACTTTATTCTCATGAACTCGTCCCAATGGGACGTTTTTCCGCGCACTCCGGCGGTACAGGCAACAAGTGCTTATAGTCAAACTGTATGCCCAATCTACCGAGTTGCTTATAAAACATTCAATATATAATGAAACCATAGTTAGCTTACACTTCTATATGTATTCATCAAACCCATCAATAAATGTCGGTGGCTCAATACCATTACTCATATATATTCAACTTAGATATCGCTGCTTTAAAGCGCCGCTTGGTTGGTAAGCGCTGAGTGTCTTTATCTAGCAAGTCCCAGAGTTTCACCCCTTGATAATATGGCGAGCGCTGATAGGCGCTAGTTTTTGCACGTCTAATAGCGAATTTCAACTTGAGATCACCTCTAGTTCTAATATTGTGCCTCTCTACCACCTCACCTTGGCATGCTTTCTTCCACATCATTAGAAGAAGTTGTTTAGACCTTCTTACTTGTAATCTCTCTACCTTACATTCTCTGTGTAATTCAGCTACACTTTTATTTCGTACCCGCGTTTTACAGCAGACCCTCAAAGCATGATTTTGAAGTCGTTGTAGTTTCAAGAGATCAGCCTGCTGTCCGCTGCCAGTATAAAACGAGCAATATTCTGCTACAGGTACTACGGTGACTTTATAAATATTAATACAGGTTTCTTTAGTCATACATTTGCGGAGCTTACTGAGTTTATATATTCTGTTGCCTAGACTTTTCTTTAATTTGGTGATATGATGACAGATATTAAGGGAGCTGTCCAACTCCACACCCAGGTATGGGTAAGTAACACAATTTGGTAAGACATCTGTACCTAATTTCATATCAGGACCAGGTAGTCTGCCCACTCTATGTTTAGTTCCGAAATACATGCACATAGACTTACTGGCATTAACAGTCATATAGTTATTCACACACCAAGTATGTATTCTATCCAAGTCCTCTTGAAGTAGGTGCCTTGATTCATCAACTGTGTCTGCCAAGGCATATAAGATCACGTCATCAGCATACATACAAAACTTACAATTTTTTATTTCAGGGCCTAAATCATTAATGAAGATGACAAACAACAGAGGGCCTAATGTGGAACCCTGAGGGACCCCATATTGTACATTTTTGGTGCTGGACTTGACGTTATTGGCAATAGTTTCGTGTGCCCGATGAGACAAATAGCTCATGAGCCATTTTTTTACTTTGCTGTGTATATTCAACCTTGCAACCTTGTGTAGGAGAGTGGGATGGTGGACACAATCGAACGCTTTACAGAAATCGATGAAACATGCAGTGGTGATCAGACCATCATCCCTAGCCTCAAATAAATCATTTACCACATTAAAAACTGCATCCGCTGTGCCTTTACCCGGTCTGAATCCGTACTGTGTTTTACAGAGTACATTGTTTTCCTCTAGGTAATTTGAGATCTCTTTATGTAGAATCTTTTCTAAGAGTTTTCCTGGGATAGGCAATAATGTTATGGGCCGCCAATTTTTTATTGACTGGAGATTACCCTTCTTGGGAATCGGTACGAGCAGACCACGGGCCCAGGACGCGGGAAAAACACTATACTGGATGGAGTTTCTGTACATAGTAGTCAATTCTTTCACCAAAAATAATAAAGCATCTTTCAAAACCCTGCTGTTAATGCCTTCAATACCACTGGATTTGTCAATGTTGATAGTTTTGACCAGGGATAGGACAGTTTCCTTGTTGACTATATCAAGCAGGGGGAGGTCTCTGTCATCCGCATCTATGACCACCTCATCAATACTTGTGACAGCTGTTGGGCCTGCAACAGGTAGCTTACTGAACAATTCACTTCCAATATGGGAGAAGTAATCATTAATATACTCAGCTGTGTTATCGGCAGGAATAACCTCTCCAGTGACGTCATTTACTAGATTTATATTAAGGTTTTTGGACACAGGATTTAACAGAGCATTAACCTCACGCCAGAACTTATGTGGATCCCCTCTGGATTCTTCTAACTTCCTTATTACAAAATCACCTTGGGCTAGCTCGAGCTGCCTATGATTACGGTTTCTCATTCTCCGTATTGTTTTCAAGGTGTCTTTGTTATGTGTCCGCTTCCATTCAATAAGTAACTCGTTTCTCTCATTTACCAACTCAATAATTTCCTGTGTTATCCATGGTTGAGGTTCCTTTTTAATAGTAAAGGATTTGATAGGACAGGTGGCATCTAGATATTCAATTAGTGCTTCATACATGAATTGCCACTGGAATTCAGGGTCCGTTGACTCATAGAATTCATCCCAATCAAGGTCTAACAGATATTCCTTCATATCATCATAATCATAGTGTTTGTATGATCTACCTGTAAATTCAATCGGGTTATAGAATTCACGCGGCTTTTTTCAACATGCAAATATAGCAAAATGGTCAGCAACCATAGAATTAAGCACTCCGTGATTACTTACTACATCACAATCTGTGATAATTTGGTCCAGACAGGTACCTCCATTGTCACTTTCATTTGGCCTAGTGATATCATCAATCAATCTTCTGATGCTATGCTCTCTACATTTATCGAATAATTCATTGGATTCATTAGAATTCCTGTCGCGCACATTGATGTTCAGATCACCCATGACCCAGACTTCATATTTATTATTGTCAACCGCGTTTAATGTGGCACTCAATTTCTCCATAAACTCAGCAATATTACCCTTTGGTGGTCTGTAAATATTTAATATGATCATAGATTTATAAGTTAGCTTGTCAAATTCTATAGCTTGCACTTCTATATCCTTTTCCATCAACTGTAGGTCACACCTTACATTACAATAAGGACCGTGTGTACTGCTTACATAATAGTCCCCCTCCCGTTGTGCTGACTCGATCATTTCTGAATATTGTTTTACCCCCCCAATGGACTAGACTGTTATCAGTTCCCGGCTGTGTCCAGGACTCGCAGATGCATAAAAAGTCACAGTTTAAGCTTAATTTAACTTCTAGAAGTGTTTTCCTGTTCAGGCTGCGTGCATTACAACTGACAAACACTAATCCTTTTTGTTTTTTCAAGGAACTGCTGTGCATGTACTAGGTTGCGTCTGCGCTCAATATCATTCATTCCAGCTAATAATGATACAGGTGATAACTGTATATGGAGGGGGGGGGGGTTGGTGTATTCCCCGAGTTGTGTCACCAGGGGAGTAACCAGGGGCCGAGGGAGTATTCTCAAACCTAGGCCAAAGGGGCCACCGAAAGCTTGGTTTGAATCTACTCAATGGGACTAAAGAGGGACTCCGCAGACCTCAATAGTATCTTCACGCACAGATATTCAATATATGATACATACAAATATAATAAATGTCTTATCAAATCATCCGTAACCCAACTGTATGTGTACATGCATTGACTGCATAATCACGCTTTTCACTCAAACATAGCTATTTATATACAAGAATTAATAATGTCGTGTCACTTCCAACAATAGTGCAATATTAATACCTTATACACTAATATCAATGTGAATGTGTTGTCATTGATACAGTTCATAATGGTCAGCTTTTATGCATAAGTACCTGTTGTTACCAGCGTAAACATTTAACAGTGTGACGTATCAATCAGGGAATATGTTAATGTGAGCAACTCGGTGTAAGAATTTGGGCCGATGGGGTTACTAATGTGCTATATATCATCCAGTCATATGATATGATGCACAATCAGGCTGTGCACTGTTAATAATGTACGAGAAGGAAATGTGCGACTTAAATCAAAGTCAATAAGAGTTTGTTTTCATATCTATGAGATGAATTATATGAGGCAGATTAGATGCAGGTAGCAGCTTAGGTCTTATAAGACAGTCAGTGTATCAGTTGTGTCAGACTCAGCAACATGCTCCAGCATGAAACGCAGTCATTTCAGCATTCAATAGTTCAGGTGGAAATGTATAGATCCTACCTTGGTAGTATCGGTGTGTGTTAATGAGAGACAAACCATGTCGACGTAAGATACTCATGGTGATGTGTGTCGTTTATCCCGGTGGGTAGCGTCTGCTCAGCGTGTAGTTCATTGGTTGTAGTGATCAGGTCGCTATGTGAGGTTCTTCTGTGACGGCCACTGGGGTTTTAAGAGAAACAGTTTATAGTGACCTTGGAAGGTTTATTAGTCATGCCTTACAATAACCCCTAAGATGCAACATGATGTTTTATTAGTCATGCCATACATAACCCTTTACAGGCAACATGATTTTTTATTAGTCATGCCATACAATAACCCCTTACAGACAGCATACATACATAGTTCTATGGTAACTAGGTTTCTTAACCATAATAAAATAATTCATCACAAAAAATTCCTTAAAAAATATCCTAAATTCCGCAAATTTGCACATCCTCGTCAATTTTACTTTTTTGCCAGAAATTAAGTCAGCATTGATCGCAACCTGATCTATTCTTCTTTTGCCAGAAATTAGTCCTAAATATCATAGACTATGGAGATTTAAGGTAAAATATGTCTGAAGTCCTGTTTTCCTGATTTTTGTCGGCCAGTGAGTGGCACTTCTGTATATATACTAAAGTCCCCCTAGTTTGATAAATTTCCAGTGTTGAACAAGTAATCAATGGATAACTCATGACACATGTGTGTTATTAGCCTTTGCTAACACACACAAGTCATGAGTTATCCATTGACTACGTATTTTATACCACGAAACCAATAAATAATCAATATTATACCAATAAATTCAAGTTGAAAACAAAAATTATTCCCCCCGGGACTCGATCGAAGCCAGCCATACTGTGTGTACAGGTACATACACCTCCTCGCCCGGCAGCGGACAGCGACAGGGCCCATCTCGGCTAGGCTTGGCAGCGGCACACGGCGAAAAATAGTGTACATACACCTCCTCGCCCGGCAGCGGACAGCAACAGTGGCACACGGCGAAAAAAGATTTCAATGCGTCTCGCTGTTATGTTTGTGTAGAATACACCTCGTCGCCCGGCAGCGGACAGCGACAGCGCACACGGCGAAAAAAGATGCGTCCGGGCCGGGATTTGAACCGTGTACCTCACGCGGCTGAGCACAAAGCGCTAACCACTAGACCACCGCGCCTTCTCCGTTCACTGCGTCTCGCGGTTATGTTTGTGTATAATACACCTCCTCGCCTGGCAGCGGACAGCGACAGCACACACGGCGAAAAAAGAAGCTTCTCGCGGTTATGTTTGTGTATAATACACCTCCTCGCCCGGCAGCGGACAGCGACAGCGCACACGGCAAAAAAAGAAGCTTCTCGCGGTTATGTTTGTGTATAATACACCTCCTCGCCCCGCAGCGGACAGCGACAGCGCACACGGCTTTGTATCATAGCAAGACGTGGTTCGAACCGAGCGTATCTCGTCAGTCCCTGTGGCGCAATGCATAGGGGGTTGGACTAGGAATCTTAGGTTGCAGGTGCGAGCCCTACCATGGCAATGAAATAGTCTGTTGGTTTTAACATGTAACATATGACATGGGAGGACATGAGAGGCGTGCTGTTATCCTGGATAACAGCATGCCTTACATGGATAACAGCATGCCTTACATGGATAACAGCACACCTTACAAAATCGATGGTAAAGCCTACAGGGTGTGCAATATTGACAGATATGTGGATGGGAATAGACCCCAAAAAGCACTGTGTAAGCCAGAAATCGTGGTATAAAAGGAAATAGAGAATAATAAATGCACACTTGTCCAATTTAGGATACCCATTTAGGCACATGGTTGCCTAAATTGGACCATTTGGCTTTTCTTTTAATTGACACTCTGACTTAAGAAATCCAAATTCCTAGTTTTTATGCTATCATCAGGAAGCTATATGATACCCTCACAAAGTATAACAATTTTACATTCAGATTCAATGAAACGATCACTGGGCAGCAAACAATGCTTAGGGGGTCCAAATTAGGCACCTTTCCCTTATACGATGCTTACGTTTTCTTTAGCTGATTTATCCTTTGAAATATTTGAACAAGGGCATGCACTCAAAGTCTATAATTTCCATGTTTTCTCGTGACAACTGGGTCTTCCACAGATTTGCAGTCCCCTTTGAATCTGGTCGGAGATACATGTACTTCCTACAGAATACTGATCTCTTTTTTGAATCTGGCGTACTACAGTTTCCTGCAATACTTGTTGACTTCAGCCATGACCATGTTGAAACTGGGACATCCATGGAAAACACCTTTGTATAGATCCTTGGTAAATTCAATAGGAACAGCAGCAAAGTCCTCATAGTACACTACCTTTGTTTTATTGTACAGATTTGGGATGGTATGTAGCATGTGAAGATTATGACGCATGAGGTTGCATATCCTCCTTGCGATTCAACGTAGGCCTATCTTGATAACATCCTCTCGGCGGTAATGTCTGCCTGCCACAAGGGGAATTTCAAAATGAGTACCATTCTCAAAAACACGTGTCCTCTTGAGAAATGAATTAATGATTCCACGTGGATCCCTGAGTAAATGGATTAGGAAAACTCGAGGTGTACCCTGCAATATTTTCAGGCTGTTCCCCATTTCATAACTCAGCATCTTTAGGGCAATGAAGTGGAAAGCCTTGCAGTTTTCTGTATACTTCTCCTTTTGTGGCACATATTTCACCGAATCACATAGGTGTATTTTCATTGGGCTTTTTGAAGCAAAGCACTTGTAATAAGCCGTGTGAGAATAGGTGAGGCTCCCCTACGCGATTTTTTGGTACATTCTCACCTAATTCTATCCCTAGCATTCCTAAGGTATAGGGTGTTGACATTCCTATATTCTAAATGTGAGATTCAAAATTGTAAACATGAGATTTCAGGGGTTATTTTGTAGGTGATCTCTCTCCTTGTGTGCGATATTTACCAACTAACCTGCACCTGCACAGACTCTGTGATTGGGTGGGAGTTCAATATGTAAACATCAACACAGCAAAATATAAATAACAACACAGCAGTCACACAGATCGCAGGGTCTTGTACTGTAAAAATCAAACCTGTCTGATATTGGGTTGCAGAGAGTCATCAGTGTGAAAGTCTGCAATATTTACATTAGGTCAACTTGATTTAGCAAACAAAAACATTTTTTTGCAACAAAAATGTGCCTGAGATTGTACACAAAGCCTTCCCCACATAAACAAAAAGCTCTCTCAATCTTCTATTTACACCTTGAAATAATAACAAGTACCAATCTATAATCTGTGTTTGTGTCTGCTTTTGTGAGAATAGCTCCGATTTTTGGCAAAAATCGCGTAGTGGAGCCTCACCTATTACCTGAGTTGGTGCACAGCTTTGAAGACCACAAGAATCGTTCAATTTGGAGTTTTAGCTATCGACGAAGAAACGTTTGTACATTTCCTTTTTTCTTCATTTTCTACTCCGATGTCGAATCTGGTTTATGGGCAACTTTGTTGAACATCTTACAATGTATACATCGCATTTCACATGGTTTTTAACATTGATAGAGATTCTTACTCTGATATCAATGTTTCTGCCAGTCATATTAAGGATTCTATCTTTGAAATCAAAATTTTATTTTTTGCAATATCAATTATTCTATCTCTGATATCACTGTTAGAAGCTAGCTTTGATGTTAGGGACGAGTCATTTATTGCCAGGTGGGGGGGGGGGCTGGTTAGATTTAGGGGGTCATTTTGAAAAGGGGTGAGGCTCATTTTACAATATCAGTTCTTAGTCAGCGGGGGTCACGATCATTTTCATAGTGGTGGGGGGCCGGAAAAAAATCTGGCGATCTGCCACAATCCATCAAGTCATCCCTTAATGATAACTTTGACATCAAACTTGAAAAAATAAACTATGACATCGAAGATTCGGATTATAAACCTCCTTTTTTTGACCCGATATTGCAGAATATGGATGATAGCATGAAAATTGATACAAAGGCTTATATTATATGTAGAAAAGAAAATGGAGGGGAAAAAGATTGTTTCATGTTGGATGCGACAGTCCCATTGGTTTAACCAAGGAAATATTTGTATCACATAGCCTATACAGACTAGAAAGGAAGTAAATAACATAGTTAACCATAAAATGCAAATGTCCACTCCCATGGAAAACGTTTCCTTGTATTCCCCTCTCAATATCAGACTTGTATTTATAATGTAAACATCAAAGTTAGAAAAATCTATTACCAAAATATTTATGAAACCGTGACATCAAAATGAAAAATCAAGATTGAACATTGGGCTTTCCGCACACACAGCATTACTTGCCTACTGTCAACCTGCGACATTCATATCCAGGAGACATGACCTTGCTTCTTGCCGAATAGATCCATTGGAATGAAAACTGAGACTGATAGGGCTTATCCAAGGTGGGAACCCAAAGGTCGCTGTATACATCCTCATCCCAGGTTCATAGAAATATAGGCTCCTGTCTGCCTCAGACAATAGCGAGCCTACAATGGAACTGCCACTGTGTTGGTAAGCATTAGCCAAATTGTAGGAGGGACTGGAATTTGAATCAGCAAAATGAATAAGGAATGTGTTGGTTAATCAAGGTCCCACGAAAACACTTATGTTAATAGTAACGGGGATCTTAATTCATGTAATCTTAATTCAACAATATGGATGTTACCATTTCATCATTTTTAGGTAAATCAATCCAGCATCATTTCACAAATTGAAACAATCCAAAACATTGTATAAAGTATTGTCTTAAATGTCTTAAGCTAAGTTTGAATCTCAGATCACACCAAAATAAAATGATAAACTTGCTCCCTTTGTTCCTTTTTTGTCTATTCTTAAAGTACTTTGCTGCACTTGGACTTGGAGCTTGCTTCTCTGCTTGGCAGTAAATCACTCACAAACAGACGGTGATGGTGATGAGTAGTTTTGATCGACTACGGTCAAACAATCCCATGGCACTAACTATATTTCTTACTTCTTGTAAATGCCCTGTGAAATATTAAAACTAGCCATGCCCATTGCAGCAACCAGGCAGACAGCAGGCCCGTCAACAGGCCAGACACCCCAATCCCCCCCGGTGTAAGCTTGGTCATCATATATCCTGCTGGATGGGACTAATATGCTGATATAAATGGGGATATTGACTAATGACAACAAACAGAGTATTTCAGGTTGCCATGGTAACCAAATTTGGATTTTTCTTTAGATTTGTATTGATAATGCCACTCCACCAGCTTTCAGAAGATGCAAGGTGAACTATCAAAACATATGTTCAGGGTAACACAAAGTATATTGATCAGTGTGATTACCGTAAAGTGACTGATTGATTTTCCTGAAATTTATTAGTTTTGTGAATATGGGACCAGAGCCTTTATGAGGCAATTTCTCAGTTTAAGTTATTTGGCATGATATCTTTCAACAATGGTTTCGATATACTTCCTATGCTCTTATTAATGTGTATTATATGAAATAAAAGCTCTTGATGACCTTTTTTTAAATACTCTTTTCTCTGTGGCCTATCCCTTAGTTTATAAGGATGGGTCAAAATTGTCTTCTTTTTTTTATATTTTTTTTTTCAAAGTTCTAACATTGTTGAACATAGCGTAGGTCAAGATCATCCTTTGTGAACACCTTTAGTAACTCCTCTGAATTTTTAACCTGTGATTTGTGCCATTATAATTATTTGTTTGTCTTTTGCTAATTTCAGCTGAATTGAGGGTGTTTGACCTTGAAAAGGATGGCCTTGACCTTGGCCAAGGACAACTGTGTTACGACCTTGAAAAGGCACTCACCAAGTAGACCACTTTAGTATTTCAAAGCATGGCATAAAGTGAATTTAAAGTTTTATGGTCATACATTTAATTTCCCAGCTGTTTTCAATGATGTTTGACCTTGAAAAGGATGACCTTGACCTTGTCTAAGGTCAACATTGTTGAAACCATGAAAAAAGACTCAAAGATGTGGCCATTTTAGTATTTTACAGCATGCCAAAAAATTAATTAACGCCAATTTTATAGCCATAAACATGATTTCCTTGCTAATTTCTGGCAAATTTAGGTGTTTGACCTTGAAAAGGGTGACCTTGACCTTGGCCAAGGTCAAATGTGTCATGACCTTGTACCCAAGGAATAGCTAATTTTTGGATTTCAAAGTGTGTCAAAAATGAGTTGACCAACTTAGGATATTAAAGCTGACATTGGCACTTGACTCAGGTGGGTGGGCAGGCTATGGAAATGGAGGTCACTGAAAATGGGGGTGGGTGGTATCGGAGGTCACCGGTAATGGAGGTCACCTTTTTACAGTATTTCCTCTCTAGAAAATTAGATATACCATCAATCAATCTGATTTTTGGTATACAGTTTCTTTTTTTCATTACCTTTGGACTAGTATTGGTTATTTTTGTTTCCACCTTAATTATACATGCTTAATCATGGTAACGGAGGTCACTCACCTTAAAAAAAGGTTAAGGTCCGGGTATCAGGCCATGTGACCTCTCTTCCCCCAAAATGTCCTCAGGGCAGAGATCACAAACAATCACTTCCCCAGATAAACAAATAGCTCCCTTAACATACAATTTCTACCTTGCAATGATAACAAATACCACTCTTTAGTTTGTGTCTGTGTCTCCTTTTGTGAGAATAGCTGCAATTCTCTGCAAAACTCGCGTGGAGGAGTCTCACCTCCTAAAGATACTGCATCAGGTTGGCAATGCTCGCACAAGAGATCCCGAGATGGCTAGTGTAGCCCTATACCCACGGATACTAATGTTGTCGGTATAGACTATAAGAGTCAAAAAAGCTCTGGAAAATACGAACATGGTTTTAGTCTACCTCCCCTGCTAGCCATTTCTCAAACACTATGATCCTACCCCTACCCCTCCGATTTCAACAACCCCTACGATCCAGTCCAATCGTAGTGATTGACCCTTGGTGATCATGTATTACCTATACAATTGCCTATTCAGGTGCATGCCTTTTTCTTCTGTATCTGCTGTAATTGTAGTGATTGACCCTGTACAATGAAGAATTCCCTTCCGATCCTGGCCAGGTCAGTACGGTTTCAGGGTGCCCAAAACTTAGTGTCTGAGAAATGACTTCCAGAAGTCATTTCTCGTCCCTAGCCCCCCCCCCCCAACATGATCACTCCCTAAGGCAAGGAAACAGAATTTTTCAATTGTTCTCTGTGAACCTTTTATTAATAAATAATGAAACATACCATTTAAACGTGGTAAAATAAATTCACTATAGCAATTGAACACAGAAAGGGTATTGTGTCATGAAGAATGCTAGACTTGACTGGGGACGCTTGACACATGCATGACAATGAATTTGCTATACTTCAAGCAAATCCCTAGCGAAATGCTACAGAGTATACATTACAGTATACAGTAGTGTTGAATTAAACAATACTTAGTGTAGATTCATACATTGTATAAAATATATAGCCACCGATATCTCTATTGCTCCGATCGCACATACATCAAATGTTGATGATCTGACTAGATAATGGAATGTCACATGACTATTATTACAGACTAAGAAGTATGTTGTGGCTGGCTTATACTTGCGAATGTTACGCAATCACATGACCCGCAAGTCCTATATTGAATTCATGATAACCATGCAGCTGATTTACCCTCCAAGGGTTAGTTATTGATTGCATCATATCGCCGTGATGCAGAAATGTAGCCTTGGTGATGAACCGATAAGGCCCATTTTCCACCACCCGATATGGCCCTTCTGATATGGCCCTTCTGTTGGCCGCTAGACCCATAGTTTTACCACCGTCGGCTGACAGGAGCCATGCCCCACCATTGAACCCTATGGCAGCCCTGTCGGCTGAGGTGGTCATGTACAGCAGTTGTCAGCCGATAGAAGGACCATATTGGGTGGTGGAAAACGGCCCTTATCATCGTGTGGCATCCTCCCGTTTTTCCCCTAATCATAAAACCTGGTTATTATGACAATATTTCATAGCCTGCTTTAAATGGCAATACATGTATTTTCAAGGCCCTGTAGTCCCCGTTTTATATTTTCAATCTTTGTCAAGTGACCATGTGCCATTCTCCATTATTCCCATATCTCCTCCAGTAGGCTAACCATCAGTAAAGGCTACTCTAAATGAGTACCTACAGGGAAACATTAAATGATCATAGTTCCCATGTTAATCCAATTGAATAATAAATACCAGTACTTAATACAGTGTGCATGATCGTGTCCATGAAGTACATGTCGGAGAACTCCCATGTGCCTATTCACAGTTAAATATCAATAGTAGACTTCAGGGCAATAGGCACATACGGTACATGAGTCTTCGTATACGATGTATTTGCGAGAGAAATGTATAATGTTTAAATAGGAATATCTATGTTTAATTTATCACAGTCATGCATCCATAGAAACATTTTTATTATTAAGTAGTCATAAACTGTAGTGGGCAGGAGATTCCAGGGTTACATAGTCCTTGAGAAGGGCGGGAAGAGGGAGGGAGTCCACACCTGCCAACACATTTCCCGCCATTGATGCCCTCACTACCAGACGACAATTATCCATCAAACTACGCGGGTTTTTCCTAAACTTTCCTAGTCTGGCCAGCTCCTCGTTACTAAGAACATAATGTATAGCGTCTGCATCCTCTTTTGTAGGGTCTAATCCTACTGAGCAGACGAGATTCGTGAGTTCCGTCATGAGGGGTACATTAACGGCCATAGTCATAGTCACTTCCCTGTAAAGGGCTCTCAGGGCTAAGGTCTCCTTTGTCGTCTGTCTGTAAGCCATTGCGCGCAGTACAACCCGAATGAGACGCAATTCCCAGCACTGTGAGGTTTCAGATGAAAAATTGGGGAAATATCCTTCAGCACATAATTGTCCAACGGTAGCTGCGGTTACTTCTGCACCATGGGCCAAAAGGGTCTGAATGCAGCGCAGTCTGTCGGCCATTGAGGCTTGTGAATTGGCGGAGAATTCATTGAGTGCATGTTGGCAGTAGCGGATAGCATGGAAGAGTGCTGTCTCGCCCATGTTATCATGTGATATGTCTACATTGACGCCTGCCTCTAGTAATGATGACACACACCTATGGTAGCCCCTCATGGCGGCAACAACCAGAGGAGGTGGTACATTATTCTCTCCTCTACAATGCACATCACAGCCGCTCCTGACCAGCGCCCTAACGACCTTGTGATGACCCTGATGGGCGGCGTACTGCAATGGAATCGCTCCCCAGCGGTTAGCCTTGTCTGGATTGGCACCATACTTAAGCAATGCCTTGACACAGTCTAGATGGTTATAAGTGGCTGCTTTAAACAAGGCTGTACAACCCCATTCATCTGTAGCGTCCACAGACGCTCCGTTCTGCAGGAGCAGCCGAACAACGGCTGAATGTCCATTAGCGGCGGCAAAGACAAGTGGAGGAATGGCGCCTTGATCACCACGTGTTGCCAAGTTCACATCAGCTTCCATCGAGATGAGTATTTGGACGAGATTCTCGTTGCCGATCTCACAAGCCACGTGTAGAGGGGAGAGACCCCATGTATTGTAGACATTGACGTTAGTTTGAGAAAGGAGGAGACGCGCCAAAGTAAGCGCGTCGCACTGCCTAATAGCCTGGTAGACGCAGTACTTGGTCTTCTTGTCGTTAATCTTGAGGATTTGTTGGATCCTCCCCGAGGAACATGACACACCCATTGTTGATTATTTGATTACCTACAAAGACAAAAATCAATTGACATATTAGAAAAGATATAAAGTATAATGGCAATGCATTCACAGTCGGATCTCCCTACCTTCCTCCCTCCATCCCTCCCTCCCTTCCTCCCCCCCCCCTCCCTCTCTCTCTCTCTCTCTCTCTCTCTCTCTCTCTCTCTCTCTCTCTCTCTCTCTCTCTCTCTCTCAGACCCCCCTATATTTACGTGAAGGAGAACGCTGGGCGTGCATTTTATATACCTAGCCCTTCTTCCACATGCCATTGGTGCACTATACTTTTACTCAAAGACCTTTCAATGAATCTATAAAACATAAAAAGGCGACCCAATAAGTCCATATATACATAATATCTGAGTGTGCTGAGTGTGGTTGATTATCTCAGACAATACCAACTCCCCTCTTCTTTCCCCCTGACGCTACGATACCCTGTCCACCATATCCTGGAGGGGCGCCCTGACTGTGAGGCCATAGATATCCACACGGTGTGACTATTAGTTGGGGATCCAGCCAGCTCAAATATCAATATTTAAAAATCTCCTGGTGTTGAGAGCAGCACAAGATGTCAAAGGTCTCAATGCAATCGCAATGGGTCCTAATCAACTTAGGATACATATGAATGGGAAATCCATTGTGCACTGAGGACCTCTAGTGTTAATGAATGGAAGTAAGTTCTCTCACTCCTATATAGTAAATTTCAAATTTTGACCTTTGGCCTTTAATTTGACCTTGTTCCGACCTAGATGTGAAGATACACACCTCAGATTCATTATCAGCACTATCAAATTACCCAGATCCCTGTCTGATATCTTGTGCTGCTCTCAACACCAGCACTAGTCCATCTCGATGAGCTGGATCCCCAACTATATTGGCCACTAGCTGGTCTGGAGCTGGTTCCGGCGACACACACTGATAAGAACTGATAAGATGGGACCAGCATGTCCCTGGAAGTGGGTGTTAACCAGGGACAAGGTACCCATCATGGTATGTGTTATCAGTGGGTTTTACCTCAACCAGCGAAATTCAAAATGGCGGCTCCTCTAGGCCTCCATACTGAGTCCTATTGGGTGTAAGCGGGACTGGAGCTGGTACCCAGCATGATATGTCTTATCAGTGGGGTTTACCTCAACCAGCGAAATTTAAAATAGTGGATACACAGGACGTCCATACTAAGCGCTATACAGGAGCGACCAGAGGATCGGTAAGGGGTGATACCCCTTAATCTGAATATTTCTTAAAGAACCAATAAACCATTCTGACTGGAGGGAGTGGTGTCATTATCACGTCGATTAAATACAGTCGAAGGTGAAGTTCATAGAGTGAAAAATGTGGTTTATTTGAAATCGTAAAATAACCAATATACCACATCTATAAATCTCATACGGAGAGCTTGTTAGTCAGAGTCTTTGTGGGCCTCAGCAGTTAAGGTGGATGTAGCATACATTCCCTCTAGTACCTGGAGCGGAACAAGATGCGATTTGGACCTCACTCCCCCTTTCTGCTCCCCCCCCCCCTTTCAATGTCTTACAATCCCCCACTACATACCAAGTACCTGCGTCATGTGCCTACCACTTCCGGTGAACTCACACTTAGCTATAATTGGTAAAGGGCGATACCTTTAAAATGACAAATTATCGTCGAAGAAGCTAACTCTTTCTAAAGACGTATAATTACGTGTTTTATAGAAATATTCATTTGAATCCAAATAGCCATGATATTATCAAAAATAGAAATGACTGCTTGGATTCCCATGTGTTTAACACACAGACTACAATTATATTAAAGCATCCTACGTTTACTCCAACACTTATGTCATCCTTTTATGTCATACCTTTCACACTAGGAAGATGAGAGAGAAGGAAGACATTAATATATCACAAGTCCATACATGTCTAGTGACATCAGGGGAAATGGTGTGGTTTATATATAGAACATAGTCTACTGACCATGCTATATATGTAAGTGAATACCCCCTACCAAATATATAGAACATGACGTACTAAAGTAGACCTTCATGTCATCACAGTCAGAGTATCAGCTGTGCTATAAAGGGGGAATTATATGAAATCAATCAATCAGCCTCAATATTATACATCTGATTGGGTATTTACAAAATATTCAACATATAGTATAAGAGAGTCCCTCCTAAAAACTGATATGTCTGCATGGTTCCATGGTGGGCACACTACTTGATTTCAGCTTTGTATATGTATATATCCATGCGTTGACTATGAGATGTATGATGTGCCTCAAATGTATGTAATCATACCAAAACAAATTGCAACCATGTCATGTCATAATGTTATTCTGCCCACACAAGGTCCAAAACTGTAGTCCTATGATATTACCCTGATAATGCTCACAATCCCTGCACTTCCGGTCACTTGGAGAGGACCCCCAACTGCTAATCGGATCGACTTGTTCTCGAAAGTCGAGAAGGAGTGACACAACCGGGTGTTGTCTTTTCCGACTGTCACCTCAGATGATGAACAAACACTTATGTAAAAAGAAAATGATAATAAAAGTTAAAAAGAAAAGAAAAGAAGAAGCATGCCGCCTATACGACTGTCAGGTCACGTACGAGGTACATCCCCCATACTTGGTCTATGAAGCACTGATTATATTTTTTTTCATAGATTTCTGCTTTATGTCCATGCCTAAACCAACAATATGGATTTTGGCTTATGGGCACAGATCATGTATAGACAACGTGAAGGGCTGGTTCCACTGCATTGGTCAGGTCCTTTTATTTGTGGCTATTCCGACCGATTTCTATATAGCAACTACTGTTTATATGATATGATTAGTCATGCTACCTTTCATCACAATGGTGTTATCATAAAATAGGGTAAGACAGGTGAATACCCCTAGCTCTATTTTAGGGGAACCTCAATGATACTGAGTGATGCACAATGACTCCAGAGGCCATATTATACCCCGTGCAAGGATTATGACACTAATCTGATAAAGCTTAGCCTTGACTATAGGAAAGCTGATTAGCTGATTATTAGGTCCTATTAGGGGCTGTATTAACACCAATAATAGCCACAGACCAAATCCCAAGCTACCAAATGAATAGCAATGCTTCTTTCTGATCAGTCATAATTTTATTTAGAAAAAAAAAACCAACAAAAACACACTAACTCATTTAGTCGTATTAAGTCTTCTTAATGTGTGATATGATTCGTATCCTCTTTGTATTTTGATATTGATTTATAACATGTTTATAGCACTATGTTGACAAATACAATGAAAGCTGAATAGGTTAGTGAAGTCCCTGTACCATGGGTCAATGTAAACCTCTTTTCACTATGGTCGCCCCGTATGTTCATAACCTCCTTTTTTTTGTCAACTATCTTCTTTTGAACACAATATGAGTAAATACCATTATCTATTGATAAAATAGAGACGGTCTTTTATGTAGGCATACAAGATCCGGTATTAGAAAGGGGGTCTGTATGTTAACATATATAGAATCGAGGGATATCACATGATGATAAGTAT
The DNA here is from genome assembly GCA_949317995.1 of Acholoe squamosa. Lineage (NCBI taxonomy): Eukaryota > Metazoa > Annelida > Polychaeta > Phyllodocida > Polynoidae > Acholoe > Acholoe squamosa. Next base: position 58,765,480 of record OX439038.1, on the reverse strand, counting down.
ATATCTATAATACTTTCACACAAATAATAACTCGTGGATGTCGGCCTATCGGTGCCATATGAAAGGTTTTCTGAAATAACATAATAACGTAGGAAACATCCTCATCATTATTGAAGATAGGCATTCTTGAAAACAGACTCACAAAAAATATAGCCTATGAAATTGGCACTTATAAATTTGTATACTGGTTTGTGACCTATCTTCCAGTTTAAATTCTAGATGAGATAAAAATAATAAATACGTACTGGTTGTCCAGATGAGAAAAGAAAGTCCTATGCTGTGGTAGTGTAGTACAAGTTCGACTCCATAGAATATTCCAATAAGTAGTGTTCAAATTATCTTTGTACGTATCCCCACGTCCTTTTTGAAGCACGGGCCTAAAGCTAGTGGTGATTAAGTGGCGTGTGCCCTCGACACAAACGGATTTCTTCCAAATGACGACATGTGTTGGGATGCCCTATTTATACCATCCCGAGCGTCATTCATGAATGAAATCGTCTGACCCGCCCCCTCTAACCCCTCCCAGACCCCATGTCGCCACCCTCCCACCTGTCCTGACGCCACGCGTCGATCAGCGTTCCTGACAACTTCCGCCTTTGTCTGTGACGCCGGAACCACGCGTAATCTGAGCCATGGTTGGTTGTCGTCTGCTCTTGAACTGTGCCATTCTCTGGCTGGGTGCCAGCTTTTAATTGTTGGCATGGAGACCGAATACCTGACACCGAAAGTACATTATTGGCGTGGGAGTGACGACTGCATGGTGCCCTATGAATATTCAGTGCGCCCTCCAAATATGGTATGATTGCGTAGTATTACTTTCCATATTTGGCACCATTCATCCGTATACGGGCATGGGGCTTTTCTGTTTTCTGAAACTCCTTCAGAACTTGGTAAGACAGGAGCCTACCATGCATATATCATTTCCCCATGTCTTGTAGTATCGGATGGTATATGTGCATATTGTAGTGACAATATTAAAGATCTAGCCTATTCCTGTATGTATTTCAACTCTTTTTTTCTGTGATTGTAGCTTTAGATGTAGGGAATTTAATTGTTATAGTCCTCTTATATGATCTAACTAACTTTACAATGTAGATGGCACCACTATGAATGCATTCCTGATATGATAAGCTTTGATTTAATACCAAATACACCTACTTTTTCTATAAGTGTCATAGAAATGCCAGGGGGTGTCGGAAGAAATAAAAGTTGCTTTTTCAAATTTTGTTTTTATTTTGGTTTTTGACTTTTCCACGTCGGGGGGCCCGTAATCCAAATAAAAAAATAAGTGTGGCCTTAGAAGCTGTTAACTTTCAATACACTTGAATAAACTGCCTACGCAGTATAGTAATGGGGATTTAGCCTTAGGCCTAAAGAAAAAAGAGGTGTGTTTTCAGTTAACCGAGCGACCCTAGCAAAACAGGGCCGATCCTAAGTTTCTTTTTTTTTATTTTGAGAGTTTTGAAGAAATTTTTCATATTTTTATGAATTTTTAGCAATTTTTTTTCGTATTTTTCTTGGATTTTCATCCATTTTCTCTGGGTCTTCACATATACATATCCTAACACATTTTTCACATTTCCCATGTTCTTTTCATATTTTCTACCGTTAAATCAAAGAATCTGACATATCTGCCCATACATTGGTATACGAACTTTAAAAAAAAAAGAAAAAAAAAGAGAAGAAATCCGACCTACCGACCCTAGCCCTTTGAGCCATGTAAATGGAAACACACCTTTTATTTTTTTTTGGCCTTATATGTCTTACATGTCGGCATCATCTATGGGGTGAAATCCATATTAATTTTGGTGATTGATATTTATCATTTATCATGTTGGCTTATTATATAAAAGACGTCTATACTTGACGATATGACCCCCCCCCCCTCTAAAATCGACAGGGTTACATACGTCGTGACGGGTACTATAACCCCTTTTTAGGCATAGATAACAGGAGACGTGAACTCTATCTATACCCCACCCGTATAACTATTTATAAGATGGATATAAATTACTTGCCCAAATAAGCCATAGGTCTACAGTGAATTATTCTGAAGGAAGGAGGAACTAGGAATACATTCTTTGTCATTTAATAGCGACACGCACGCTATAGTCACGATTATGAAACATGGTCCTAGCTTGCACTTCTAACATCACATATTCATTTTCAAAATACAGACATCCTTCACATTTAGGTACATGTATATGGAATGTAATATCCCTAAACAAGATGCGTCAGGGTGCCGCTCCCATCGGAAACCTGCAGGACCTGGAGGGACCCTAGTCGTATGTTGTCCCATGCATGTTATGATATACCGGGTGTGAAGGAATATGACGAATTTCTTTATATAAGTGAAAAAAGTCAAATAACAGGCCATACCACCACATAACTTAAGTCATCCAATCCCATCCCGATTCCACTGTTTGGAATGCAGGATGTTAAGCCCCACATGTCAATATATGCATTGAAGATTTATCCGTCTCATGCAGCCGAGGTATAGGTCAACTAATGTAAACAATACATCCTTTATGCCTATGTTTGTAATATAAATCATAAATACATATTGACAATTGCTGAATGTTTCTCCCACGCATTAATATTACACTTTATGACAATATCAAATTTTGTCTTCGTGAACAATACTTTTATACAATGTAAATATATGTCATCAGATCTTGCGTCAACCCTCGGATGGTTGGAGGCCTACATGTGCTAGAATTGATATAGACGTTAAACCTCCGGTCATGTGATGGGGAGATTTCAGACCTGTGTTAATGCCATCGAAGAAGCTCTCATGTAACATAAATGTGGTTGTGAATAGCCAGCGAAAGTCGCAAGCACATGATTATAACCTATCCCCGGCACAGTACATGCACTTTTACACCGGAAGTTGGGACGCATTCCATCGACGAGCAGGACCCCCTGCATCGCGGATTACATGCTTATACTCACTTTAATGGTGGGTATCTACTCCACTTGCTGGAACTAGTTTGAAAGATTTAGAGTGAACTGAACGCTGAGCTTTCAGAAAGACTCCAGCTATGACGAAAAGTACCCTGAAGGAGACCAACCTCCAGTTTATTAAGGAACCTGTATACACCCGCAACTTCCGCTCCTCCCCATCAAAATCAGCCATTTAAATCAGCCAGGAAGATCACAGGGTTTATAAACCCTAAATGTAGCCATTTATATACAGAGTAAAATCGCGCCATACATTTGGATTGGTCAGAAAAGTTAGACCTAAGTTTGATCCTTGTTATGGGGTTATAAGAGTAAGTTCCTTTTATCAGTTCTCTTTATACATGCATGTACAGGGATTCCACCCGATGTTTTAGTTGAAAATTGTTGCAAGAACTTCATATCCCTGGGTATATAATTATGAGGACTTTATTGACAGGAAAGGGAATAGGAAAGGGAGAACCAACATTGGTATGGATATTCAGGGATTACCTGTACGTACTACTGAACCTTTCCCAATGTGGGCTGTTTTGGGTTTTGCCCTCTCGCCTAGCTTAGACTCATTCAAAATACCAAGAGGTAATAATTCGGCATACACGGTTACTCTTTTAATATGTACGCATCGACACCTTCTAACATACCGTAAAAAAACGCGTATAAGCCGCGGCACATGGGTAATTCAAGGGGTGGGGAGGGGGAGGCGGGGTACAGATGTGTACATGGTGCAACATGGGGGTAGGGTCTATTTTCTGGGAATAAGAATGCATAGTATATTTAATTGACAGTGCCAAAATTGAAGCCCCATAACCTGTACGTTATTGTGTTTAAACTTACGCGACTCCGTGCCTGAAAGTTGGATGGCCCCACAATTAGACGGTCCCATAAAGTTACCGTCTAAAAAACATTGTATCATTCTTGAAAATTGTTGATCAACCGGTTGTCAATATTTTATTCAACAGTATATATGTGCCCACTGGATGATTGTATAAATGCAATCTGGTGGACATGTACTGGTGAGTATAGGCTGTTACATGCTACACTTTCACTTTCCAACCTTACACTGTTAGTAGTAGCCAGGGTTATTTTACAGCAAAAACCCTTGGCAACTTTAGTTCCAATACATTTTGCTGTACATCTACAGGAGGTGAGTTGCTGTAATTCTACAATACAATCCACAGTAATCATACAGTAACAACCACTGTAACCATACAGCAAGATTATTCAGATCTACAGAAGCATATGCTGTAAATTAACAGGAAAATATGTTGTAGAATTACAAAAATATGTCTTGTAAAATAACAGTGATATTTTCTGTAAATGAACAGCAAGTTTTACTGTAAATTAACAGCAGAAAATACTGTAAATTTACAGAAACTTTTGCTGGCAACTGAGGTTCCAGCAACTATTGCTGTAAATTTACAGAAACTATGTGTAGAATTACAGCTAGAGGTGCTGTTAATCTACAAAAATTGTATTGTATATATACTCTACCAGTGAGGTGAGTCCATGACATAGTCCCATAATATTTTTTATGTGTGCACTCTGTGCAGGCATTGATACTATAAACCATCCATGCCTGATGAAGACAAGAAAGTCTCCAATCCCAGTGAAGTGCTATCACTGGGAGCAAGAGAAGTAGACAACTGTCTCTCCCAAATCATTTCATGGTCAGTCAGTTTTAACACTGGACTAACCGAAAGACAGGTCGGCCTATGTTAGCTTCAAGTTCAGAGTCCAGGCACTTGTATATACAATTTAGACACAGGTGTGGTGTCTTTGGTGTATATTACTGGTTGTTCCTAGTTTCTTCTCAGATAACTCTATACATTATCTGTTGTGCACAATGTTAGATTGAATCCATTGAGGTTATTCTCTGATAAGCTCTGGGAACATAATTGGATTGTGATGGCACTATAAGCATATATATTCTTAACAAATGGTGGATACTGTTGCCCCCCCCCCCTCCAGTAGCAGGACCTAGAGGTAAGGCTATTTTGGTAAAGCCTTTTTAATATGGGTCACTCTGGTACAGAGTGACTGGCTGGCCTAGGGTATGCAAAAGTAATAATTATACAGGACAACTCACAGTACATATGTGTCTACAGGTAGAAGCTTGTCACTCAACAGTGACACTCAGTGTATTTGAGAAAACTGTTCTTTCCTGTGTTGATTTACATAGAACAACCCTGTTATATAATCCCAACTCTTTACAGTGTACTATCCATTGCTCATATCATATCCCTATACTATTAGATTACATAAGGATCGGGCCGTTAAGTCTATACACACTGTAAATGCATTAGGTACAAATATGTTTACTAGATAAGGAATGAACATTAAGCAAGAAGAGCTCTGCCAGTCTCTACACATTATAGTTGATAAGTGACACTGACAGGCCGGCCACCTGTTCTTGTTCTGACGCATGTATATGCCAGCGACAGACCGCCCACCGTATACTACTCACACCTGACAAAACGTGCATCGTACGCGCTCCCCGCCACATCCTCAACTATTTTTGGAGTAGAGGGTGGGAAGAAGTGGCGAATAGGACAATATATGTAATCCAAATAATTAAATTGAGCATTTATGATAAGTTCATGTGTGAGTCAGAGAAAACTACCATATCCCCTGACTTTCAATGGACTTTCAGAGTTCGAAAAAGAAACCATTCCCCTGATAGATATTCTTTTTTATATCGACTATTCTTTTAATGTGTGTGTGTGTGTGTGTGTGTGTGTGTGTGGGGGGGGGGGGCGCTATGTGGGTGGAGGCGGCTCCCATGTCGTAACAGTCTCAGTTAGAGCAGGTGCTATTGGGGGTGGAGGGGGGGGGGCTCTGGAGGTGCAGGTCGGGTGCAGGTGTGTGTGGGAGGTGGGAGAGGAGGAGGGCTGCGGGGGTCGGTTGTGTGGGATGGGCTCACAGGGAGCACCCCCGAATTACTCAAGTCAGGAATAATCGCTCTTAAAGGAAGTAATAAAAATGATAATTAAAAAAAACAACAACAAAAAACAAAAAACACACACACAAAACAAACAAACCAAAACCAAAACAGAATATAGGTTCTGTTTTACTCATTCAACTCAAGCCAGTTTATGACGAAATATTCCACTGGATGTCAAAGTGTTTTGTCTTACACCATAAACTCTGTGATAATGGTACATGTACTATCCACAAACAGTAAAAATTAAAGTCAAATGTCCAAGGATTAAAGCCAACAAGTCAATAAACGTGAAGGACCTGACATTGTGTTGCTTTATGCTTACCGCCAAGAATAAAATTATTATCTCATGGAATACTTGTATATAGTTGCATCCATAAAGGTCCCACCTGATGCATAACCAAACTAATAAACAACCGTGTTAAAACACAGCTGAAAGGAACCCTTAACCCTTGTTGACGTTTCACCCTATTGTGAAACGCCGCCCCCACCACCCACTGACCTCTCACCCCTGCTGTATTCAACCCTTTTCGTCCTTTCAACTCTCCACCCCCTCAAAGCGAATAGAGTGGGACGGCGATGGGAGGGGAGGGGGTTTTGCTCAGCAATAGAGCAATACCAATAAAGTGAATAGTGCAATGTACCAACAGCCAGAAATGAATGGGAGGGGTTTTCTGCCTATACGTCTGTATTATAAATTGTTAACAGGTGGCATAATAGGCTTAAAGACCTCAATGATGTCCTGATTCCACAATGTGACCATCCAGCCATTGGCAAAGCTATCCATGCATGTCAGTGCTTTCCTATTGAGTATCAATAATAGAGGAGTTCTAAACTCCCTAATCCATGGTATACTATGAAACGCTCTTTTGTTGATCTCATTCCCACGAGGAAGCAGTAAACTCGTGGGCAGAGGGTAAAATACACATTATCAAGTGGCCCCTCTCCTCGCCCTAGATCACATAGCCTGTATGATGAGTTGAAGCTCTCCGTGTAACATGATAACCGTGGGGTCATGTCATCTTTAACATGTTTAATGATAAATTTCAATGTGTCATGTAGTAACCCCATAATTAGAGACAGTGGGGTAGTACTGCACAATTTATAACAGATAACTGACAGCGGCTTCTTCCTTTCCCACAGGGATGTGGCCATGCTCAAAAGATTTATCAATATGATTTTCAAGACATAGGCTCTCCATGATTTCCCTGGGACTTAGGTTTTCTTAATCCATGTTAGGAATAGATAGTCAATTGAAAATAAGTTACTAAAAAGCCATCGCAGCTTGCTGTCTCAGCTTAACCTTCTTTATGACAAAATGAAAGGACTTACGGCCTATCACAGTCACCATATCTGGAAGTCATTTCTCAGAAGCTAAGTTTTGAGCACCCTCAAATGGTACTGACCTGGCCTGGATCGGAAGGTAATTCTTGATTGTACAGGGTCAATCACTATGACTGATGCAGATATAGAGGTAAAGGGCATGCATTTGAATAGGCAATCGTAGGTAATACATAATCACCAAGGGTCAATCACTACGATTGGACTGGATCGTAGGGGTGGTTGAAATTGGAGGGAGAGGGGTAGGATCGTAGCGTTTGAGAAATGGCTAGCTGGTATCATAGGTTTGAGCTTTGCTGTCAAAGTAAAAAGTCCACTACATGCTATGTAAACCCTGCGTCAGTAAGGCATGGCTTATACCCGAGGATGGCCCCATTGTTCACTTTACATCCAAAGTTTGAAGTGCGCCTTTTACGTGAGGATATTGAATTGTAGAGCAGTATTTAAGTGGCAACAAAAAGATTTTGGGTGAGGGACTTGATGAGCGTGTCTCATAGGTGGGGTGCACTTTATACTTTTTTTTATCGGCATTCATCTTAGGAACAACACGATCTGTCTGACAATTTTTTTGACGTAACACTAAAGAGGTAAAACGGTACCATTTTTCAGTGAATAGCTCGCAAATAAGGAACGACCATCTTTTTATTTTGAGCAGTTTAGTACATGTACTGCCTGGTAAATTGAATATCATACTTCCGAAGTTCCCCGCCTATAAGGCGCACCCTGCGTTTAGCTATATTCTAAAAGGTGCATCTCGAGGCCATCCTCGCCTAGAAACTATGGCCGGGGGGGGGGGGGTGCAGAAATTCTCCAAGGGTGACATTTGGATAGTCAGACTCATAATTATATAGACGCACATAATAACATCTCTTAACACGTCATTAGAGTATATGTATTCATTAACACACCAATGACGTCATAAGAAGCATGCATACGTGGGTGGGTGTGTAGAGAGGCTGGGAGAAGCAGATGAATGGTAGTGGTGTAGATGGGGTGGGGGTGAGGGGGAGGGTGTAGAGAATAGTGGGCGTTGCACTGCCAAAGTGTTGACACGACACGCCCACTTCCACCATTTGGATTACGCTCCAAGATGCTCCAAGGACATTTGCAGTAAACTACAATCTAAGAATACATCTACCCCGTCTCTAACCCAACCGCCACCTATTAAAGACAGAATGGACGTCTCTTCTTTCCATGTCACATTGTGTCTTTTTTTCTTGGCGATCGGAGGAGCCGTGGATTACTTGATTAAAGACCTACACTATAAGACAATGGCAATTAATAATTTTTCCATCATTATATAGATTCATACATGGTGCACGCCTCTAAATACAAATCATAGTAATGTACGATTTCTTTCTCTTTTTTTTTTGCTGGAAGGGGGGGGCACTATCCCAATTAACTTAGACTCTCTTAATTCAACTCACAAACTTGGCAAAAAAGACACAAGTTCTGTTTTTGGGGGTTGTAACTCGGAAACCTGAAAAACGTTTTTACTGCCAAGTAGGTATTCTTGAAACTGTCTAGTCTAGAAAAATATCTATTTCTCCCAATCACCACAAGGTAGCAGCACATGCCTTGCTCCTAGCAGCTAAACACTAGGCCCAATAATACACTAACCCAAACCCTTGACCCTTGGCCATGGTCTAGATATTGGCAGCGGTATATACACTCCCTCACCAGCAGAGTCCCATTTCCCTTCGCCCAACCCTCCACAATAACCAACAATGTCTGCATCTGTCCCTGATGATATGCGACTGGGCTATGGCCATGCAGGGACTGTGGATTTGGCAGTGGTGGACCATGTTGCTACACTAACCATGAGGAATGGTGAACAGAACAGGTTTAACACCACCACAGTGGGAAGGATCAATGCAGCCCTAGATAAAGTACTCAGGTAAGGACACCTGTTGGTGGTGTGAAAAACTAACAAAGGAACCAACTCTTTCTAGCTAAGAGGACAAAGAAAATATGCATTGATAAGTTTCAAACAATAGATAATTAAAATAAAAACATAAATAGAAAGATGGTATTGAAGTGGTTTTGTATTGAATGTATGATCCCTTTAATTAAATATACACTGTTATTGTATGATTGGAGACAAAGGAAACCTGTTTGACTAATTTGCAATATGTACATGTACATGTTGTTGTATTTATCTGTGAGAACTCTGTACATTGATTCTTTTCACTGCAATGTTTTCACTTCAGTAACCCTGATGTGCATGCACTGGTGGTGATGGGCGAGGGGAGGTTTTTCTCCTCGGGTTTGGACCTCCCCTGGATACAGTACCTGGGGAAGACAGGGCAGTCAGATGAGCTGCTCCACTTTCTGGGATCCTTTGTCAAACTTATCACACGCATGGTAACCTTCCCCATGCCTACAGTTGCAGTAATTAATGGTATGTCAGACTTTTGGACTTAAACAAATTTGATGCAGTTATACCTTACATGTCAGACGCGAGGATAAAACTGGAAAAAATCCCTGTTGTACGTGGGGTATTAAAGGGAGAGACTCCTGTTGCCACTGGGACCTAGTCTTACAATACCAATAGGACACAACAGATGTCTCTAGCATAGGGGGTGGGGCCTCAGCCAAAGATGTGTGAGAGGGGGCATAACCATCTCATATTTTGTAACTGAGGATGAATGGAGGCACACAGAGCCTGGCCCATTTCACACCCACCTAAACAAAGCATGCTATATTTAGAAAGTCAGACTATATGCACCACACTGAACAGAACCTTTTGCTGGGGACCTTTTGGTAGTTGTAGGTAACGGGCTCAGAATGTAAACATGTAGCTAATAACAATAAGAATATTGGTAGCATTGGTATTTTGAATTATTCAACAGAGGTCTCCAAAGTATAACTAGGTCATCCATGGGTCAGTAGGGAGGCCCTTGACCATCCATCTAAAGTTTGCCGTCTACCTGAGTTAGAGTTGTGTAATTTGCAGTTTCAGTCATGGATGAATAGAGGCACCCAGAGCCTGGTCTATTCTAGTACCAGGCATACACCTAATAGATGCAGCCAAAATTAGCAAGTGAGAATATAAATGATTGTTCCACACTACATAGGTAGAGTGTTTGGAGCCAATGTTGATAAATGATGCATTCACAGTTAGTGGTCAGTCGCGAGTAGTTTTGACAAGATTGGAGATAAGAGATAAGATAAGGGTCTAATTGAGGCCTCCTACTTCTGGCCCCTGGTTTACAAATCTCTCAATTTTTCTTAAATGAGTTATTTCTTTTACTAAATTGGCTGTATTTTTCTACACCTCCTCATGTTTAAAAATTCCTGTTTGTTTTTTCGATTATTCTTTTCATTTTTTCTTCTAACCTTTCAATGATTTTGTAATTTTGAGAAATTTCTCCCTCATTCTCTATGGCCCAGATGTTAAGAGCCCCACTGTCCCTGCCCGCATCACTCTCCCGGCTGGGGAGGTTTATAAAACGACTGACCACTGACTGTTCAGTAGGATTCCATTTGTTTTTTTCAACACTGAGGTATGATAATTCATATTACTGACACTGCATCTGTTTCAGAGGAAATGGATATAGTCATATAAAAAAAACATGAGTAAACACTGGACATTATTATGAGTTTTGTATTGAAGTACTTCATCTAAAATGATAATGTAAGGGTGGCCATCTTGGAATTTGGGATGGACATGATTTCATGAATACAAAAAAAACATCAAAAATAGAACCTTGCCCCTTGAAATTATGGGTTTAGATAACCCTTTGAAGAACAAATACTAAGAACATTGAAGTTGTAATGAAAAATTATCTTTTCTGTGGAAAATGATGGTGACCTACTTGAAGCTTGTATAGCGTGAAAACGCACCACCGGATTTTTGTAAGGCGTCCAGATCTGAATTTGTAAGACTTTTTTATGTAGGAAACTGCCATCATACCTTTTGGTACCCAAAACAAAAATAGAAGTGCCTGGGCTCTTGGACTATTAGACCTTAAAGCAGCCAAAAAACAGGTGTTCTTGTTTGATACTGTTTAGTCAGAGAGTAAAAATCTTGTTATCATCCTCATTTTATAAAGGTATAAAATGTGATGAAGTTTGTGAAAAAGGGCCAATTTTTGGGCATAGTTTTGAGGAAATGAAACACTACTTTATGCTATTGTTTAGAGCCTAAAGGATTTGTGAAAGCCAGGATAGGTGTGTACAAGTGGATAAAGGCTAAGTTTATGAGGGAGGAGGCTCAGTAACAGGCTTGTGATGTGAATACCTCAATAACTTTAGAAAATATATCCAGCCCTAGTAATGACCACTCCCAATAAATCAGATGGTAGAATGAGGTTGGGGTTTGCCTGCAAGCTACACAGACCCTGGCTATATATAACAGGCATGTGTGTGCCCATGGGTTTCAGTGGGGTAGTCTTTGCAAGTGAGATCTGTGCTAAATATATCCACTTGCACATACAATAGAACTTTTGTTATATGGAGCATTTTAGGTTCATACAACTTCCTCCCTACAGTCAAAGTGTCCTTATGGAAGAGAGTAGGCTATGTAGCCCACTAAATACAATGTCAGCTTATTACAGAAAAAGCTAGGACAAGAAAATCTGGTGCCTATTAGCAATACCTCCTATTAATAAAAGCTTCTATTGAGGATGTTTTACTGTACCCTTGGTGAATGCTGGCCAAGACCTCATCTGAGGCAGGTTCATGACCAGTGCCACCACCCTGCTAAATATAGCTGACTTGAACTTTGAAGGTCACCCTGATCCCTGACTCTATGTATGTTAACCAGACTGTGACAAAGAGGTCAGCTAGGTCTAACCTGTCCTATTCCTGGTGGCAGCTAAAAATAAGCTGCTGCTGCACTGCTAACTTACAAATATTGGCTATAAATAAAGTATGTCAGGGGGTCACTCCTTGTTTTCCTATGCAGAAGCAAACCCTCTGATTCAGTGCCATTGTCATGGGTAAAAGACTTGAGAATTTGGGACCCATTTTGTGAGAAAGTGCCAAATATCGCTTATCAAGGGGGACCCACCAAATGCTATTAACCCAGAAGTGTTATTCAGAATTATCTATGGATATAGTACCACACTATGTACAGGCCTAAAAGTCCCATGCTGCTGCACACAAATGGATGGCCTAGACTGAAGTTTACATTGTCTATTGTAAAGTTTGCATCTCAGGTAAAAGATGGATATGATATTATGTCCTGGAATTGGGCAAACAGCACTCCTATTCAAGGCCCTTGTAGGGGTCATGCCCAGGGCCCATATTGGGCTCAGATAAGAACTCTTTCCCTTGAAGTCACGTTTGCACATGGTATCCAAATATGTGGGATTCCCCCCGCCCCCTCAGGAAAAGTGTGTCCAAGGCCTGATCTTAGGCAACTACCTTACCCCAACCAGTGCCACCACCCTGCTAAATATAGGATACTCCACACAATTCTGGCTGATACTCTCTCCCCAACTCATGGCTCTCTGCATATCATTGAGTTGAGTGACATATATATATATATATATATATTAGGTGGGTCCTATTATGATAAGCAGCAAGCTGTGGGTCAGTTTTTGTATGTTCAGCCATAGCGAACTTCCCCCTGTAAGATATAATCATGTAATCTAAAAAAATAGTTAATAAATAAAAAAGAAGTCTGTACATCTTGGTAAAGCTGGACTCTTCTTTTCGCCCTTGACTATAAATCACTATATCTTATTCTGTGATCAGGGCATGCGGCTGCTGGAGGTGCTCTGTTTGCACTGGCCTGTGACCTGAGGATAATGAGGAGGGATCGTGGTTTTTACTACATCAATGAAGTCCGCATAGGGCTCCATCTCAAGGGAAACATCAAGGAGCTAGTGCTGTGAGTAGGATCACTATTATAAGATTTAGTCGTACTAGGTGACGCAAAAAAAACTGACAGACCCACCAATTTGAGGGGTGATTTCAGTATTGATAATTCAAATTGATAAAGGGAAAACACCCTTTTGTGATATCACATGCATGAACAAGAGGGATATTTTGCTGCCTATGTGTAAATTTTCTTTTGAGCCGATATATTTTGCAAGCTTAACCCTTAGGTGCCCAAGCGCGTATTTAAGCGCGGTTTTTGGCTTAAATGCATGTATATTGAAAGAAATGTCCCTCCAGATACTTCTACTTGTCCAATCTGCAAAGTTAGACCCTCTTTGGAATGCTTATGACCCCCCAATTACAATACAACCATTCATTTGGCTTTATCTCCAGAATGGCAGGCGCAGTGAGTCAATACCTGAAAATGAGCAGTCATTCTATGTGATTCAACCCTCCAAGAAGCTAAAATCTGACAGGTACCAAAATCATGAGAGATCACACACAGAGTTTCCCATACTCCAATCATATTTTACAATAACTGTTCATATCCATAAAGATAAGCTATGCATTCTTACTATTATAACATATAATGTTTCCTGTGTAACAGAACAGATACAGACAGAATCAGGTTTGAAAGTTATGTAAGGTCGTAGGATTGCAGGGTATATGGGTGTATATAGCACAAGAGAGACCAAATACCAATAAATGACAGCAAATAGAATGATTTGGTAACTATGGTTACCATACCTGACCAGGAATGCCATGTCCTTAACTGAAAGTCTTCCCTGTGTTATGAGTATTAAGAAAATGTAATGCCGAGCCCAAATCAAAGAAGATTGAAATAACACAAGGTCTTATCAGCAAAATGATACAATCATGAAATAATGTAAAATAATGTAAAATTCTTCAAATAATTCTGGGCACAAAAAGGTTTAGGGCTAACAAATGTCAAAAGATTTTTTCTTCAAATATCCCAGCAGTGAAACCACAGGTAGGGACAGAATCATCAACAAGTAAGACATTAGGGGTGTCCAATTGTAAACAATTGGGGGAGACGATAGAAATTACAAACATTCCCCCAGCTGTGTTACTTATATAATAATATATGTAGCCTCATGAAACAAGGGGGTGTGGATGGGGGGTCCCCCATGTCACATGTCGATTTTAAAAATGGTCATGGCACTTGTCACTTAAATCCCCATGTCCCATGTCACCTCTAAGAGCCTATCATGTCCCATGTTGAATTTAAGAAAGCACCTATGTCATGTCACTAATTGTTTTGCCTCATGTCACTCAGACCCATGTCACATGTCGACTTTAAGAAATGGCCATGTCACCATGTCAAATTTATTGGTCCATACCCATAAACAAGCCACAGTTTCCCATCAGAATAGGACCCAGTTTGCCATGAGAGTAGACACATGCAGTGAGCCTGCAGTGAGGACAGTGAGTTGGCACCAGTGAGTATTGAAAGAAAGGGATGAAAGTCGACGATGACAAAAAACCTTGAAAAAGAAAACAACTTTAAACGCACTGTATATATGCCCTCCAGTCCCATCCATAAGTGTGTTACAGGGTTTGTGTGGTTGGGGGGGGGGCGAGGCAGTAGATGTTGTATAAGGGTGTAGTTTGTCCTCAAATAACAGGAAAAGCTGTTTTTCAAGATGTTGTTCAGATACTATACCAAAATGTGCACATTATACCCTTTTGCAGAGTATGTCCTAGGATCCCTTCAGAATGTTACTGTATAGCTGTTTTCCAAGGTCTTGTTCGGATAGCATACCCAAAATATGCACCACCTGATCTACTGGTAGTGGTGCCTTTGCGCAACACGACCTAGGGACCAATTACAATGTTATGTATATAGATAGGTCAAAGGGTGCAGGGAATAAATGACCAATATAGTTACATGATGAAATCATAATGCGCAGAAAAGGGGTATACTCTTCTAGCATAGGAACTATAGCTTGCTGCTAAGACTACACTGAAGAGTGGAACAAACACCAATAAAGAGAGGAACACCCCAATATTATGCAAATGAGCTGTATTTGAGTGTAAACTCTAATGGGAGCCGGCCTATGTTATGACTACTAAAGACCTTATTAGGTAATTAAGAAAAGTTATTCATAACAGTCTCCCATAAAAAAGGGATATGTTTTCAGACGAAGACCCAAACACTAAGCAGGCCAATGGCTTCATATCTTATCTGCAGTGAGTAAATAGTTTGATTTGCTTATAACTTTTACATTTCTCCATCTTTTACTAGAGCCAAGATTCCTCCAGGTCAGGCACTCACAGATGCTGTCATATTTGGCAAACGCTTAACTGGGCTGGACACTCTGCGACTGGGAATCACAAGTGCCCTTTGTGAAGAACACGAGTTAAAAAGAGTGGGGCATCAGACTGCACGGGACCTGCTAGCCGATGGACCTTTCATGCGGGAAACCCTGGGAAAACACAAGGAAATCATGTATAGTCGTGTTATAGAAGCAACAATAGAAAGGGCTAAAGGTCCAAGTACGTCAGCAGAATATGTTAAGGCACTCACAAAATCCAAGATGTAGATTTTGAATACAGGCTTATGCTATGCAATGGACAAACATTGGACTGATTAGGCAATGACCGAATAACGAATTAATTGTGCATCCAATGCCAATTCCGTCTCCAGAATAAAAATGAAAATGCATAATTTACTTATAAAACCTAAGATAAGTGTTTTTAACATAAATAATGGCATTGTACAATGACACATCTGGCGGCTGTGGAGCGCCAATTACCTACACAAGGGACCAAACGAAATAAATATGCTATAAGTATATACAATATGCGTTCAGGTTGTGATAAAGTACAATGTATATCTTAACCTGAGCCAATGCTGAGCTGAGTTACATGGAAATAAAGATGGGTTCTTGCAAAGAATAGGTGACTAATGGGGGGGGGGGTGCTGTAAATCAATGCTTTTCTCAGGAAGGTTGTTCATTGTCAATACTGCTCGCGTCATTTCATGTAATATAGCCATAATAGACACATTATTTGGCCGACCACCTGAGCTATCAAAGTGGGTGAGGTAATAATACCCAGGGTAATACGTAGATGTAAAAGAAAATATAGAACGTCCATACTCATAGAGATATCTTTATTGGAAGAGGCTCTAGTCTCTTCCATTGCATTCACATGGGAGGTCGATTGCACACGGAATCGGACAGTCCGACTACCCTTGAGTCGACCATTGCTCTTGTAGCACTAAATAGTACTGAATAGCACTGAATAACTGCTGATAGATGGTCGAGTTATGGCAGTTTACCCAGCATGTACACTGCCCAGTCAACATGCACCAATCCAACCCGCCCTCCCCACTCAGAACTCGCCTAGAGCTACGTGATGATAGCCTGTACACTGCCCAGTCAACATGCACCAATCCAACCCGCCCTCCCCACTCAGAACTCGCCTAGAGCTGCTTAATGATAGCCTGTACACTGTCCAGTCAACATGCACCAATCCAACCCGCCCTCTTCACTCAAAACTCGCCTAGAGCTGCTTAATGATAGCATGTACACTGTCCAGTCAACATGCACCAATCCAAACCACCCTCTTCACTCAGAACTCGCCTAGAGCTGCGTGATGATAGCCTGTACACTGTCCAGTCCCCATGCACCAATCTAACCCGCTCTCCCCACTCAGAACTCGCCTAGAGCTACGAGATGATAGCCTGTACACTGTGCATGTTGAATGGTGTGTGCAGTCGGTAGTATAGTGTGTCGGTAGTATAGTGTGTATCGGCAAAGCATTACTGTAGTAATGAGTTTTTGGCTCATTCGAGTAGTATAGTATGTATCAACAAAGTTCTAATAGCCTCAAAACATCATAATGTCAACTAAGTTGGTGTAATTGGTCAAATTGGTGCATCATGCCCAGACCATGACGATTTTCCAGAGGAGTCCATAGCTGTTTGAATTTTTTTCCTACGACGATTTCGTGGAAAGTTATGGCCATTTTTGTGATGTCATAGCTTTAAAACATCAATATCTAAGCCTATGGTATCATTAATACCGTCAAAACATCGCTAAAATTATTGATAACTTTGTTCCCATTGTGCAGATTTGAAAATAAATATCGCCATGATGATCGCCAGCTCGAAATACCCTTAAATCATAGGTCACACTATGGGAAAACTCCTATTAGAGGTTTTTGACTACCCCCTGCACCCCCTTTTGCCAGTCCTGCACTGGCATGTAACCCCCCCTCTATTTCGATCCATTCCTTCCTCAAACCTGCCCTTTTTTGCCGCTGACACTTAAAACAGATAGGTTTTGGCTGGAGGTAGGGTGCAGGTGGACCGGCTCAGGACGAAAAGGCCGCTAGTTAAAAAAATTATTCAGCTTATTCTTTTCCGGAACAAATTTTTTAGGGGGGCATGTTCTTTAGGGGGATAAAACACCCCAGATTGATACCAAACATTCCATATCCACGCATATTATTTGCATAATTAGCATAATTATGCAGTATCTTGGTACTGTTCAATATAATATAGATATATTCCATTGGTCTCTCATAGAATTCATATTGCAAGTATAAACTACTGACACCTAGTTGAGGTTTCGACAAAGATTTGTCCGAGAACAGGTCTGTATCATTCTTTCATCAATGCCCTCAAAACATCGCTAAAATTATAACTTTGTTCCCATTGTGCAGATTTGAAAATAAAGACCGCTATGACGCTCGCCAGCTCGACCTACCCTTAATCTATGGGTCACACTATGGGAAACTCCTATTATAAAGGGAGTTATGATTTTATTTGTAAAACTGCCAGTTCTTGGTCCTCTCTGCCAGTGCCTGGACAGGCGTCTGCCCCAGCGTCCCTAAAAACTCTTTATTTCGATCCATTCCTTCCTCAAACCTGCCCTTTTTCGCCGCTGACACTTAAAACAGATAGGTTTTGGCTGGAGGTAGGGCGCAGGTGGACCGGCTCAGGCAGAAGAGGCCGCTAGTTAAAAAAATTATTTCGCTTATTCTTTTCCGAAACAAATTATTTAGGGGGGCATGTTCTTTAGGGGGACGAAACACCCCAGATTGATACCAAACTTTCCATATCCGCGCATATTATTTGCATAATTAGCATAATTATGCAGTATCTTGGTACTGTTCAATATAGTATAGATATGTTCAATTGGGCCCTTATAGAATTCGTATGCTTGCAAGTATAAACTACTGACTGCACCTAGTGAATAGTGGAATCTGAACAATAGAAAAGAAATACCCCTCCCCTACCTTCCTATAGCATCAAACAAGTTATTCAATGGAGGCAGCCATTGCTTGATCAGGTGCTTAGACCTTTTAGATCCAAATGCTAGTTACCAGTGCATTATCACTGTTTATAAGCTTTACACATCAATACCTGCAGCCACCCGGGGCACAAGCCCTGTTTGCACTGAATGGATATCTTTCCATTTCTCCCATCTCTGGTGCTTAATTGAAAATGTTGACATCATTCTTTGTTTTAATTTGTGTTTTTATGGTACATGTATTGAGTTTAGGGTTATAACAGGTTACTCACTATTTGTCAAAATGTCAGTATCTATGGACTATTTGTAAGAAATAAGTTATTATATGTTAGTAATTGTTCACTATTTGTCAGCAATAAGTCAATACATGGTAGTAATTTCTTACATTTTATCAGCAATTAGTCAATATATGTTAGTAATTGCTCACTATTTGTCAGCAATTAGTCAATATATGTTAGTTATTACTCACAATTTGTCAGCAATTAGTCAATATATATATAAGTAATTACTCACTATCTGTCAGCAATTAGTCAATATATGTCAGTATCTACTCACAATTTGTCAGCAATTAGTCAATATGTCAGTATTTACTAACATTTTGTCACCAATAAGTCAATATATGTCAGTGCTTTGTTACGATTTGTCAGCAAATAGTTGATATATATCAGTACTTAGTCACTATATATATATATCAGCAATAGGTCAAGATGTCAGTATTTACTCACTATTTGTCAGCAATCAGCCAAATCAGTCAGTACTTGGTCATTATATAACAGCAATTAGTCCATATATGTCAGTACTTAGTCACTAGATATCAGAAATTAGTCAACACATGTCAGTATTTACATACAATTTGTCAGCAATTAGTCAATATATGTCAGTATTTACTCACTTTTTGTCAGCAATCAGTCAATATATGCCAGTACTCAGTCATTACATAACAATCAGTCCATTTATGTCAGTAATTACTCACAATTTGTCAGATATTAGTTAATGTCAGTAATTACTCGTAATTTGTCAGCAATTAGTCAATATGTCAGTATTTACTCACATTTTGTTGGCAATAAGTCAAGGTATGTCAGTACTTTGTTATTCCTACACTGTAAAAAATGTGTGTTGAACTTACAGTGGCTTGTTAAAATGTCAGTGCCTAGTCATTATTTGTTAGCAATTAGTCAAAATATATCAGTAATTATTCACTATTTGTCAGCAATTAGCCAAAATATATCACTACTTAGTCACTATTTGTCAGTAACTAGTCAAAATATGTCAGCAGCTCCATACTATCACTGACCACTTGTCAATTGACAGTTGACATTGAAGCCTCTTCCTTAGGACTGAGTCCTTCACCTGTGACATTTTTCTTATATACGTTTCTGATGTTGTTGGAATGACGAACTCAAGAGAGCAGATTTTGAAGCCTCCTCATGATGTGGTAAATTGGGGTGGTGGGGCTCGACCGTCTATATGTCTTATACATGGGGTACCTGTATTACACCATATATAGGTTTGCCTTAAATAAAACTCTACACAGCTGAAATAAGTTATCTAAAGGTTTTATTCATGTCTCATTGTGCAAATTTCACACATCCTTTCCGTTCATCCCAATTTCAACATATTATTGGCAGTGTACCCATGGCCCTAAAACATACACCTTATAACCGATGACATAGCAATGGTCCAAACGCTTAAATTGACATGTTTTAGGCTTTAAACTTTTTGTATATTCTAAAGTACATTGGCGTTATGGTGCATCATGCTGAGCACTGGGGATGTATCAGCCATAGGGGAGGCATGATGCACAAATGCATATAATAATACATTATGGCAAAAAAAGGGTGAGGCATAAAGGTACCATGTTGTTTAAAAACCTCTTTTAAAAGATACGCGTATAGCATCCATACAATAATCGGTAACAGAGGTAGTAGTATACTTACTACCCTAATTCATACAAACTATGTGCAGTAATTGAGTGTGCGATATTACTTTTTCCTTTACGTAGATTTGAAATTATTTTGATTTTTTTTTTGGAGGTTGGATATATTGCAGATGTTTGTTGCTTCTAAGCCAGCATATCTCGGCCATGCACGGTAGATGTATATAATCTGTCACTCATACTTTGCTTTTTACATTTATTGGCTGAATAGACGTCTGTCTTATAATTTGACACTATTAACCCCTAGGTCCCCAAGCGCGCTTTAAAGCGCAGTTTTGGCTTTAAATACATGTATTTATATGTAAATTGAAAGAAAATATCATCTAGAAACTTTTACTGGTCCAATCTGCAAGCTTATACCCTCTATAGAACGGCCATGACCTCCTGAATCCATTAAAATAATTCATTTCACTGTATCTCCATTATTGTTGGTATAGGCAGACAGAACTTGAAAATGAGTTGTCAGCTTTATGAGCCATCACAGAGCAGCCCTACAAGGAGTTTTGATCAAATATATTACTAAACTGATGCTAGATCATATACCCCCCAATATCCTACACACTCATTGTATCCTACCAACTACAGCCATTCCATTAACACGAATTGGACATGTCCATAAACTCCTTTATGCAAGGTTCACAACACATGTTTTCTGAGCAGCCATAGACATGCACCTAGAAAGAGCTTTGTATGGTTTTGAAAAATCCCTGGCTTGATGGGATAATTGATAAATCTACAGCACTAAAGAGGCCAAACTATATTAGATCGCAAGATAAGGAATGTTTTGGTCACCATGGTAACCAAGTATGACCCACATATGCCATTACTTAACTTAAAGTCTAAGTCAGGAGCCTTTGGAAGATATATAAGCAAATGTCCATGACCAGGGAATAAATAAGGCATCGTTGAATACGGACAGGCCTCACCGAGGTGAATACGATGCAAATTTATTCCCTGGAATGGACATTTGCATTTATGTCATGGCCTAGGGGGTTATTTTGCCTTTAAATAAAGAAAAACAGCTCAGATCTGTTCAAAATCCAAGATGGCGGACACCCATTGAATACAGACACATTGTATTCAATGCCCCCCATTGAATACGGCGGTTTTAGTACTAATCTATAGTGACAGTCGTATCAGCCATGACATAAAATGTGAAGCCAAAAGAGGATATCAAACTAAGACATGGTCTTACTCAATTAAGCCAAAATCGCATGAAATAACCCAAAAATCACCAAATAGTTCTGGGCACGAAAAGGTTAACTTATTCTAATCACCATGAAATCATGCATATGTATACATACATGTATGTTGGTACCCGTAGCAAATATGAATAACCTGTTACATAATCTTACCGGTACATGAAAATTACATCCGTCGTGCAAATCTTTCCATTATTGCAACAATTGACCGAAAATAATAGAACGCATTTTGATAAAAGCTCGAAATAAAATCCTTAAATTCGTAATGTTAAGGGATCGATGGCACATAAATAAATCTTCGTAAATACCATATTTTGCTAATCTCTTAGTATTTGTGCATAACTGTTCTACAAAAGTTATCATCCCTCTATGTTTCTATATCACTACTTCCCTGGACAATCCCTCTTTTACAATAGTCCATTGCCTGTGTTGTAGTCTTTGTGGTTGAGAAATGGAGATGGCTCCTGAGATATGGAAGGATCCCAATCCATGTTGGCGCTGACAGCCGATGCCATGCACACCTGAAATAACGGAAAACGGTATATATAATCTGACACTTTCTGACACCCTATATTTATCAAATGATCGGATCTATATTGAGGAATAATACTTTTACAAGCATTCCAAGCACCATGCCCATCATATAATGATAGATCTCTGACTCATATCTTATTTTCACTATGAAAATGTGGGGTAGTGTACAACTTACCTTGTAGAAATTCATAGGTTAGAATGTTGTACGACTAGCTAGTCACGTTTATACTCCATGTGCACCATACACGACACAAGTTGGTCGGCCAGCGATTCAGTCCCAGCACACAGGATACGCCTCGCCATCAGATCAACAGGCCCACCTAACGTACAAAGGAAACCATGTCAATACATAGATATACGGGGAATAATTCCAAGGGGCGGATCATAAGCATACTGAGTGCGGTTATTTCATACAAAAGTCTGACAAGTACCAAATACCAAATGTTAATTTCAGTATGTTACAAATAAGTCAATTTATTTGAGTCCAGTAAACATTGTGATGAAACATTTTGCCAAATCAAAGTTTTATATTTTGCCATTCATAATATCAACACTGCAAAATCACACTAAAACCTGTTGTACTATCAGAAATACCAACATGTCAAAATATCACATAAGTAATTTTGTTAATGGGTGATTCTAGTTGATCTATGTAGACATGCAAAGATACCTCATACCTTATACTATGGCACTGAACCAAAAGTGAAATATAGAAACCACTGCTAGTCAACGGATTTCAAAATTCAGAAACTGGATTAGATGAAAAGGGGTTAAACACTTACCTTACCCCTGCTCCAAAGACACCATAGAACTTTCAAGTTTGGACTAACTACCGGGTAGGTCTATAGCTTGTCCACCCTTATTCCACAGAGAAGTACATTTCGTATCTTAATTTTTTAATTCTTAGGGTGCAGCTGTTACCTCACTTCAATTATTATACCCCAGTCTCACAACTCCTTACCAAGAGTATCACGGATTACACCACCAGCCTCGCTAACCAGCAGGACACCAGCAGCCATATCCCAACAATGGATACCATGTTCGTAGTACGCATCAGCCGCACCCGCCGCCACAATGGCCATGGCCATCGCACACGATCCTAGAGAGCGGATCCTGAAGCCGCATGGTAATGAACAGAAAGAGAATACAAGGTAAACATGGCTCACCTGTGTATAATGGGAGGTCCGTCCTCAATAAGTTCTAGGAGCCAATTAGGAGTCAATCTATCTAATCCATTAAGGATGGCATGTTACATCATGTTAATCTGTGGCATTATGATGAACCAAACCCGGATGCACTCCTTCGTACCTTAGAGACTGTGTGCGAATACGGTTTCTAGAGAGCTCTTGAATAGGGATGACCGGATGTGTGTTTTTTTTAGCAATGTTTGAGGGAAAGTTGAGGGAAAGTTTTTTTTGTTGTTCCCAAAAACTTTTTTTTTTTTTTCAAATACAAAAGAAAAACTTCCCACATTACAGTTTTTAGCCTCTGTTAATAGCGCTTCTTTGCACATGGAAACTACATAAGTATAGAAAGGATAGGGAGTAGCTCCGGGGAGGAAGGGGAGAGGGTGGTGGCAACAACGAAGCATTGGTATATTGTGCCAATGCCATATGCCGTCTTTAAAGGATTAACACAGTACTAACTCACTAAGTACCGTAATCTCCCGCGTATAAGTCGTGTCCAAAACTCTAGGTGCACCTTATGGGGGTCTAGATGGGGGGTCCCCATGTCCCTTGTCGATTTTAAGAAAAGCCCATGTCAAATGTCACTAAATTTGTATTTTCCTCTGTCCTTGTCACTAAGCTCCATGTCACATGTCGATTTTAAGAAAAGTCCATGTCCCCTGTCACTATCTTTTTTGACCCATGTCCTTGTCCCTTGAAGCTCCATGTCCTTTGTCGATTTTAAGTAAAGGCCATGTCACACTGTCGATTTTAGGGGTCTAGACCCATCCTTATATGCGGGCTGCGCCTTATATGCCGGAGATTACCTTATTGATCTTTCAACTTGAAATATCGTATTTTGACGTTACTGGCGCACAGTGTGTTCAGAAAAAACCAAAATGTACGTCTAGTACTTAAATTAAATTGGACACCAAACAGGAATTTTATGAGTCATTCCTAGGCTAAAATGTGACCAAAAATAGAGCGTGTGCACTAATTAGGGTATGGGCGCTCATTACGTCGAATACGGTTGGTGTGATAATTATGGTAGGAGGGGGATTTGTTGCCCTTCCTCATTGGCAGTAAAGGTAAAAGGTGTGACATTAATATATTAAGTTTGTATTTAACCAGAGATGTCAGTTGGGTGTTGGTCCAACCTCTGAAAACTTAAGGACCCTTCAAGACTTCACAAGTGAAAGGCTTTCTCAAAGTATAAAACTGCACTGAAGTCTAAATTTGAGGGGCCTCTGAATCTCTGAAAATGGATGTACCTCTGAAGTGAAGGTCTGACATCTCTGATTTAACCACCATGACCCATTTTATGCAGAGAACAGAGGAGCTGTAGTCTGTTGACTTAACCCAATCTACCTTGAACAGTTGTCACCTAGTAACCTGAACTAACATAAAAGCCGAAGTCATTAAATTTACTGTTTATATAGCTAGTGCCATATGGGTTATACGGATATAATTTTACTCTGTATGAGTACATTTTCAATACAATGCACACATACAGAGCCTGCCAGGCTCTGTTACTCCTGGACCAGAATCAACTCAGGTAGCCCTCAAACTTACGTTCGTTGTGCAGAGTTGAATATAGAAAACAAGCTGGTTGATCCAATTAGACAATTGGGAGGGGAATTTTACATTTTGCTGAGGAGGGAGGAGGGGGGAAATATCCCCCGCACGCTCCTAATCTAGATCTGCCAATGTTATGCCTTACTTCCACAGACACTAAGCACTCAACATTAAGAGAGGAACCCAAGATTACCAGCAAGTGCATAGGGGGAATACATATACAGTGTAGCCTTATCGGTACAAGGAATAATGGCATATCACCACGTTTTATTATGGGGAATGATATGTGAAGAAAAAATATAAAATACAGGTGCTCAGTTACATTGTTAGACTGGTGATAAGTATCTTCTGACCTTAGTTAAAAATAGGCCAAGAAAATCTTTGTAAGTGTTAACCCCCTCCCTCAAACTACGAGTACCGGGTAGTCGTGCAGTTGTTAGTGTCCTGTGTATCTGTTGTGTAGGTAACGTGATAGTAGATGTTGCTATACTCAACGACCCCAGCAATCATGCAAACCAAACCTTCACGAACCTAGAATACCAACCAACCAAAGGCAAACAATCAAATTCTGTCTGTTCTGACATAGCAACGGACAGAGCTTAAAGCCAATAGTAAATTTGTGACCCATCAAGGGAGAACACCCCTCCTCGGGGGATTTTTAATTCCCCATTTGGCCACCAGGGGGCATTGGAGGGGCAAAATTACTCTAAAATCATTATAAAAATACATTAAGCTAATTTTATGCAGAATTCAATGGTCTCATTTAAAATGCACCATTTTCGTTAGAAATGGCCCATATTCAGATGGCAAAATGCACATTTTTCATGAGAAATCAACCTATATGCTTGTTCCTGGTTGCCATGGCAACCATTCCAACGATCAAAATTTGCAGATTTTTATGCCAATTTTCGGGGATACTCACCAAAAACCTAAAACTGAAAACAGAAATGGAAAATTCCTTCTAGATCAAAATCTATGATAAAAATCACCATATTGTTATGTATTTTTTATGGAAAAGGCTGATTTATTTTGTTTTTTGACATTATTATGGTTTATAATGTATTTAGAACTTTATCATCGATTTCCGATCTGAATAAGGACCTATGTTCAAGGAGGGGTTCTGACATAACTACTAGGAATAATTAAGCCAATGATGTCTCATTTTCAAGATCTTGAGATGAACTTTGATAATGAATTTCCCTGCAGAGGGGTGTTTTTGCTTGCCTGGTCACAGTTACCCCTAACAGAACAATCTTCTTTTCAATTATCTCCAAAGACCATTGGTCATTCCCACCAGTGCTACATTGCTTACCCTATTTAAATAGCTGGCTTAGATAGGTTCCTTGAAGTCTAGTGAAAGTCTATCTGAAAGGTTCAAGCTTACCTTCAAGTAAGAGGTTCAGCCAAGTTAGTATTCTAGTACTACTGCAGTGCCTTGCATAGAAGACTGGCAACAACCATAGTTAAAATGGTTTCTATTTATACCCTTAATAATTCTGGGAAATACAATTTCTTTTTCAATTTTATGTAGAAGATTTGAGGGTCATAGATATAAGTGATAACAGAATGTCTGAAGGAGATAAAATAAATCTAGATGTTAATGTGGCAAAATTCCAAAGTGTCATAAAATGCTTAATTTTCATTGAAATTGCCCAACTTTTTTTTTTTTTGGAACATTACGGACCAATATAGGTATCATTCTGATAAAAATAAGCTACATGCACAGAGACCTGCACAGTGTGTTTATTTTCAGGAAGTAGTGACCAACTTTTAGCCACAATTAACTCAAGTGTTGTGTACGAGCCGTGGCTTATACACAAGGCAACACTGTAATGATACTCAAAAGTAAATAAAAATATTAAGAAAAAAGATATTGTGGGGTATGAAAAAAAGGTTCAACGGACCATGAGTGTCCTTAGTGATTCCCCCGGCCTCCCTGACCATGAGGTCGCCTGCAGCGTAGTCCCAGCAGTGAATGCCTTCTTGGAACTGAGCATCGGCTGAACCACAGGCCACCATGCACAAGTCTAGTGCAGCTGAACCTGTACAACGAATTCTGTAAGAAGCACACCACAAGCAGACATTTACCTTACAGACATAGTCAGTGCTCTCTGCATCAGGCTAACAGATCTATGGAAGCTTACTTTTCTTTGGATAATACTTCATAGTCTAACATATCTCAGAGTTGTTATAGAGATGTCCGTCAGGAGAAATTAGGGAACTTTGATGTTAGAAGCAGAAGTCTGGTTACTAAGGAACTGGCAGAGGGTCAAATCACATAGGCAATATACTCGAAAAAGTCACATGATTCATTTTCTAAATAATGCATCACATATGTGATATCAATTTTGAATACCTTTCGGATTTTGTCATACATATTGTCATAGGAGGTCTCCATCCTTTCTGATAAGGGTTTTAACACCCTTTTTTAGTGCATTTCCTATTTAATTAAACCCTTCTTATTTTTTGGGAGATAAGTCTAATAAAGGGCCGCGCTGGTCAGTGTGGCGTCACTGCTGCTCCAAATGATAGAATTAATGTGGAAGTTGGAATTCATTTGTCACCTGGTGACATGCACATATATCATAAATGCCGGGCATAAATGACATGGTAAATGCATACACTATATCATCAAAATACCTAAGGAACAGAGGATATCGACTCTCTATTGAATATTATTGTATACTTTGTGTGGATTTGCTTTGCAGTAAATTTTCGTACCAGGATTACTGTAGTCCACATGTTAACAAAGTAATAATAGATTGTATAGTGGAGGTCATAGACATAGGCCATAGGCCTTCAGTGTACAATGGGACAGGCTTGAGTCAGTCTATGAGACTATCTACAGAGGTAGGTGACTTGTGCTGCCCTCTATAGTGAACCTAAAAAACTCCTTGGTGGCACCATCTCATGGAAAGAAGAGGAACTAGAACCCAAAGCTAGTACAATTTGCATTAAAGTGACATTTCTTTTAGACCTTCAGGAAAATATGGAATCTTTAAATGAAAAAGAAATGACTGCACCATTCTGTTGTCATTTTCAGAGATAACTTTAGAATAAAATTTGGCTGTATCCCTGTATCTGTAAGGGTGTTAGTTCACATTAAGTAGCATTGCTTTGTGATGTTTTTTGGTAACTACCGGAAAAATAACTTTTTTTCCAGAAAAATGGGTAAAAAAAAGAAAAAAAGAAATGAAAGCTAAAACAAATATCCTATGACCTATATATCACTTTCAACTTGTTTCATGCATATTTTCTAGGACATAGAACCATAAATGTAGAAATAGGACAGAAAACATTGATATTGAAAAGGCCCTTCAGAAAACGAGTTCAAGTAACCAATAGAGCCATTAGGCGGAGATCAAGTAGATCTATGGTATTACTTGACTCGTTAATATGAAACAGACTATAGAGTGGTGTCTGTTGATCACCTCTGGTTATAATTCAGATGGTTTTGAATGGTACAAAAGGGATCTGTTGGTCACGCCTGATTTCTCATACAGTTTTCACAATTATATTATATTCTCTCATACTATGTATGGTAGTATCCACAATTTCTTATAGATAGGCCATGAGACCCATAGATTGTGCAAGCACAAGTAAAATTAATTGTACTGCACTTATATCTGTGTGCAGCTCAGTTGCAGTTAGAAGTGAAAAGCGTTATCAATATAAGGAACGATGGAATATCATCACTTTTTAGTATGGGATCTGTGTATGTCTGTTGTGTATTTAACTTAATAAATGTAGATGTTATCATAACCAACAGCCCCAGCAATCATGCAAACCAAACTTTCAAGAACCTAGAATATCAAACCAATTCCAACCAAGCAAAGGCAACCAATCAAATTCTGTCCGCTCTGACATAGCAGCAGACACAGCTTAAAGCCAATAGTTACCTCTAACAGAATAAAACCATAGTGTTGTAGATTTTAATACAATAGTAGAGAATAGTTCTGTGAGACATGGCGCGGCGACTTGTAATCTTGTGTCTAGTTTCAGTTGGTGAGAGAGATAGGGCATACTATCATCTGGGCTTTTGGTAGTATATAGCACAAATTCAACCTGATCTACCCACTGCAGCTAAGTACTAATAGTCTGTAGACTGTCCATTCTGCATGCACCTCACTCAGCTGCCACAGGGACCTGTCTTATTCAATGTTCAATGCCATAGTCAACAGGTGTGTCATTATGAGTGTACACTGTCTCAGATTGCCAGGAGCCTGCTCTGCCTCCCCGCCCCCCCCCACACACACCCAACTGCCAATCACTTGTAATAGTCTGTACCTCGTCACGGGCCAATGGTCAGCAAACCGGCCAGATCACTCCACCTCTCTGTAGAGGGGGAGCACAGTGTAAGTACATACATCTTTTCAGTGTTCCACAAAATCGTTTATATAATGAAAGGAGTAGTCAAATTAATCTTTCATCACCAATAGTAGATACATATTCTGAGAAAGCATTATTTCAATGTAAACTAAAAATTTTACACAGAAAAGAATGTAGCAGTTCCACAAGGTGGCCTTACACTTCAACCTCCTCTGATTTACAAAAATGCACATGTGGCAACACACACTTTAGCACTGATTTCTCCATAGAGATCTTTGACAGTGAATACTTTGTTCAAATACAGAAAATATGATCCAATTGTACCATAACCCACTGAGATAAAACCTGTACTACATATATATAGTAGTTTCAAAACGAACAATTCTAAAACAAAGGCTACAGGGATGCATTTCTGAATCTTAAAATGCTCTAATGCTAATCTGCCATAGGGCTCCAAATGATGAAATGTCTTATCTGCGAATAAAATCAAAAGTATGAGATATATTCTGAAAATTCCTTCACTGATAAGTCAAGTACACACACTGTTGTTATCACATTAGAATAGTGAGCAGGAATAGTTTATAGCAGAGGAGCCACAAACAAAAATAGATTGCAAGGCCTCCCTATCCCTTACACCGTGGCGACTGTGAACCATACACTAGTCTACTCATCTCACGAGTAGTACTCACTAGTCGCCGCGCTAACAACCTCCTTTTCAATTATCTCCAAAGACCATTGGTAATGCTTACCCTATTTAAACAGCTGGCTTGGATAAGTTCCTTGAAGTCTAGTGAAAGTCTATCTAAAAGGTTCAAGCTTACCTTCAAGTAAAAGGTCCAGCTAGTATTACTGTAGTGCCTTGCATAGAAGACTGGCAAACACCATAGTTTGAAATAGTTTCTATCTATACCCTTGGTTATTGAGACAATACAATTACTTTATCAGTTTTATGTTGAAGATTTGAAGGTCATGGATATAAGTTATAAAAAAATGTCTGAAGGAGATAAAATTTATCTATATGTTAATGTGCCAAAATTCCAAAGTGTCATAAGATGCTTAATTTTCATCAAATTCCCAATTCATTTGGGACATTAGGAACCAATTTAAGTATCTAAATACCAAGAATGGTGCCATTCCGACAAAGATAAGCTACATGCACAGACACCTGCGCAGTGTGTTTATTTTCAGCAAGTAGTGACCAACTTTAAGCCGCAATTACCTCAAGTTTTGTGTATGAGCCGTGGCTTATATGCAAGGCAACATTGTAATAATTCGCAAAAGTCATATTTTGAGTGAGAAAAAAAAAGATATTGTGGGGGAATGATAAAAAGGTTCAACGGACCATAAGTGTCCTTAGTGATTCCCCCAGCCTCCCTGACGATGAGGTCGCCCGCAGCGTAGTCCCAGGAGTGAATGCCTTCTTGGAAATGACCATCGGCTGAGCCACAGGCCACTATGCACAAGTCCAGTGCAGTTGAACCTGTACAACGAATTCTGTAAGAAGCACACCACAAGCAGGCATTTACCTTACAGAGAGTCAGTGCCTGATAAGGACTGCACTGGTCAGTGTGGCGTCATTGCTGGTCCGGAGAATAGTATTTAGCTTAAGCCGAAGTTGGAATTCATTTGTTTGTCACCTGGTGACATGCACATTTATATCATAAATGACATGGGGAATTTTGAAAAAACACTACTTTGTTGTAGATTCCTGGAAATGTACCTTGTTACTGTAGTCCATATGTTAATATGAAACAGACTACCGGTAAGTAACTATGACTACCCAGTACTTTAATTTGTATAATAGTGACAGGCATTCAACATGTATTCACTAGCTAAAATGATAATGTCCATTATCTGCGAGGTAGAAATACATTTCATGAAACCTATTTAATTTCTTCACTGTCTCAAAGCACACAACTTAGATTTTAAAAAAAATGCATTGCCTGAGAGGACAATGAACACCACCACTTAAAGCTTCAAACTTTTCCTTGAATCCACTCTTAATGAACCAGCATAGCATATCTATATTATAAGATATTGTCATAGACTTTCAGCCCACCTCCATTCATTGACAATTATTTCTGTATGTAAGGGTGGACTCTTTTCCCTTTTACGGGTACTTTTAGATCCACGCAAAGAACACCTCACTTATGAACATGCATTGTATTCGAGTAAATGCACCCCTATCCCCGCAGCATCCTCCTGTGTTGTCACATTTTCAAGGCCCAATTTTCATGAGATATGTGGCAAATGAACTATCAACATCAAAACATTTCCCCCAACATTTCCAGCAAACCAAACCTAGAAGGGCTCAAACCTGAGGGTCCAAGCTGAAAAATGACCGAACCCCCCCTTGATCTCCCACCATCTGAAACTGCTCACCCCTAACCCATCTATCTATCTATCAGTGTAAAATACTATGTAGTAGAACCAACCACTAACATATACTTGTCAGAAACTTGAGAAAGCTTACCTCAGCCAATTTAAATGGCATTCATGATATCGACGGACTAAAAACCAATACAGGGGACTGGATTTCCTGCCCTCGGTAATGGGCCCCTAGGGACTGGTCAGCAGGTTATCAATGCACCCTAGTCTAGCAATACACGTATCACACCGATCCATTAGATAGGTGGAAGGTGAGAATATCAGGCAAGGACCATTGTACAGTGGTGAGCATGCTGAACTTGCAAGTCAGAGGCCTGGGATCAAGTCCTGGTGGTCCTTGGCGTTTACCTTTGATTCCTCAGATCTCTCATCACCTCAGACAAAGAATTTTCACCTTCTGCTATGTTTTCTTTTATATTTGGACTTGAATCCTTGAATATTTTGCTTCCTCAGACATTTTCCTTGCATTTTCCAAATTCCAGGAAGTGAGGGCTGACTGTACTTGAACCAGGAATACAAGAGATAACGATACTCATAATTATCAACAAATAGACCAACCATGAAGTGGCATTAGACCAGGTCAAATGATAACACCGGTATCTGGGAATCTGAACTTCTAACTAAAGTTAAAATGAATGAGAAAAGCCATGTGATATTCAGACTTCCAGGAGATCTGATGACATACATTTAAACTCTAGTCTGAATCGGATTTGTGCGTTTTTCTCTCCACCAACATGTCAACATCCAATTTGATAACAAAGATAGATATTTTACGCATATGATGCGGGCATCATGCATTGCATGTATACATTAATGCACCAATAAAAAAATTAACGTGTGATATACATCACATATGGCCCAGGTTTTGGCACATATGAGTTGAAGTACAATGTACAGGAAGAAAAGATCAAAAATTCCAACAGGGCTAGTTGGAGCGTCCAAGACCTACCGTAGGTGACTGGTACTATAGTGACAGTCTGTCAGTTATCAATGGTTAAGCCCCTATGGAGAATACACCCTTTATCGCTCGCATGTTTCATTGGCGAATAACTCCTCTCTTGGCGAGTTAAGCATTGCACAATATCAGCAGGTGTTGAATAAGGATCCAGATTAACCATAGAAATGCATGAGAGACTGTAATTCTCCTCATTTTGTTATAATCCAGCAGTTTTGATAGCACCGTAAGGCGATCGTCTCGCTGTCCGCCATTTTGGATTTTGATGTTCTGTGCGCATGCGAGACCCCTCCTTCCCAGAAGTCACATTTTCGACGGAGAATCGATAGATTCTATCGATTTAACTTGAAATTAATAGGTTTTTAATATAATCCATGCATGTTTGGCTATATCAATCGAATTGAATCGAATACACCCCCTCAATTTACTGTTAAAAAAATAAAATCTGACGACTGGTTACTCTGCGCGCATGCGTCAAGTCTCCAGACCGGAAGGGAGGCGGTCGACATAACAAAAAAATGGTGGTCCGATTTACACACTCATATATAAAAGTTAAAATGAATGAGAAAAGCCATGTGATATTCAGACTTCCAGGAGATCTGATGACATACATTGAAACTCTAGTCTGAATCGGATTTGTGCGTTTTTCTCTCCACCAACATGTCAACATCCAATTTGATAACAAAGATAGATATTTTACGCATATGATGCGGGCATCATGCATTGCATGTATACATTAATGCACCAATAAAAAAATTAACATGTGATATACATCACATATGGCCCAGGTTTTGGCACATATGAGTTGAAGTACAATGTACAGGAAGAAAAGATCAAAAATTCTAACAGGGCTAGTTGGAGCGTCCAAGACCTACCGTAGGTGACTGGTACTATAGTGACAGTCTGTCAGTTGTCAATGGTTAAGCCTATGGAGAAAAGATCAAAAATTCTAACAGGGCTAGTTGGAGCGTCCAAGACCTACCGTAGGTGACTGGTACTATAGTGACAGTCTGTCAGTTGTCAATGGTTAAGCCTATGGAGAATACACCCTTTATCGCTCGCATGTTTCATTGGCGAATAACTCCTCTCTTGGCGAGTTAAGCATTGCACAATATCAGCAGGTGTTGAATAAGGATCCAGATTAACCATAGAAATGCATCAGAGACTGTAATTCTCCTCATTTTGTTATAATCCAGCAGTTTTGATAGCACCGTAAGGCGATCGTCTCGCTGTCCGCCATTTTGGATTTTGATGTTCTGTGCGCATGCGAGACCCCTCCTTCCCAGAAGTCACATTTTCGACGGAGAATCGATAGATTCTATCGATTTAACTTGAAATTAATAGGTTTTTAATATAATCCATGCATGTTTGGCTATATCAATCGAATTGAATCGAATACACCCCCTCAATTTACTGTTAAAAAAATAAAATCTGACGACTGGTTACTCTGCGCGCATGCGTCAAGTCTCCAGACCGGAAGGGAGGCGGTCGACATAACAAAAAAATGGTGGTCCGATTTACACACTCATATATCAACGGTCTTAACCCGTCCTGTGCCAGAAATTCCACCTTACCTACTGAAAAAAAGCGTCTTAATTGCCCTATTCCCATAGAGTCAATGTGTTTTTTTGACCCCCTGTCGACTGCCTAAATGGACCACGCAATGCAATCCTATGGAGCCTCATTTTCGTGAGAAATTTAGTCAAACATGCCAAGTTTTTGCTTCAGCTTTTTTTCATAGGTAAAATTTTTTTTTCCCGGAATTGTTACCATCTACAGAAAGACAAAGATCTAAAGAAAATTTATCATCTTTCCATTAATTTATAGACCCCTTCTTTGTAAAAGAAATTCCCATTCAAAGTCGGCCATTTTGATCGACCAAAAATGTTGAAAACCTGCCGCCAATGACCCAGCAGGAGCTGGGCCAACAAAACATGACATCCCATGACATTTAAACAAAGAAAGAAGGAGCAGACGAGGTCTAAGACCTATAAGACCACAATACAATTTTCAAGCAAGTTCAATAGAATCTTATGAACACATATTGACTATTATACATACGTGTGGAGTGGTCAGGTATGGACTATAGTTTGCAGTCATTTGACCTACATGTACCAACTGTTCAGAGATGGACTATAGTTTGCAGTCATTTGATGCTCATGTGCCTAGTGGTCAAGGATGGACTACAGTTTGCAGTCATTTGACCTATACATGTGCAGAGTGGTCAGTGATGGACTGTAATTTGCAGTCATTTGACTTATATGTCCTAAGTGTTCAGGAATGGACTATAGTTTGCATTTATTTGACTTACATATGCCAAGTGGTCAGGGAAGGACTATAGTTTGCATTTATTTGACTTACATATGCCAAGTGGTCAGAGAAGGACTATAGTTCAGTTATTTGACCAACACGTGCCAAGTGGTCAGGTATGGACTATGATCCGGCTTTAGTTTGAGGTCACAAATAGTTTGCAGTCATTAGATGCATATGTGCCAAGATGGCAGAGATGGAATAAAGTTTAGTCATTAGATGCACACATGCCAAAATGTCAGTGATGGAATATAGTTTTCATTGGGACTCCTCGCTACCAGCCTCTGCACCAACAAAAATAGTAGAGCCAGAGGCGAGATATGAACCCACGATACCACTGAGCCTACTGATCTTGTTATCAGATTATGATGTAACCAGTCATAAAACAGTGTGTATAATTTTCATTTTGGTAGAGACGTCCTCCCAAGGTTCTCATTGAAAAGGGTTTGAAATATGGGCCTGCACTATATAGCTTTATCAGCTAAACATGCAGGCCCATATCTCAAAAAAATGAAAAAAGGTCATTTTGTAAATAAGGGTTTGAGAATTCTTACCCATGAGCCTTAGCAATGACATTCCTCATTCCTTCTGTCTTGCGCTGGATAAGTTCTGGTTTGCGCTCAGAACCAAACTCAGTGCAGATCAAAGCCTGATCCAGATCTGGGGGAAACAAGGGTAAATCTGTACTCTACATCCTCAATTGGCTAGAAACCCCTACATATCATAGTACCTGACGTATAAGGCACATATCACACATAAGGCCACCCTGCATTGATGAAAGCGCTATAAGGGCTTGATGTTTGGCATGCCAGTAATTTAAGATCTATAAGAAAAAACTCCTAGCCTATAAGACACACCGTTTTGGCTCATCCTATAAAAGTAGGGGTTCATCGTTGCATATAAGCCATACATGCGCCTTTTACATATACCAATTAAAAAAAATTGACATTTTGCATACTTTCATTACAGAACTGGATAAATTGGACATTAGCTGAGCCACACATCGAAGTGGGGATTCAAAAACACCCCACTTTCCATATTATATTTGTTTTCAAATAAATTAATAAATACAAACCTTGCGTCTTGGTGACATGGATTGGCTTGCCGTTTAAGAAGGCTCCCTGACCCCGCCTTGCCGTATACATATCCTTAAGTATGGGATTGTAGACTAGACCAATCTCTGTCTGTTTGACAGAAATATATGAGCATAAATAATTGGGGTTTGTTCAATATATACAGCTGGAATTTCTCATTTATACATCTCAAAATCTTTGTGTCTTTACTTTTCATGAGTTCTATATCACAGGGTATATAACCATAAAAATCAAGATGTTTTACTCAGTCCCTCTTTTGTCACTCAGGATTTCCGATTTGAAGATGAATAATACATGTCGCTACATCTTATTCATGAACACTTAAGCCAAATATCTTACCTCTTTTTTAACACTGAGTGCAACTGAGATACATGTATAGGGGAAGCCGTGTACAAAGTTGGTGGTTCCATCAATCGGGTCGATAATCCATGTTGGGTTGTCAGTGTGATTACTCTTTATACCTGCCGCAACTGACTCCTCTCCGATGAAACTGTCAGAAAATCAAATACTGGTCATCATATCAATCTTTAAATTCAAAATGAGAGTAAGAAAGCATCTACCACATAGATGCCTGCTTAGTGTCTAGGGTTTATGTTGTTAGATGCTGGGTATGGGGGGGGGTAGTAAAGAAAAAAAAATGCCTTGTGGATTTGGAAAACACACTTGTGCCCCCTACCCTCTCCCCTACACACACACCAGTGTTGCCAAAATGACGCCGGCACGCCGGCTTAGAATCTTAATGGCTGGCGTAGAGCCTTGGGACGCAGGACAGAATGGCCTGGCATGATCTCAGCTTTCTAATAATGAAATAATTTTTCAAATCACATTAGCCTGCGTCAATAAAAAGTTTTTGGCAACACTGCACCAGGGATGCCACTCACTGATCAAAGAAAATTCGGAAATCATCCTAATTTTCTGGACTCCCAATAGCCTTGAATAGGTAATGCCTACAGAAAATAAATCTCAAAATTCGGAACTCCTAAAACGTCAGGAAAATTGGCATCTCTGCTGCACACACCCAAAAGACCACTCCTTGAAATAACGTACCGTAATCTCCCGCGTAGAAGACGCGTTGCGCATATAGGACGCACCCCAAACTCAGCAGGAGCATTTTTGCGTATAAGACGCACATTTTAATGCTAATATTTGTAAATTCAATACATTTCTATAGTAAAATTACCCCTCGTATAAGACGCACCCCCAATTTCAATACATCCTATAAGACGCACAAGGCATTTGTTTGGCATAGAGGACGCGTCTTATACGCGGGAGTTTACGGTAGCAGTGATATAATACCCTACCGTAATCTACTGATCACGGTGTGATGTAACACAGTGGCATCATGTGCTTTAAAAAAACATGAGGATATTAATAGCTATCGTATGCATGTCACTCAATACGTTACATCTATATACAGTAAAACTTGGTTACAACGAACTTGTAGTTACAGGCTTGAAAAATTCGTTCTAACCAAATTTCGTTCTAACCAAGTTCAGCACACTTAGGAAGATTTGATGACTGCTCAGACCAATTTGTAGGTACAGATTCTCATCACTGCATGCATCTTATAGTATTGGAGAATTTCCTTCACTTTTTCACACATCTTGTCATAGAAAATATGATAGAAATGGACAAATATGGCATGGTTGCTATCACCAAAGCCCAATTTCAAGGGTTCGGTAGTAGGAGTGGGGAACATCAGAAGGGTGTTAGGCCGTGCATTGGGGCTTCTTTTCTCCCCACCCTGGCCCATGTGCCCTTGGTATTTCACACTTTCTACAATGTAGGGGTAAAAATAACTTTGTTATAAATAAGTTCATGGCAATACCACTTCGTTCTAACCAAGTTCTTTTACTATAGAAAAGAGGTTTGTGACTAAGCATTTTCGTTTGGTATATCCAAATTTCGTTATAGGGAGTTTGTTGTAACCAAGTTTCACTGTACTCCTACTGCACAGAGAAAATATCTGTTGCGGAATTAGGTTTGAATAATATTCATTACATGTATAACCCAGGGTCATACCAGCTCGTTTTTCTAAAGGTATGCCTGAGTACCGTTACATATCGAAAATCAATATCTACTTAATATAGCATTGGGCAACACAATGTGGGCGTACTTGGTGTCTAGTGAGGCACCTAATGGACAGCTTTGTAACCATGGAAACGGAGGTCAAATACTGGGTTATATAGGAAGCCATATCAAACCACGAACTATAGGTTTTCCCAATTACATGTGTATTTTCGCCGAATATTGAGCTCTGTAAAACTCCAAATGTGGAGTAACCTAATATAAATAAAAAATAAATTGCTAAAATTTTACAATTATACGAGACTTACCTCTGTCCTAACTTGAAGTAGAATTTTAGTTATTCTGAGGGAACCCAGTTACCAAGGTCGACCCTATTTTGCTCTTTTCCTGGGGATGGTTAACGTAAAACAACCCATTTCTGGGGTTTTCTTTCTCATCTTACCCCGAAATTACCATTTCTATTGTTTTTAAGTACATACCGTAAAACCTCACCTTTAAGTCGACCCCCCAACTTACATCCAGAAATTCGACTTATAATGTATCATAATGGCAAAAGGTAAAACCTTACTTATAAGTCGACCCCCTATTAAACTTGGGAATTTTGGGAGTTCCAGATTCACTCCCTATACCAAATCTATGACCCTTCCAATGAAATATTTGCCTCTTTTTTGTGTTAGAATTGAATAAAAAAAAAACAACAACATTGATTTATGTTTGAAATAAGAGATAATCATGTAGACTTAGCTATAATGCTGAAAAAAGATGTTTAAAATGTTAGTAGAATGTTATATCCTCTCTTTGGAATATTTAAGGCTGAAAGAATTGTTGGGAACACCTTGATTGATATAATCTTTTTCAAAAACTCACCTATAAGTCGACCCCTTAACTTGGAGACAAAAATTCGACTTAAACAAAAATAAAACACCAAAAATAAATCGACTTATAGGTGAGGTTTTACGGTAACTCCTGTGTCCTAGAGGCGAAAACTATATTTTGTACAGACTTACCTGTGTGTTGGGAATTTATCTTTTATAGATGAGATGATGAACTGTTCAACTTTTTGGTCTGTTTCGGTGACTAGATCAGCGGCACATGACTTTGTCTGCACCCGTTTTTCGCTATAGAAAGCTTCACGGATAACCTGGAAGTAGGGATGGAATGTCATATAACAGCTACCGTTTATCATTTCAGAATGTTGCCTGAGAAATCACACGCTAAACAATTATATACTGCAAATGAAGTAACTCCCCTGACGACATAGCCTCATTAAACATACCGTAGTGACCCGTATAAGCGCCCGCGCGCTCATTGATTTCATTCCCACTGTACCCCCTGCGCTTATAAGAGACATGCGCTTATTTTAATACTGTTTTCAGTGCCTAAGAATGATTTCAGTGACCCTATATTAGACTGGCACTTACTTGAGACCGGGGCACTTACTTGAGACTGGGGCGCTTACTTGAGACCAGGACGCTTCCTTGAGACCGGGGCGCTTACTTGAGACCGGGGCGCTTACTTGAGACCCCGGCACTTGCTTGAGACCCGGGCGCTTACTTGAGACCCGGGCGCTTAATTGAGACCCCGGCACTTGCTTGAGACCCCAGCACTTACTTGAGACCCCGGTGCTTAAACAGGCCATTACGGTATCGTTATCTTAGTTGGGAGTAGAGGGCTAAACTAACTGGCCACTGATGAACTCAGTGAGTCATGCTGGTTCATTTAGCACAGCAGACTATTAATTCAATTCCAATACCCGGTGCGACGAAAATATCTATTGATTCTCAACCAGTCCTGCACTTTTGTGATGTGCATGTGGGCAGCAATATAGGCCAATACCACCGTGAATCCTGCTCTATTGATCTATCTCTATCCTTGATCTCCACTATCTACTTTACCCTATTATTAATAACTTGGGTCTGTAAAAAGTACTGGTAACATATAGAGAGATAAGAGTATTGAGTTGTTATATGCGGTATGGCGAGTACCGGTATTTATTAGGACGCACTGCATTGTTCCATCATTCCAAACTTTAGAAGTGAATAGCCTATATTCTCTGCATGATGCATTGACTTAAAAATGGTTTGTTGCTCATGGGTCCCTGATAATTAAGGATGCATTCATGCAATCAACACATCTAGTGACTTGAACTCAAAGCGCTATGTGACCCTTGATGGGCTAAGTCAGAATCAGGTGCACTAGTGTATACAAACTGTGTGTCTGTTCGTTCACCTTAGGCTTAGTGGGCGTGGCTCCTTTTGACACTGATGCTGAATTTGCACAGAGACTCTATTTAGGAGGACCTAACATACTTAGCTCTGCGGGCAATATTTGATCTATATAACATGATTTTTTTCTCCAATAGAATGGGGATTATGAGGTCATAGCAGTGACCACATTATCCATTTCTGTCTGCATCCATATGAATTATGCCTTACCAAGAACATGTACATGTACCAGGTATTTGAAACCCACAACATTCAACACGGCTGATATAGTACTGCTACCCTATCATCATTAGGGCAAAAGCCTAGATATTGCGTAACTCTTGAAATTTTCCAAGTCGACACCCCTCCCCCTTATAATTGATAATATATATGACATCTCATTGGATGTGGACGAATCACTAGATGGACCCAGCAAATTCCTCAGTTTTTTTTAGATATAAGCAGACTGCAGTCTGATTAAAATCTACCTACAAATTTCTCTATATTGAACAAGACAGTGAGTATTAAAGGGGTGACCCGCTACTCTGTTTCCTAATGCGGAACGGTACCTGCGACAGATCATCCATGAGCTGTCGCAGATATCAAAAGTGGTTGATTTCTGTGACAGCAGTCGGACATCACTCCCTGCCTGGTTGCTGTGTATTCATCGCAGCAGTGGACCTCCTACGGATAGGAGTTGCCCCCCCAGGGGCAAAACCGAAAACATTATGGAGTTGCTGCGGCCGCTACGCTCCCGGCCGCTGCGCGGCAAGGAACTCAAAAAAAATGCTTCCCCCCTTAATACCTCTATGACTATGAGTATGACGTCACTGCCTGCATTGGATCTGACCAACAGGTAGACTGATCGACTTGGTCCACTGTTTCCTTAGTATTCGCCACTAGCTACACTGGCCCCATCTTGTAGTCTCACGATTACGTCACTGGTAAACAGGCATGCTGGGAGGTACTATTTTTCTTAGCTTGTTGCTGGTTAGTCAAGCTGGCAGATGGATACCAGCGAATGCTGGTTCCCACAAGCACCCAGTATTGGGGTCAACGTAGGTCCCACACCAGCAGTGTATGAATATGGCAATTTTTGGTCAAAATGGTAACCAAACTAGGTCGCCGGAGAAGTTGCGCCACTAGCTTGTCTAGAGCTGGTTCTGGCGACACACACTGATAAGAACCGATAAGGGAGTGATCATTTTTTTAACAACAGGGGGGGCTGGTGGGTTTGAGGTGGGGGGTCAGAATTTTTTCAATACCTCTGATGGGGGGGGGGTCTAAATAATTTCACCTGTTTTCAGTGGAAAACCCAACGCGTTACTATAGGCTAAAAGGGGACGTTCGCACACGATTTTTGTCCCTTATCATGGCTTATGGGGGGTTGAAAAAATGTTACCCCCTTGAGAGGGGGGGGGGGGTCAATTTTTTTTTCGTGGGTCCGCCCGCAAACCCACCAGCCCCCCCCCCCTGTTGTTAAAAAATGATCACTCCCTAAGATGGGACCAGCATGTCCCTGGAAGTGGGTGTTAACGAGGGACAAGGTACCCATCATGTTATGGTTTTAGCTCAACCAGCGAAATTCAAGATGGTGGCTCCACTAGGTCTCCATACTGAGTCCTAAAGGCCAGTACCTATCCCAGCAAATCCTAGTGAACATGCGTCATGCTGGGTGAGGAATGTGTGAGTACATTGAGTGATAACGAATAATGTCATTGTGTGTGATACAACGTCAACTCTCACTCAGCTTGACAAACCTTCACTTACTTCAGTAAGACCTGAGAGAGCATGCGTCAACATGTGTCAATACTTGTCAACTCTCACACCGCTTCACATGTCTTCACTCATTTCCATAAAGATGTGAGGGGAACTGGGTGAGCAAGTGTCAACATGTGTCAATACTTGTCAACTCTCACACAGCTTCACATGTCTTCACTCATTTCCATAAAGATGTGAGGGGAACTGGGTGAGCAAATGTCAACATGTGTCAATACTTGTCAACTCTCACCCAACCTCACATGTCTTCACTCATTTCCATAAGGATGTGATGGGAACTGGGTGAGCATTCGTCAATACTTGTCAACTCTCAGGCAGCTTCACATGTCTTCACTTACTTCAATAAAGATGGGAGGGGACCAGGGTGAGCACATGTCAACATGTGTCAATACTTGTCAACTCTCACCTAGCATGACATTTCTTCACCAAGCCTTCAACAATAAGAGACTATGGAAACTGTATGGATTCTCATGGCTTGTACTTTGCAGAGTGGGCCTATGGAGTAAATGTCAATATGAGAATTTATGTTTCACAGAGCAGGTTTCTTTTTTACATGGCATGAAATACATATGAATCAGGAACA
The DNA here is from genome assembly GCA_949317995.1 of Acholoe squamosa. Classification (NCBI taxonomy): domain Eukaryota; kingdom Metazoa; phylum Annelida; class Polychaeta; order Phyllodocida; family Polynoidae; genus Acholoe; species Acholoe squamosa. The sequence continues at coordinate 58,723,049 of OX439038.1, read as the reverse complement.
TAATGATAGCCAAGTATATGTGATTTAGTGTATACATTAGACATAATAGCTCATTTGTTTTGTCTATGGGACATAGCACTGAATTGGAATTGCATATGTTTTACATGATATCTAAGTATATGTTTGTCCTGGTTTGATTTGATATGAAGGTTTAATGTCTACTGATCAGCTAGGTCACAGCTGATTAGAGCAAATATATAGGATCTCTTCATAGGCTGGTTAAATAACTCTGTATTGAGTGATAATAGGGGCAGATACTTTGTCCAACATTAGCATGACAGACTGTGTGAGGAGATGTGAGCATGCGTCAAGATTCGCCAACTCTCACCCACCATGACATAACTTCACGCACAATGACACATTATGTACTATTCTGTGTTTTGATTGGTCCATTTCAAATTTCCCTCCCATTCCTTTGTTCTCCTGCTGCTCTCAAAACAGTCAGGCAGAGGCAGCCATGGAGAACAGATCTTGTGGTAGGTGGTCACACAGTTCTAGATTGATTTGACTTGAAATCCTATGTGATAAGCATTTATATAGTAACACATTGGTATTATCTACAATCCCTGAACATCTATCTTGTTGCTGAATTCAGCTATTTGTCTCAACACCCCAAATTAATGTTGAACTTTCTATGTGAGCAAGGCTCAGGGAAATTCTGGGGGATTTAGGCTGCCATATGGGAGTGGTCATTGTTTATCAATTTGGATGTGAGTGGGTGGTGAAAATTAGATTGCTGCTGTTTGTTTATGACCATTTCTTATCATTTCAACAGGCATTCTCAAGACTGATACAAGGAAAGTTCAACTCACACAGCTGACAGAATATCTATCCATTTTCAAGCAAAGTGGGCAACACATGACATGCAGAGGAGAGATATCTTCAATGGGAACCAGCATATGAACAGCTGAATTGATGTTAATAAAGTTATGAAATATCAGAAATCCACAACCACCTGCAACCCCCCCCCCCTGCCTATCCCCCACCCATAAATTAGTCTGTGCATCAATATATGTGATACTGTGTCATGACCCATGTGTCAGTGTGTGTGATAATGTGTGATGACACATGATGTCATCATATGTCATTGTTGGTGAAGCTTCACGCATGTTGACTCAACTTCACAAATTTGGCTGGGATGTTCATGCATGCGTCATATCTTGTCATGGTCCGTGATCACCCACACGTCAAGTCCTAAGAGCGCATGGGGTGAGGCTGGCGCAGCATGACAAAAGTTGACACAGATTTGCTGGGTATAGTACCCTGGGCCTGTGGGATTTCTTACTGCTGTGGGGTAGCTAAACATTTACACACTAGTCTAGCCTCTAGGTACCGGGGTACCCCAATCCATAGTACCGGTACCAGGTACCCAGAAGTGGGTAACTTGCCCAGTTCTCGGACAGTTTTATTTTTGGAAGACTACTAAACTGGCCAAACTCTGTTTCCTACATTTAGGCTCAGCAGGATGCATGGATAGGGCCCCTTGGTATCATAATAAAAAGTATCCCTAGCTGAAGCCTAATATCTATAGTTGTTATAAGGGGTTTTGTCTAGACATTCAAAAATGCCCAGTTCTCGGACGGGTGTACCAGTTCACGGACAGCCTCTGTATTTTAAAGATATCTTTACAAGCTGAAGCAGGTTCACCACCATTATTAGATATTGATGAACTAGAAGTCGCGACAAATTTGCTAGTATATTCACTCTAATTATGGTTTTAGAATATCAATTATCAAAATTGTCAGGAAATAGGCATGTCATTGTGCCCAATTACCGGACACCGCATTTTCAATGGTCCAATTCTCGGACACAAGTTTCAAGTGATACCAACAGAGGGCACCACACACTTTGAAATTTATTAATTTGCCATTGGAAATAGACATCTATTAGATATAAAAGAGAGGAAATCAAAATAAAATAGGGTTTATGGCCTGAAATAACAATAGCTAACTCAAAAAAATCGTCCGAGAATTGGACCTGTCCGAGAACCGGGCAAGTTACACATGTTTTGTCACTGAATTTGACTGATCATTGGATGGTACCGGTCCAGTGTCACTGGATCAGAATGAGATTGAGAATCATGATCAGGGTGGGGATTTCAACTTGATTGAATTAACCTAGGCCGAAATACCTACCTGCCTGCTCAGCCTGCCTGTGAGCAGGCAGGTATTTCGGCCTAGATTAACCTGGCAAAACGGGGGGAAATTCGCCAGTCTGGGCCCAATTCAAGAGTGCTAGTGATTCCTTACGGCTTACCTCACCAGCCTCCTTGGCAATGTCCACAATAAGGTTAAAGCAAGCATCTAAATCACAATCCATGGTGGAAATTTGACAGCTACCGGGTACGTATACACGCCTGAAGTAGTGAGCTCAATGTGATTGCTGCGATTGCACTGGCAATTTGCAGCTGACGTCCTAATGGTTCCCTGTGACGGCACGGTGGGTTACATTTGGTGCATAGGTCAGTGGATACAGCACAGACATCCAGTGTAGCAGGTGCGCGTCAAACTAGTGTGTAGAACTCACGCTAGAGGGATAAGCCTGTAGGGCAGGATACAACTTGTTACATCGGTCTATGCCCTCGGGGCATTCAGTGCCGCCCCCTGTGGTGACGCGTATATTTTCGGGACTGCCGCGCAGAATTATGCATGCCCTGAGGGCATATTGCTGGCCTTCCAGAAATCAGCAATTTACCCATGCTAGTCTATGCCCTCAGGGCATCGTGTATCGGCCCTCAGGGCATAGGCATACACAGGACCATTCCTGACCTCTAGATCTAGACATTCTGGCATTGACCAGAAAAACATGCACTTGCCCTCAGGGCAACATACCCTCAGGGCATATTTCTTGCTTCTTTAAAGCATTATTGACCAAAGCATGCCCTCCAGGCATGTAGTACAATTCCACAAGTTGTAGGCTAGCTACAAGAAGGGCCTAAGTATGCATACCCCCCAGGGCATATATCTTCCTTCTCCCGGGTTCCTTCTACAGTCTACAAATGTTACTCATCAGGGCATAAAGTTGATGATAAATGAAGCGGTATTAAACAAGGGTATGCCCTTGGGACATCCATGCATGCCCTCAGGGAATATTGGACTTTAAGCTAATCAGGGGCGAATTAGGAGCCTACTAGGCTGGGGCACTCTCCAACCTTCGACTCATATGACTATCAGTGCATTCCCTGGGGGCATCATCACACATCATCCATATTATGGATGCCCCAGGGGCATGGTACAGAGAACAATGGGGGACAATTCATAGTAAGCTTAGATAATCGTACATGCATAAAAAAAATTGATGATGCCCTCGGGGCATCCATGTACTAAACGATGCCCCCGGGGCATAGTCCAATACCCTATACGGTATAGGCCTACATGTCCTGGGAGCATCATCCTTACCATGGATGCCCTGGGGGCATTTTCCCAGACTTGCCATGGGGAGTGTGGGAAAGCACACACCTCAGCTGCTGCCCCTAGGGCATAGTCCGATGTAACAAGTTGTATCCTGCGCCTGGCAGTCAGGGATACGCTGGGCATCTGCGGTCTGTATAACTACCGCAGGCATAGGGCTCCATCCCCAACCCCTTTAGGGAGTGATCATTTTTTAACAACAGGGGGGGGGGGGCGGTGGGTTTGAGGGGGGGTCAGAATTTTTTCAACCCCTTGACTGGGGGGGTCAGAATTTTTTCAATACCTCTGATGGGGGGGTCAAAATAATTTTACCTGTTTTCAGTGGAGAACCCCGCGTGTTACCATAGGCTAAAAGGGGACGTTTGCGCGCGATTTTTGTCCCCTCGAGAGGGGGGGTCGAAATTTTTTTCGCGCGTCCGCGCGCAAACCCACCAGCCCCCCTGTTGTTAAAAAAGTGATAACATTTGCTTGGAGAGTGTGCTCACTCATGCACATCCAACAGTTTCCAACAAGTTGGCCAAGGCTTCCACCTGCCCCATATGTAGTGGGAGAGTAGCGGGAGCGTAATTCAGGGGTAGGTTTCCAGCCTAGGTCAGGGACACCTAGGGTTTGAAAATTAAACTAGCGTCAAACGCACTACAAAGGCTGCAAAACACTAATTATTTTTCCACTGTTGGCCTATATAGCATATTGGCAAAAATAAAATATTCATGCACATTTCTGGGCTTAGCCACTATTATTTTCTTGTAGGCACACATTTTTCCCATTAATTTAGGGCCATGAGATGTGGTACAATGTAATTAACTTTTCCGCTATCGGCCGTAGAGTGCAGACATACCCAAATTTGGGGGTTTTGCAGTGAATGATTTCAATAAATTCTCTAATTGAATAGAGTGCACCCCCCCTCAACTTACCACCGAATATCAGCCTGAATAACACTCAAATCGATTAATATACACCTTAAGGATTAATTTGATGTCTGGTTTGCCTACCCACTGTAAGATTTTAGATCAATAATCTTTGTACAACACCCTTCAGTGCAGAGCTAAAAAGTGTCTCCTGCTGCCACCTCCCGTCAATTGATGTACTGCAACCTAAAGGCCTGGGTGGGAATCTTGGTGGTCAATCAAATAGCTTGAAAAGCTTTGATTCACAGCTCCAGTTATGTCTCATCCAGATTCCCTTACTTTTATGCCCATCTGGATCCTCAAAATGCAATGACAATCGATTCCCAGAGTGGTTATCAGTCTGAGCGCTCTCCTCAAATTTTATCCATTTCTCATAATGACAAGCAGTTATGGTCTTTTCCTAAAGAAAAAATGGACACAGCTAGGGCTAAGAGATTTGACATGCTGATTGCTAAAGGACACCATGTGAGGCACTGAGTGTGTTTTTTTCTCTAGGTGCTATAAAAATACAAAATTTTGGGTAAAATGTATGAAAAATCCTCGGAAATATAATGTTATGAAGGAAAATATTCAACAAAATGCATCTTTACTCCATATGCAATGGCATAAAACGTCCTATTTACACATTATTCAAGTCCCCCTATGTAAGGACGAAAAAATAAACCAGATATGGTGAATACAAGGACATTTTATTAAGTGTCAGTAGACATTCATTGGCTGTATAGGTCGGGGAGAGAAAAATGATGTTTTTACGCGATGCATGAAAAGGCTTCCCATAGAGCACTGAGGTTGATTGAACTAGATGGAAACAGCTGAGAAGGTAAAATTCAGGTCATTCTGATCCTAACAATCATTATTTTGGTTACCATGCACCCCCTGGAGAGAAATTTCAGGCCTGCGGATCAACGCTAATAAATTTGCGATAAATCACTCCGAGGCCAAAATGCTAATAACATGAATTTTGCTATTTTTTCTGTGATTATACAAACTTTCTTGACATTTCTCTCCATAACATTGTTAATCTGACTTACCCCATGGAAAATAAACACATTTTAGTGATATTTGGTAAAAGACCCTGTATTGCCTGTAGAGGCTGCAAAACACTAATTATTTTTCCACTGTTGGCCTATATAGCATATTGGCAAAAGTAAAATATTCATGCACATTTCTGGGCTTAGCCACTATTATTTTCTTGTAGGCACACATTTTTCCCATTAATTTAGGGCCATGAGATGTGGTACAATGTAATTATCTTTTCCGCTATCTGCTGTAGAGTGTGGACATACCCAAATTTTGGGGTTTTGCAGTGAATGATTTCAATAAATTCTCTTAATTAAATTGAGTGCACCCCCCTCAACTAACCATCAAATATCAGCCTGAATAACACTCAAATCGATTAATATACACCCTAAGGATTAATTTGATGCCTGGTTTGCCTACCCACTGTCAGATTTTAGACCAATAATCTTTGTACAACACCCTTCAGTGCGGAGCAAAAAAGTGTCTCCTGCTGCCACCTCCCGTCAATTGGTGTACTGCAACCCAAAGCATGTGGTGTCTCAATAATCCTGCAGAGGGTGAGACTGAGTAGATTTCACGCCTCAAGCCAACCATTTCGAGTCTGTTCTATCGAGAACTTCGGAAAGTGACCCCTATCAGGGGTGGGCAACTGTCGCCATGTAGCCAAAACGTGGTGACAATGGCCTCGAAATTGGCGACAATAATCTCCAGATTCTGGACTTTCCAACAGTGAAAGAATTTCTCAAATATTCCCACTGGAACTTAAGTTATGAAGCAATTCCCATAAGTCACCAGTATGCATGATTTGACAATGAGCTTTTCAAAATTTTCCAGAGAAATTGGCCTCAACCCCTTTTCACATTCCCATGAGGCAGCTGCTTGCTGGGAGTCTTTTATAATTTTTTTTTTTTTTTTTTTTTTTTGGGGGGGGGGGTGTAGTATTTAGCTTTCTCTATGCCTTTAGTCCTTCCTCACATTAATTGCCTACCCCCTGCTCCCTACCTTTGTTTCAGAGAAGTTTCAGATTGGGTGGGAATGGAGCTTTGTACTTCAGCATGCAAAATTGCTGAAATAAAGTAAACCATTTAAGCCCTCAAGGGTGGGGGGGGGGGGGGACACAAATTCTTCCCTGGGTACGCTTTGTAATGCTGATCGCTGAATCCGAACTGTGACCATGCTCGTATACGCACTGTAATCCTATAACACACACAAGGTCACTTCCCACCGTTATATGATTTATAACAAACAACAGAACACATGTGTGATGAGAGATGACAATCTTTTTTTTTTTTTTTTTTTCCATTTTCCCCGTGTTTTTTTTTTAAATGGATGAAACATGACATGGAATCCCGATGATTTTTGATGATGTGAGAAATACAAGAATAAAGGTATATTTCAGTTGTCATCTGTTAACAAAAGCAACGACATCTTAATATTTTTAACCTTTTTCATCGCAAATCTATCCAAATACTGTTAAATGGTTCTGTTGATATGCCTTTCCTAGATATCAATTTAAATTCATATCTAACAACAATGTGATATCTAAACGTATGGCTTTTCACTCAGGTGTAATTATATATTCAACTTTCTTGTATGACGTTATCAATATTGTACAATGTATGTTGAAAATTTCAAGTGAATCTCAAAAAACAATGTTAACAAAGGAAATATTCATGTGGAGTATGAAACGCAGATGGGTACGGTAAATGAGGACGCAATGTGATGAAATGACAATATACCACACAAATCTACAAAGCACTCCAAATATGAAAAAAAGTAACAAAAAAGCACAATTTTCACTCCTTGGTGCCTAAATCACTAGACTGACACCTAGCATCAAACAAGTCATAACCATGACAACCAAATTATCATAAACTATCTCCATAGTTACAAGGAAATTACAAATAGTCCCTGATTTTATTCGTATGATGACATTTAAACTTGCTGTTACTATCCGTCACATTTTGAGGCGCATATTGGGTTGGGGATATCTGTATCTACCTCTTTTCACAAAATTACATTTTATATAGCAGAACACCTAAAGGGAGCTGCCAAATCTGCCAGTTGTTACATCAGATACGCTCAAAGGTGTATTTCTTACCCTCTATACATACGACTAGGCACGTTATCATAGAAACGGCTTTTTGTGTATTTACTACATGTTTTCAGCTTAACACATGGACTCTGGTTTATCTTACAAGTCTGCCTTTGACGCTTTGTAAGTAAAGTCCAATTAGTCAAGGACATAAGCTGTACTGGGCTGTGCTATACACCCACAAAGTACTGGTATAACATGATGAAGACAAAATACATTATCTAATATACCAGTGGTACACAACACACATAAGCATTGTGATGACCTTTGAAGAGCTGCTTAGTGTCCTTTTGGTGGCTATGATGCACGAACGCAGCACTAGCGAGTAACTCGAGGATGCTTTATTTATGCATCACACCACATGAACCAAACTCACAGGGTTGATACACTCACCAAAACCCACCACGATGCAACAGTACAGTGTATATTACTCACCATCTTGTGCTGATGCATTGTGATGGATCTAATTATTTGGTGGCACCATTAGTCCACAACAGACATTGGTGTAAGTACGCATGGCCATCTTAAATGTTGTGTGAGCAGTATTGAATACAGAACTAATCCTGAAGCTGGTATCTTGACGACAAGCTTTTCTTCATAAGCTCTGTGACATTACAACTGAATATATACTGGTGGTCTAGAGTGAGTAGTGAACTCCCCATCAAAGCCCCACTGTAATATATTTTTTTTCTGCTCGATTGTTAATGTCGATCACCATGCGAACACAATCAGGGAGGTTAACCTTTGATATAAAACGATATCATTAGGATAATCTCCAAGGGCACTTCAGGTAAATATCAATGATACATGTTTCGACTTTCACTAGCTCAGCAACATGAAAAAAGAAAACTCTACATAAAAACAAAAGCCTCCTTTCTTACTACCTACATTGACAATGAGTTTACTATAGGACAGTGGTATTCAACGATGTATTGCTAATAATCTATAAGACAGTGTGTATCAACAATCATTTGTTAACACAACTTTCAAGTGTTAAAAACAATGGCGACCTTTTAAATGTTTAGTGAGATTGTCAAATACATATGGCAGCACACATCATTTAATTTTCTGGGGGCAATCTATTTACTTTGTCTTTTTACTCATTAAAAGGTGTTTTTTTTTCATGGACGTAGAAACGATTCCATTTGCCAATAATACTGATTATATTATAAAATAACAATGAAAAACATACAGGTTCTGTGGGTACTGGTACATGCTGTCAGGTCTTCCATGCCACTGCTGCAGTACAAAGCCGATTTTGTTTTAACCATACATGCAAACTCTGGACGCGAAAAAAACTGAGCCCTCGGAAGTAAAGAAATCTTTTCTTTTAAATGTGACCCAAAGGTGAAAATTAGGGGGGTCTCAGGGCATCTCCCCGGGAAATTTTGAATACAGAGTAGCCAAACTGCATTCTGGTGCTTTTTTTATGATGACTAAGACCCGTCACATCAATTTTTTTCTAAGACCATCCCTTTACAAATGGTAAAATGATATCTCTTTGGATCTGGGCTAATCACAAGGTTGACCCTGACAGATCTTAGAATCATATACAAATATGAAAGGAAAATCTCCCTAAAAACTGAGGAGTTTGCATGTATGTTTAACTGAACATCTGGGCAAAACAAGAAATATGCAACATTGTCTTCTATGTCCCGCAACTCTTCATATTTCGTATGTAAACCCATTAATGAAATAAATCACACTGATAACTATTTCAAGAGCGGTGTACTAAAGGAAGGAGTTAGGTCTTGATACGTTATTTTACCTTGTAATCGTTAATCAAATATGAATCGTCTGTACTTGGGGTATACTTTAGCTCATAGAATACAATGGTTTATATTTTGTTTTCAGCAACACTTAGGAAGAGAAGAACATCCTATAGAACGAAGATATTGGTTAACATTGCTGTTTTCGCACCTTTGTATCAAGTGCCACACTTTTAGAATGGTCTAGTTTAAATGTATACCAATTATATGTAAACATATGGAAGGATGTGCATTGCCTTATCAACGTCTGAGATTTCTTTATGTATTCATTTCAACTAATGGGATCGATTCTATTCCACTAATTAACGTGAGTGCATGTAGAAAACTTTATGTAAAGATTTTAGCTGAGCTATAATTATTCCCTTGGAAGTACTACAACCCAATGGTGATGGACCTGAACATCAATGTGAGAGTGCTTATAAATTTGTAATACATGTGCAATACATGTACACGTAATATAGGTACCAAAATGCTTGAAAATGCAATTCCTTCAACTCAGAGCGTGCTTTATATATGAGGAATCAACATCGTGATATTTCTCTTTACATGACTGATATTTCAGTTGAAACTTTTGGTTTGACAATGGTTAAGCACGCCCTACAGATTTACATAGTTTAAGTCAGAATATCAGTATCATTACGAGCACACATACTGAACACCTCACAGTAATGTTGATATACTAAAAAGGTTACCCATACAATTTTTTACCATTAAAAGATGAGAAGATTCACATCACCACTGGCGCGAAAAGACAAGGAATAGCAAGCGTACAAAGCGTCGACTTTCTTATGCAGCTTCTGTTTCTGACCACTAATGGACCTTATAGACCTACCGTATATATATATATACGGTGCATACCGTATTGGCCTGTATAAGCGCCGGGACGTGCATTGATTTTATCCTGGCTCTACCCCCGGCACTTATACGAGACCGGCGCTTATTCAAGACTTAAATTCTAGTGAATTTTCAGATTTCAATACCCCTGTACGCCCGGCGCTGATTCAAATACTCAGGCGCTTATACAGGCCAATATGGTAGGTCTACGGTCTACCAAATCCATGTACCATACTCCATGTAACTTGAGATTTAGTATAACAATACACAAACATCTAAGAACAAATAGGAAGGTCAGCCATCTACATGCTGGGTACACTAATATGATGAATACATATACATGATATATAGAGGGCTAAATACTTCTGAAAAGTTATATGGTTCACAATCCGATGAAACGATGACATTCTTCTGCTTTGAATTCTCTAGGCTCAGCAAACGCAGTTCTAGTGTGCGAAACGAGTCTGATTTGGAGTGCTGTAAATGTTCTGGTCCTTCATGGTCTGTATCTGAGGACGCGTGATCTTGCTACCAGTATGATGCTCTGACTACGATGGCTTGACTGAGGCCTATTCTAACTCGGCCTTTATTGTAGATGACAATATGAAACTGGAGTTTTCACAGGACCTTTGGTCTAACTTTAGGGAAAAGCTCTCACTCTGTGTTTTCTTGTCAGGCTAGTCTGTTAATAAATCTGGTATCAGGTCAGGATGATATTAGCACCTAGCACTGTCAATCTTCTGCGAACCAAGGACAAGAAGAAATTATTCAAACTTCTGTGTTGAAGATACTCTGGGGAGGCTTGTTGGTGAATCGAGTAGTAATGGCATAGGAAACTACAATGAACGCTAACAAAAAAATACAAACAAAAAACACAACTATGTTGGGACATGACTACACAACGATCATGTGAGATCTGTATTTTCATCATCGTCCCCAAGTTCTCGCATTATGCGTGCTTTGTATTGGTCAAAGTCTGTTTTCGGTGCCCATAGCCGCGAGGAACACCCTTCGTCAGGCACTGATGTGTTGGTGCTCGCAGACATCCATGGGGACATCAATGATGAGCCCCAGATGGCAGAGTTACCAGAGTTCAGATCAAAGTTAGCATCCAGCGACTTGGACACCCAGTCGTCTGCCATAGCGTCAGAGTTGGCTGCTGGCAGGCCGCCACCCGGGGGAGCTGGTGTACCCCAGATGTTGGATGCAATGTTGGTGGCCACGGTGTCCTGGCCCCAAATACCAGCATCCAGCGGTTGGCTGAAATCATATGCTGGTTCCTGTTCTTCCTCATCACTCGACAACTGCTGTCCAAAGCCACCTCCACCTAATCAAACAGAACATTCAATATCCATTTATGTAAAACTGTTTAAGTAAAAATAACAGATACAATACAAACAAAAAGTCCCAAAACTGGGGATATGCTTTCATTTAAACTAGCCGGGAAAAATATCTATCAAAAATTAGGAAAAGAACAAAATTTGGTCAATTTTTTTTTTCAAATGATATTATTTTGATTTTTCTGGAAGTAGAACTTCCAACTAATGTAGCTGAGTAAGTGCCTATTTTAGAATTGGTGTTGTTAAATTTTCCCAGTTCTGGTAAGAATGTATTATGCTATTGCTGTATGTGAATGCTGTGATTACAAAATCAACATTTAGAGGAGCTCTGAATTTGCGACATCGCCACGGTGAAAAATCGGAAGAGTTAGGTCCATGATTAAGTGCACCTATAATGTATTGTCAATGTAAACACTGATGTATCTAACTGAATTTCCAGCTATTTCTATCTAGTTATAACAAGAAAGACAAGCACACGTGACGTTTGATGATGCTTATGTACATTGATAAAATCATTACAGAAACCCCTTACCAAGATGTAGTCCTCGGTCAATAATTGTCCCCAACTCCTCGTCATCATCCAATCCAAAACTCTTGACATAGTCCTGTGACTCTGAAATATGACACCACAAAACAAATTACATTTATAAAGAAATTCACATACTGCAAATCAGGTATGCTGAGGCAAACAAGGCCAAAACCCAGCTAATATGCCTAATGCCTGTAATTTCACTTCAGGCAGCAAATTACTACAGTTATAATGACAGAACTCACCAACAGTATAGTCCAGATCTTTGTTTTCAAAGAACTTGGGATCTTCGTCTGGGTAGTCATTCCTCCAGTTATCCTCATCGTTGCTGTCATCTTCATCTTCATAAACCTCCAGTTCCTCTGGCTGTCGATACTGGTCAAAGTTTACATCATCAACTAGGGCCTCAATGTTTAGGACGTTGTCGAGTGTACGAAGGTCGATGTCACGGCGGTTCATATAGTACAGATCGTACACATACTGGTCGTCACCCGCTGGGGATGTAACGGCCTCACGCTCCATAGGCACATTATTACATGTGATGGTGCTTTCATTAGTGTGTTTGGGCTAGAATTGGAGAAGATAGCAATGACACAGGTGTTAGAATGGATTTGTATATCTGCTGGTGTACGTTATAATCAAGATAAAGCGAATTAAAATATTTCTAGGAGATTAAAATACTTTATATAAACACTAGATTAACTGGTAAATTTTGTTTTCAGAAATCTGTTATTCATACCTTTGGCTAACCATGCATATATTCCATATGACTATGATAGTAAATAACACAAATTTGTACAAACTTACCCGCCCAATAGGCTTCTGCATCGGCTGTGCTTTACCCTCATGCTCCACATCCCAGAGAAGGAATAGGCGGTTCGCCTCTGCCTCTGTTGACTCCTCATTCTCTTTGTTATCAGACTTCTTGTAAGGTAGCTTTTCATCACGACTCTTGTTGGCTGGATCATTTTCCTTGTCTTCACGGTCTAGGTCTTCCAGTTGTAGAGCACGGCGCTGGGAGATCACTTTGTAGCGGCCTGACTGCCGACCTGCCTTGGAGCGAGCCCGGGTCCGGGACATGATGGCTCCAGGATCAACAGAGTGCAGCTTAAACTCCTTCTCCAGCTTCTCCTTCTTGATGGCATCTCGCACAGCACGGGAAACACAATCATCCTGAAGATATGATGTCATGATTTACAGTTTTAATATCTTTCAGATTTTGTTATGCGTTTTTCTGTGGAATGTCTAGATCTTTTCTGATAAGGGTTTAAAACCTTTTTTTCTAGTACATTTCCTATTTAAAATAACCCTTCGCTGCCGGCGGCATGCGATGTAGCAGAAAGACTCCACTTGCCACATTATTTCTTAATATAATTTACTGTCTTGCAACACTCCAGTCCTCACTCATCCTTCACACGAGTGATCTTTTGCATTTATTTCATGGTTTCATCATCTACTTTATCTCAAGTTGAATATGACAGCCCCATAGGTTGAACCAAGAACCTCTGTATTACACCCCCCAGTCAGGGCGAATGTGATAAGCCTTCACTCATATCACACTGTCAGGTAGATCATTGCAAATGCTCACATAACTAATGATGAAATGATTACTAATGCCAAATAAATGAATTTACAAACATTTCTGGCAAAAATGGTCATGACACTTGTCACTTAAATCCCCATGTCACCTCTAAAAGCCTATTATGTCCCATGTCGAATTTAAGACAGCACTTATGTCATGTCACTAATTGTTTTGCCTCATGTCACTAAGGCCCATGTCACATGTCGATTTTAAGAAATGGTCATGTCACCATGTCGAATTCATTGGTCCATACCCATAAACAAGCCAAAGTTTCCTGTCAGAATAGGACCCAGTTTACCATGAGAATAGGCCTGCACATGCAGTGAGCCTGCAGTGAGGACAGTGAGGTGGCACCATCTAGTGAGTATTGAAAGAACTAAGTCCCACCAGCTAAACCCAGGGCCAGGCCCTATCTGCATGCTACCTATTGCAAAAACAGTGAACTAAAATCAACACATTGGATCTTTGTATTGTCCATGTGTCTTCTGTTTTTCCGTACATGTTCTTGTTACATTGATTATGACATAATGTGATGTTATGTTTTCTGGTCAGATAGTGCCTATAAGATTACACATGTCATGTATGAGGAGATAAGGGTGTTAATTAAGAACAGACATGTATATTGATATTCAGCCAGTAAGAGGTCCCTCCAGCCTACTCCTAGAAGGACAATACATGAGAAGCGCCGAAATGGCAAGATGTACGTTTTTCTAGCTAATAAAAATGATTTGAACTTGAACTTGAACTTGGATCAAAGAGAGAAAAATCTTTTCAACCAATCACAGCACAGCAATAATTCAGTGTGGAACACCTCAATATTATACAAATGAGCTGTATTTGTGTGTAAACTATAATGGGAGCCGGCCTATGTTATGACTACTAAAGACCTGATTTATATAGGTAATAATATTCAGAGATGTCAGTTGGGTAAGGGCTCAACCTCTGAAAATTTTTGGGTGTTAGCAAAACACCCATTCTCCCAATGTATTATGCTATAAAAAAAAAAAAAAACCCATTTTGTCTTCATTTCAACCTATTCCCCTCATTCAAAACCATTAAAACCTCTCTGGAGTGTATGGTCATAGAAATACAATTAAATGCATCATAATTTCAGCCAATCAGCAGCCAGCTTAGATTCATGTCCTCTGAAATGTGATTTCCGAGATCCTCTGATCTATGAAAGGTGGTTTGTCTAGAAAAAGCTAGAGGGCAGAACAAGCCATGCTTAATTCCTGCTGAAGCCTGAATTATGCTCAGCCTTAGGCTTAGGCTCCCTAGAAGTAAAAGGGCATGTTGTAAGGGTGTATCTATGATTTACGTAATTCTCTCTATCCATATTATGATCACAATTTGGATGAAGCCTCTGAGATGTCTGATTTTTTAGGAAAGTTTGAACATCTGAAAATAGACGGACCTCTGTCTGAAGGTCTGACATCTCTGGAATTAAGAAAGGTTATTCATATAACAAACCGTCTCCCATAAAAAGAGAGGGATTTTATCGTGGTTTGCACTGCACCCATATCTGTTGAATAGTCCTGTCGAACTGTCCCATAGTTTACTAAATTCTGTCGATTTGGCAGACCTGGCGAACTGCCGATCTGTCGAACTGTCCCACGACCCTCTGAGTCTGACGGTTGACGGGTTGTGGAATAGTTCGACAGATCGGTCGGCTCTGTCAGAGACAGAAGCTCACTGCTCAGTCTCAACGTTGACAACGACTCAAGTCAAGAGTTTGAAATGTCACAATCCAACGTGGACCGTGGATGCGAACAGCGGTTACGGCGTTGGTCAACCACTTAATAGGAAGTAACATACTCTTAACAACATTTCTGCATATGTCTTGATGTCCAACAATCTCCCTTAATCGGATGATAAGTATTGACATTGCAAGTTTTGTTGGTCAAATGACGAACATGGGCATTGATGGGGGCTCGGAGGCGCGGAGCGCCATGGCCCCTTATTATCGCTCTATGGTAGCTTACCTCGGACTGCACTGTGCCGGCGAATTTGAAGAGATTCTTCACTTCTTCGGTACCATTTTCACCTGAAGCTTCTGTAGTGCTGTTCCTCCTCGGTCGCTTGGATGAAAACACTAGAGAATCGGCAGGATCGTCGTTTATTCGACGCTTGACGCGGACTATCGCCGCCATCTTTTTTGACCGGAAAACCCCCGAGTCGGTGAAAACGGCGAGAGTGCGTCTGGAGTTGGCGGCAAGGAGTTACAACGGTGCCGAAAATAAACGAGATAAACAGTGCAAGCAGCAGCAGCATCACACCCTCTCGCATCTCTGGCTCTGAGCTGCTGCCAGTGCTGGCTCTGCTTCGAACCGATTTAATCAGGGACATGAACCAACAGGGATGACATCCGTGTCGTTGTTATCTTTCTCCAACTCGACCTTCGTGTATTCTGCCTGATCATTTCAGAAGGGCCACTGGCACAACTTTCCACAGTGACAAGGCCAGTTGCTGCTGTAGTGAAGGCCTACATCATCTTCAGTTCATTTTGTTGTTGTGCCACACAGTCCTGGTTCACTTGGATATGGTTCGCAGTACCTATATAAGTCAAGGCTAGAGATGATTCCAGTTCCTGTTGACACAGTGACAGTTCAGTAGGCTTCAATAATGTATTGATACAGATCAGATTACAGGGCCTATCCACACTGACCACAACAGTCAACACAGGCACAGAATGCCACAGTGACCATCACTATAATATGACTATTTCGCCTCAAAACAAGTGCTTGATCGAAAGACAAGATAAAAAATCACTTTGAAAATGTACCAAAACTCAAATGTTGAGGCTGTGTTGGTCATGGCCCGGTTGTTTGTATTCATCGCCCTCCTGCCTCTCGTCCATTCAGGGTACAATAAAAATTGTGAGTAAATTTTTTGAAAAAATATATTTTATCTCAAATACTTCCAGTTACCCGCTACAGCAGTATGGTACACGGGTAGGCCCCTGGGGATAGGCCCTATGCATTAGCCATTACCCTGGTAATCTTTAGTTAAGGCGACTGCAGACGAGCCAGATTCCGTTGGTAAGTATAAGGATGTCCGATCAGGTCAGATCGGGGATATCAAACATGTTTGATATTGACCGTCTGGAATGGACGTCCCCTCAGACGCACCTGGCATCACAATCGGCTGACCCAGTCGGACGACCTATTAAAGTCGGCCCTGTCTGCGGTCCCCTTATATTAATACCTTTACTTTACTGTGTGCGCTTCCCCCAGCTTACCGAGTTGCCTGCGTGCCTCAATTGGTTCGCGAGCAGTGCGGGTTGCCTTTGACCATTTTGTTGTACCGAATGTTTCGTTTATGAATACATGTACTTGGTGATCTAGGGTTTTGTGTATTGAGGTGCACATGAGTCTGTGTTTCTTTAGATTTATTGTATATTAATAGTTTAACGTCTATATAGAGCCTTGTGGTTTTAGAATAGCGGTTATTTTACTGGTATTCCAAGTGTACATGCCAATACTTTTATTGTGCCAGTTTTAATACCAGATACCAGGTAGTGAAATGTTAAACTTTGATTGAGGATGTTTCCAACAATCTTATACCCGAAACAAGCCAGAGAATTAACCCAACAATAGCCAGCTATATTCTAAATGAAAAAAAAATCGGACTGATGCCAGGGGACGTTAGATGCGGGGGGTGGGGTGGAGTGGGGGTTCGTGCAGCTACCGCCCATGGATACATAAAGTACAAAAGGTGCTGGTATGTACTAAGTACAGTACTGTTGGTCCTGGCGCCTGGTAGCAGATCCAACCCAATGATATGCCATAGTGATGTTAGCACCTCACATTAAGCCCCTCTAGTGCCACATCGATCATCTCTCATAGCCATAATATGCATCTACTGGTACACGACTCCTGGATAATCAGCTAGATGCAGTGTTCTGAGAGATGCCATGCACTCTGGTAGGCCTCTAGGGGACTGCACTGTCACGTCCCATTAATCAGCCTAACCAAGTGGTATTCTGTTAGGAGCATTATGGCCTAGATATATAGGGAGTAGGATGCATTACAATTGTTGGTTGGACTGTTATTAAAAGAGGATGCATGCATCTGTTTTGGAAGTCAAACTTCAAATTGTCATTTTGATTGTAAAGTCTGTCATTATTGGGGTTGATCACCTAAAATGATTGAAATCAGTAACACTGACAAGAAAAGGACACATTTTCTTACTGTAATTCACCTGTCGTGTTGTAGTGCCTTCAAATATGCAAACATATGCATACCGTCTGTACACTAAGTCTGTGCCTTGTGGGGAGGGGGTGTTGGCTTGGTATAGGGAGTGGACTACTCTAGGCTTAGGTAGGGAGGGTTAACCTATGCTATACTATCATTTCCCAACTGATAATTCCATTTACCCCGTGTATAAGGTGCACCCTGACTTTGGAACAATTCTATAAGGCACACCTGGGGTCTGATACGCATATAAGACGCGCCATATGCACGGAAGAGTATGCTACAGTACCTCTCTCTTTGAATTCCACTACTAAAAAAAAATTGTTGGCTCTTCATCAACAGTGTATAATTCATAATTTATATGGCTTGAACAGATCACATAATGTCTTCTACATGTCTACTACAGTGTACATGCCAGGAACCAGCTGCAGCACTATCCGTATCCGTGAGATAGATGGGGCGGTGATCCGTAGCTCACCCAACAAGCTGTGGAGTAACTCAGCATGTCTAGTAAAACTTGAGGCTGACGACAGCATCTTTACCTCCAAGCGCCTCATGATAAACGTGGAGGAACTTAACATCGACAACTGTGATGTTTCCCTCAAAATCTACTTCCACCGGAGCTCTGATGGCCGCACGCCCGATGTAAGTTCTTGTTAATCGTTTGATGTATTGGATTAAAAGAGTTTTGAGAAGATCGCATATAAGACATACAATAAGGGTCCAATTGGGGGTCCCTACTGGATGGATGACCTACTGAAGTCTAACTTATATGGCACATGGCTATTGTATTATTGACCAATGGGAGGCATCCCTGGCATATACTGCGGAGTCGGGGGCTGAAGGTGTTAGTCATAGTGCCGTCGGGGTCTAATGGCGGCCCCCAGCTGATAATGGCTATGTGAGCTATAGCATGCCATATCTCAATGATGGCAAGGCATGGAAAATAGTGATGACTAAGAGATGTGATGTAAGGTCATTTGCTTAAAAAATCTAGAGCATAATGAAGTGAAGGCATACCATACGGATGAATAATAGAGGGCTTACAATTATGACTTCGAGATGGCATAATTATTAAAATAAGTGTTTCCTTTCCAGTATGCATTCACATGTAATTCTCCAAAACCTCCAATGATAACCACCCCGGGTAAATACGCCACATTTCGGCTGGACACGCGGACTGACAGGGGGTTCAGCTTCAAGGTCATCGTCACATCCTTCAAAGAGAGTAAGTCATTGTTGATATGTACTCATTTATTAGGATAAAATATTGGTACTGATGAGTCATAAATTATCAATTTTCAGAGGATCACCTGCACTTAAGGAGATTGAACTTTTCTTCTTTGAGAGAGTTATAACACTCAAACATTTATTTCAGGTACTTTTTGTTCGGAGTTCCGGTGTTTGAATCGACGTTGTATAGAGAATAAGTTGCGCTGTGATGGCATAAACCACTGTGGAGATCGAAGTGACGAGACAAGCTGTGCAGGTAAGTTTGCATGATTGGATCTGGCGTAGGGTTCCTATGATCTTTAGAATCATAAGAAACTTTCACAGCTCTGAAAATTGCGTGAATATTTCCACCAACCTGACTGGACCTTTTAACAGCCAAATTGATTTTTTGTTATGTAGAGGTTCCCAGCTAGCACCTTACGTAAAAAAAGACGTCCAAAACTTGTCACATTCATGTTATTACGTGAAACCGACCAGATAATTATGTCATCAGGAGGTAAATAATTTTACGTGATGAATTTACTAGATGTTGATGTAAAAGATACGTCCTATCAGACGTCATAATTATGTCTTTATTAACTTGAAAAGCGAGTTATAGGGAGACCGCCTGGGGCCTTGCACTTTCAGTCATTTTGGTGGTGCGAATAAGTTAAAAAAAAATATGGAAATTTTATATATAAGAGGCAGAATTACTTAATGAATTTGTAGTGCCATTAAAGGAGGAGATGTAGGGGTCTTGCAGGAAAAGGTATTTCATTACCAAGTTTTGTAAATTTTTAGATATTGTCAATATTGTACAGACTTAGTTGGTTGGCAGCCATAAGATGCTTTTTGCCTCCAATGCTGAAGGTAACGTAATCTCCCGCGTATAAGACGCAGCCCGCGTATAAGGCACACCTAGAGTTTTGCAAAATATTCAAAAAGAAAAATTCATAACTTTGGTTCTACTGAATGAATTTTCAAAATTCAAAGACCTATGTGTAACTTGGGCCCCATGGACCCCCCTGGGCCCCCATATATCCTATTATGGCTAAGGGGGCATGTAACATATCAAAAGAAAGGTCTTGGGAGCCCCCCTGTGGATGCAAAAGACTTAAAAGATGTGCCTTATACTTTCCCGCCTTTTTTGGCAATGTGGGATGAGTGCACAACTCATGGGAGCCAATCACAGGCTTTTCACTTTTCGAGTAATGAGCAATTTACATTGCTGCATTATATTCTGGTGCAATCATACACATCATATGCCCTCATCAATACGCTGTGATGTAAGAGCTGTTAGAAAGATGTGTGCCAATTGACATCAATGATATATCTTGAAGTAGTTATTCTGCAATATAATTAAGTGACAAAAGAGTGACGTCTAAAGTTCATCTTTATCTGGTTAAACTTGGGACTTAACAAAATTTATGTCATTATGATGTGAATTAAAGCTGTTATATTCTTGTAAGGATATGATGTCAATAATACATCGAGATTATATCCCCTAGATAGTTCTTCTATCAGACACAAGGGGTCTCATTTAGCACTTTACTGACTTTCTGATCTGCACTGCCACATTCCCAATCAAAATTTGGATCAAAGTGAACCAACTGCCTGCAGTTATTTGAATAAACTGAAAGAAATCTTCTCCAATATGTCCTCTGTTGGTTCTGTGACATTCAAAGGAGAAATAATGACTAAATAAACAATGGACATCATGAACACCTCTTTTAGTTCTTAGAGAAATATATAAGAACCAGTATTGACTTTAAACAAACACCACACCCCTAGCCCCTAGGCTAGGATAAATGTGTAGTGACCTCTGTGGATATAAAATACCTGTTAACACCTTTCACTAAACAGTTATTATATGTATATCCTCTGCAGCGTGTCCATGCAGGATGCGATATTCACATCTAATAGACATAATATTCTTATGTCTTAAGACATCTCTTATTGAGGTATCCTATCTGACTATGATTTGTGGTCAGTATTCCCTTTGCCATAGTATATTTTATGTCATATTTGCATGGTTGCACTTATGTTGAAATTACGTCTATGGGTAACATCTTATTTATGACATAAATCATAGTCAGCTTACATGTCAAGATTAACATATTTTGATGAGTTTCAAGTATATCACATTTACCTATTATATGTATGCGTAAAGACGTCACATAGTGACGTGAGAATGGTTTGCACATATGATGGGTTTTTTCCACATAATTTGCGAGATAATATTATGTAAAAGAGAATCAGCAGAAGATGTAAAAATGACATGATTAACTACGAGTTTTGCTAGCTGGGTTGGTAAATATTCATAAATAACCCTGTTCGGGTTGTGCAGAGCTGATACTTATGAGGAGTCTGTAAATTGAACTTTAAAATTCCATTGATTTGCCATTCTCAAAGCTTTATCAGTGAATGAGGTTTATTTGACAAACATGCACTGAGGTTGACACTGGATTCAATAGGTGGAGTCAATACAGTTGGTAACCAAGATGAATGTGTATGTACCAGTACATAGCAACCAAGACGTTCTTAATAGAGAAGGGCCTGTGATTAGCCCTGGCAAAATTGGGTAACACCTTGGCAACATCGGCTAAGTCATTGGGAACCAACCCCCTTGGTATAATTGGGAAACCATTTGGCAACCTTGGGAAACCCTTTGACAACATTAGGTAACCCTTTGGCCACATAAGTTGTAACTTTTGGGTAAACCTTGGCAATATTGAACAGCCCCTTGGTAATACTGTTCCTTTGCAACATTGGGTAATTCCTTGGTAAAATCAGGAAATCTCTTGGCAACATTGGGCAACCCTTTGGTAAGATCGGGTAACCCTTTTGGTAGCATTTGATAACCCCTTGGCAATATTAGGTAACCCTCTAGTAAAATTAGACAAAAATTTGTAGAACTGGGTAACCCCTTAGCAACATTGAGGAACTACTTTGCAACGTTGGAAAATCCTTTGGCAATATTGGGCACTCCCTTGGTGACATTAGAAAACCCATTGGGCAATCCCTAGGCAATATTGGACAACTTCGTGTTAAGGGTGTGCCTGTTCTAAATATAGATATATCTATTTATAGAAAGGCACACCCTTCATGGTGTTGGGGTGGACAGAAGCAACTGAAATTTGAAGATCACTTCTGCTCAGAAAAATAGCTATATAAAGTTGAATTATTTTTCCATTCTTTCTGTTATATAATTCTTTACATATTTCTCCTTCCTATTCTGTGTCCATTTGTTCAAAATATTACTAGAAAGGGTTAAAATCAAAGACTAAGTTAATTCTATGTATAGCTCTCACCTTAGGGTCATTCCATTATAAATGGACAGATTTTGAGAACTCTCCCTGCATGACCCCTCAGATCTGGATAATTTCTCTTCTAGAGTGAGATGTTTATAAGTTATGGCCACATGTACAATTCTATCATGTTTGAAATTTTTGTCTTTTGCCTAAAAAGTCTACTAGAATTTTTTTTTGATACATGTACAATTGTAGCTTCAAGCTCCTTTTAGTTCCTGATATTTTGGCCTTTATATATGAGAGGGTCTGACCTTCAGTGTCAAAAAGCACAATTTTGTGTCAATTTCAGTGTGTAATATTTTCAAAGCACAATGAGTTCGAGGTCTGGCATTCCTTGGGTCATCAGACACATCCTTCCACTCCAGGGAAAATCCAGAATAGTGAAGGTAACATAAAGACTTAGTCTTGTAGCATAGGGTCAACGGTCACTAGTTTATACTTGTGAAAGAGAAATCAAATCATGTTGATAAATCTGCCCCAGTTATACAAGCTATGGCTTGCTACACTCCCAAATCAAAAGCAGCAAATCATATGGCCTATGTATAGCTCTCTGCACGGCCTTCACTGTAGGGTCATTAACCGCACAGCGGTTTTTACCTGTCGGGTAACATGGCCAACGTAGGGGTTGACAAGGGATTCTTTTACAATAAGTGCTAGTAAAATATGTACAGAAGCCATCCGCAAATCATAGCAGAATGTGAGGGTAAAAGATGTGGTATTAAGATTACAGTCATTATTTTTATCAAAGGGTACATAGGATAGCTGTAATCAAAATTAATCCTGCCCTGCCGATTTCTAATTCATCATTTCTGTCAGTCTCGAGACGAGAAGTGGACGCAAACTTTCTCCAAGCGCATCTTTAGCCTATAATAAGTAGTATATATACAAACCAAACATCAGGCTGGAGAGTGTAGTTCAAGAGTCAATGAGACTCGAGGTCGCTTGAGTAGGTTACCGGGGAGGAAGACCGGCCTGACTGCATCAGGGACCCGGGATCCCCTCCCACCTCCACCCGTTAACAATGCCGAATGTGTGCGGTTACTCGTCCCGACTGCTCATGTTCTATATTTCCATTATAAATGGCACCTTGATGTGCTGAGCCTTTAACCATTTATAAGTGGTCGGTATCCAGATCTGAGGTGGTCATGCGGGGACCACTTGTTGAAATAATGTGGAATGACCCTGAACTGCAACTGGTGCCATACTGTCTGTGTTCGCCTAACCATGACATGATTGGCAGGCAGTAGGACAAAGTGTGTGTGTGTGGGGGGGTGTATGGGGGCAGTCGTTTCTTAGCTCATGCACTCTTAATAGAACCAGTGTGCTGCCTGGACCACTATCCTTGCCCCTTTAAGGGCTGCAAACCATAGTTCATCCCTGACATCTTGGCAGATGTGCATAAAATGACTGCAAACTATGATCCATCTTTGACATCTTGGAACATGTGCATCAAATGACTGCAAAATTTTGTCCATAGCAGGGCTAAAAGTGAAAGGCACAACCTTCCAGTAAAACATCTTTACTCTATACTACGATGTAGCATTGAAGTGATGTATTTTTAACATTGGGCAACCACCTGGCAACATTGGGCAATTCCTTGTCAAGGTAATCCTTTGGCAATATTGGGTAACTCTTTGACAACATTAGGAAACACTTGGAAACATTTGGCAACCCCATAGTAATATTGGACCACCCGACAGGTTGGGGCCATGAGAGTCGGGGTTCATAAGACATCAGAGATGGGAGCTACCAGAGGTGGGGCCACCAGATGTGGGGGCTACCAGACGAGGGGGCCATCAGACTTGGGAGCCATCTAACATGCGGGAGCTGTCCACTGATGTCATTGAACTGACAGCTTAATGTGTTGATTTTATGTAAAGACTGGTTGTCTGCTAGACATTCCAATCTCCCTCTCTCATTAGCCATATGACATTAACTGACATACCCTGTACCTCAAGTGTCTCACTTGCAAAATTGACATCCACTGTCTTAATTTCATAGAGAACCCCCTGGGTCAATTACTGTAGTACCTGGCATATAAGGCACGCCCGCATATAAGCCGTGGCTTATTCACAGGATTTTATGGTTCTGATATTATCGTGATTTATTCAACAATAAAACACATTTAACAATATTATTGCACATGTACAAATCTGATGAAATATGTTCGTTTGACAGGTGTTCGCAGACATGGTCGGTTTGGCATGGGTTCAACACTGGCTTCCACCTTCTCCTCACTCGTAGTGATAATAATCTGTGTTGCGCTGTGCGTGGTGTGTGTGCGGCGGAGGCGGCGTTCACAACAGGGCGAAGTTCTACAGCAGCATATAGCAGTACACACAGGCATAGAGCCTGGACCACCACCACCCGGTATGGGCCAGCCAGGCCAGGGTCAGTACCAACAAGGTGACACATTACAGATTTATTTTTGTGGTGCTTCTTTTTGTATTGACATGTTGAATAAGTGTTATTCACAATTATTTCAACACTTGTACCGTTTGTACATTATTTTGATAGTAGAGTTAATTAAAAAGCCCTTGTATTTTTCTAACCTATTAACCAAACTACATATTAGAAAATTTACTTTTTCGCTCGTGTAGCTATGTTTAATCCCTTTAAAAGGAAAGTGAATCATAAGAAGGGGAGACTGTTTCATTTCTCATAATATCCATTTGGAAGCGGTGGGGGGTTGATTAGCCTTAATATAAGGTCAACATCTGCACACCTTCACTGGACTCTCTAATCCATTGGGTAATCATTGGCTAATCATGAGGGATGAATCAGATATAACAATTCTGCCATACATAGTCAAATTTGGGTACATAATCAATTGTGTATTTATCCTGATTCGTTAAAAAAATAGAGAAACATGTCAGTAGGTCTTTTGGATTCTTCAGTATCTTTACTATTTGGTTTGCATTTTATTACAGTGTCAAACGGTTACCAAGTGCCTAGCTATAACCCAGGGGCCTACCCACCTCAGGGTCCAATGCCGCCTGGACCTGGTCAACCACCACCGCCCTACGGTTACCAACCGCAGCCATACTACCCACCGCCCATGGGCCCTCCCCAAGGTGAGCATACATACAATGTGGGGTACACTGTATTAGACACAGCGACAAACACACTGTGGGGTTAGGGAAAATTTGTTACCTATAGCAACGGGTAGTCTATTTAGTTGCCTGTAGCTACCAAGATCAAACTTTTTGGTTAATTTACCAGTAGTCCAAAAATTCTGCCAAAAATAGGGGATGTGCCCTATTGACACTAATACAGCATGTGCACTTTCCATATATCACTATGGGATACACCTTTGGAATATACACCTCATTTTGGCCCAAGATTTGAAAAATGTAATCAAGTATAGGGGTGTGAAATCTCAGCTGAAACGCTGAATTCAGTGGTTTTGATCCTTTCCAGGACCATTTCTGAGATCTGTGCAAATCCACTGAGAAAATGAATTCGGCTTTACGGGGGGGGGGAGTCTTTTTTATTTTGCCCCATGTTGGATTTAATGTCAGTCAAAGTAGGTATATTAAAGCAATCCCTACTACATGTATGTAAAAATATAGACTAAAGTGCCTGGGCAGATGGTACTAATACGCTTCAGAGGAAATCGGTTTCGGGATTTCACACCCCTGTCTAAGGCGTAATACACCATGCATCAATGCTGCAAGACACTGGTACTGTATTGGTGCATCATGTCAACCCCTTGTTAAATCTGGACCATTCAGCAATGTGGCTCAGAGTGCATTCATAAAGCATGCCACCATAAGTTAAATATAACACGTACCAGTCCGTTTTAGTAGGAGGGTTAGGTGTGTATTGAACAGTTTTACAGCTATGTCAATTATTTTTCAGGCTACCCACCACAAGGTGATGTCGTGTATCCCCCTCCTGGCCCCATGGGACCTCCCCCTCCAATGGGACCCCCTATGGGAGGGCCCATGGGACCACCTATGGGACCACCTATGGGAATGCCTCCTGGACAGCAAGGCCCCTACCCAGTGTCCTACAACGCTAACACAGAACAAGTCAAGATGCCTGGTAACCCCTAGAGATGTCCAATTGGTACTGTATGTAAACCAGTACTACTGACTGGTATTGTAAAGGATTACACACAGGAAATGACCTAGCATGTCAAATAACTCTCTAAGCCTTACCACCCTAAACCTAAGTTTGGCCCCCATTCCATAACTGGCATCTCGATTCTAACTCATTTTTAGGCCAATGCTTACACATGGAGCTTTAGGTTAGCAATTACAAATTACTTCTTGATTGTGGCAGCATAGAATTCAAAATGGTTGAATACAGACTTTTTACATATATACAAATGTATAATTATTCAGATACCTTGTACTAAAATGGACTGTCACACTTGTTGAAGCACTCTTGACATGTATGTTGGTGTAAAATACGATGTATTCATGTATATACTGGTATCTATATATTCTTTATGGACACACTACAGTCTACACTTTTGGGTTCAAAGATATGTGTCCTACATTTACTAATTATTAAAAGGAATATGAGGTAATGATATATATGAGCGGAAACATTCCTACTTGTAAATGGTACAATTGTCACATTGCCAGTAGGATGTAGTGGTGTGAGGTTGTAGGAGATATTTGTACATGTATTAGGGACACATACCATATCTGATCGAATCGAGGAAGCATAGGTAAAATTTACCAATGCTTTGAAAATGACACAATGCTTCAATGCATTGCATCACTGTGAGGTCCCTCCTTGTACAACCTTGGTCATGTCAGCCCTTCCATCCCTATGCAGTTCTTCAAGGGTTGATGTGTCTTCACAATACACAATATGCTCTATTTGATTTCAGCCTATGTGTATACATGTACCGTAAACTCCCGCATATAAGACGCGTCCTCTACGCCAAACAAATGCCTGGTGCGTCTTATATGATCTACTGAAGTTTAGGGTGCGTCTTATACGAGGGGTAATTTTACTATAGAAATGTACTGGATTTACAAAATTGAGCCCTAAGAGGTGCGTCTTATACGTGAAAATGCCTCTGCTGAGTTTGGGGTGCGTCCTATACACGCAGCGCGTCTTCTACGCGGGAGTTTACGGTAGTTGCTGAATCGACATGCGTTGCAAAATTTCTCACTCGTTTTATCATCTCAAATGTGCGATATTACTAATAAAACCTGCCAGAGAACTGAATTCACTGTGGTTGAATATCAAGTACATGGAATCCAAAAAGAAATTTTTAATTTTTTTTGGACGTCCAGCCTTAAACTAGTCATTCTACAAACACTGCCATATTTGGGGTTAGCAGTACACTACTGTAGTGACCATGTCGGTTCTTATGATAGATAACCCCAGAGAAACGCAGGCCTTTTTGGTGTTCATGAGATTTACATTGATATTATGTTAAGAAAACTCATTCAGAAAGATTTAACCTTGGCTTCTAGTCCTAACTTATGTGGCATGGACTGGAAGAAGGGACTTAGAACCCTCTGCACTAAGCCCCCTTTTTGTAGATCATGTCACATATGTACATCTTCACTAAGGTATACACGGAATTGACTTTTGTCTGATGTTATAAAATCACATGTACCGGGGTACAAGGCAGACTCTTATAAGTTATAGGTGTAACACGGTTATGAACATGTCCTTTAGAATTTAAGCTCAATACTAGAAATTCTCAAAGTAGAAGATTACTCAGTAAAATAGTTAGTTCACCTTCAATATTGGCCGATATACATGTAGACGATGATGTGGTAGTCATTATTTTGACAGGTGCTAATGATAAGAATTGAAAGAGGTGTAAAATATTGCCAAACCCCGGTTCTGGTAATAAGATGTTGCAGAAGTTAGCACAACTTGTACATATGCAGCTCTGGTGGGTAGACTTACCATGACTGTATTCATTGGCCATGAGTACAAACCGGCCCAATGCATTAATACACTATGAGGCACTTGATTATCCTAATTTAAACGTGAAATACCGTAATCTCCCGCGTATAAGGCGCACCCTGAGTTCAGGAGAATCCTTTAAGGCGCACCTGGGTCTTGATTTTTCAGGCTTTAGTACTGTTCTATTGGCCACTAGCTGGCCTGGAGCTGGTTCCGGCGACACACACTGATAAGATGGGACCAGCATGTCCCTGGAAGTGGGTGTTAACCAGGGACAAGGTACCCATCAGGGTATGTCTCATCACTGGGTTTTACCTCAACCAGCAAAATTCAATATGGCAGCTCCACTAGGCCTCCATACTGAGTCCTATAGTAAGAATACCCCGCCTATAAGACGCACCCAGACTTTGGGCTGCTTCTTTAAGGCACAGGGGGGGGGGGGCTTTGATTCACGTATAAGACGCGCCTTATACGCGGGAGATTATGGTACTTCCTCTATCATTCCAGCTTATCAATATTACATAGAAGACAATTTCTGCTACACTACCCCAATTTATTTGAATGCTGCACACAAAAGATCTATGTTGAAATTCAACGACCAAAAAGAAAGTTTTTCAATGGCATTTCAAAACTTGCGGAAAATTTTATCCCATAACTTTCCCTGCCCTGGGGTTTCCTACAAGGCATTAGTGATTACACACATGCTCAATAAAGAGAGATATTCTTTTAATGTCTCCTCTAGTCTCCTAATCAAACGGTATGTTAGATCTGTGTGGTATTTAAGTATAGATGTATAATGTAATACATAGGTAAGCCACACACGTGGAATCTCTTTTTGGCTGCTACCTCATCTTCCACATTAATTGTTATCTGAATGACGAGTCATGTTTATAGAATCTTTCGTTTCTTCTCATCGATGGCAAAGTTGTCCTTATATTCTTTGAAGTCCATCCTCAAGTTATCATTGTCGTCGCCCCAGTGCAAGAAGGTTGTAACTGCAGTACTTCACAGTGTCATTCATTTACAACCCTCTTGCATTAGGCCGATCATGTGGTGTTTCATATATATATATATATATATATATATATACATATATATATTTATATATATATATATATATATATATATATATATATATATATATATATATACATACATACATACATACATACATGTACATGTCTGATCTTTAGCATGAGTTAATGTGGTATTTAACAAGCTATGGCTTTATACAACATGAATTTGGTTGAATTGTAGGTACATTAAAAGATATTTTACATGTATCAATGGCTGTGGCCAGTTGCTCAACAAGTAGTCAGTGCCTCATAACAGCTGTACTTAACTGCATATCTATAATCATGTATACTAGATATTAGCTGAATGTAACTCTGTGCAAGGTATATAGACATTTTGACCCTTTAAGAGCTATGGGGAATACTCCTTTACTTTGTCATGATACATACATGTAGTAGTGGTGGAAAACTAGCCACTGTACCAGTCCTTTGCATCTATTACACAGGCCCAAACTGATTGCTTTATATAGACTTAGGACTTATGAGTAGATCACCATGATATTGAGCCATGTATACCGGAAACTATACCATGTTGCTTAGAGACTTGTAAATTGATAAGATACTCTATTATAAATGAACAAGAAAGGTGCCTAGCTGTAGCTTCTAGTCAATGAGCATTTTCCAGACACGTTTGCTAACTCGTTTTAATATATATTTTACTGATAATTGCATTAAATATCTCTGTATAAATGTAGAATTATGTTAAAACGTATACATACGTTTAATGTAAAGTCAGGTCAGACCTTAAATCGAACAATGCAGTCTGTTGCCTCCAATTGTATTTAAACTCAGTGTATTTAGATGTAGTGTTAGCAACCGTTTGTCTAGTTGAACATAGATGTATACATATTATAATTATCGTCTCTCAACTGGTTGAGACTTCATGATGTACCTATGTCGATTTGGTTTCTCATATGTATATTAGACGCTGAACACAGTTATCAAAGGTTAACACTGTAGTTTCGTGAAAATGCAGTAATGGCACCCCTTTATAGAACAGAAAAACTCTATATCTTTCAAAGACCAGAAGAGTAGCGGCCAGAGTATTCTCTTCAAAAGTTTAGGTACATGTATCTATCTATACATGTAGATTTTCAAATGACCTTATGAATATCATAAATGTTAATAAACAACTTGAATGGACAATGAATCTTCTTTGGAACAATTTACTGGTTAGCTGTAAAATCATGTTACGGCTGAATGATGTACTGTAGTACACCTTGTGTATAAGGTAATCCGAGGTAATCTTTCTTGATCCTCGTATAAGCCACGCTTTATACAAAGAGTACCATGGCATGGTAGATATATTGATAGCCTGCCGTAAATTGGGTTATTTAGAATTAAGTGATGTTCCAGCCTGAGGATTCAGGGAAAGGAGCACCCAGTCAGAATGCAGGGTAATTGTGATTTATTAACATTCTTTAAGCTCATTAATTTATCTCTGTAAATATACTGTTCTTGTTGATACAAGGACTCTCCTGAGTATTGTCTTGTTTATTGTCGATAAAGGAGGTTTACGCATTATGAAAATGGTGATTTCATTATCCTCTTGTTATGCTCACTTAAGACCAAGATTAATGTTTTCTATATATGCTAGAATGTTATTTTTATATATACGTTGTGCGATATTAGTCCTTAAGTTTTATTTGTAATACGGTAAACTCTAT